>CAUYUJ010010928.1:7500-25726 GCA_963575745.1 Prorocentrum cordatum | reverse complement strand
CCTCCCTCCTCCATCATCCCTCTCCCTCCCTCCTCCTCCTCCCTCTCTCCCTCCCCCCCTCCTCCCTCCTCCCTCCTCCCTTCGCCCTCCTCTCTCCTCCCTCCTCCCGCCGCCGCGGCTCAGACCCAGACCCCCTCGGGCGGTGGAAAAATCACGACGGCAGGTCTTGCACCACTTTCGGCCTCCACGAGGACCCTCGCTGGGCACCGGGGCCGTCAGAAGTCGACTCGGGACGACGAACGTGCCCCGGGGAACGGGTGGAGAACTCTGGGGGTCGACCTTAGCAAAGAACCATAACGTCGGGGGTCTGGGTATACAGTCGGGGCCCCGAAGAAGGAACCCTTTTCGTTGGGGAGGGGCTCCGTGTTCCCGAATTGTTTCGCAGCTTGCCTTGGATTTTCCTTAGGTTTTCGATACGAAATCGAAGTTCAACTTATGGAAAATAGGGCCCTCGTTCCTTATTTAGGGTTCCTTAGGTCAACGCCTCGACTGTATGCCCGATGCCCTTTCCTCGCTTTCGCCTTTTTGGTCCTCCTGGGAGGCCATCGCCGCCACCGCTGGATTCGCCCCGAGATGCATGTCGTAACGATTTCCCCAGCTCTCGCCGTCGTCGTCGTCCTAGACCTCCGACGGCACGATGCTTTCAATCTGAGCGCTTTTCCTCGATTTCGGCCCGGCCCTCGGGGGCCCGCTATTCGGCCCTGGGGCATTTCAAAAATGGTCAACGGCGACATCGGGAATCCCGGGGCCGCGGATTGAAAAATCACATCGGCGGATGTCAGGGGTCGTCCTCGTCGTCGTCGCCGTCGCCGTCGCCGTCGCCGTCGCCGTCGCCGTCGTCGTCGCCGTCGTCGTCGTCGTCGTCGTCGTCGTCGTCGTCGTCGTCGTCGTCGTTGTCGTCTCTGTCGCCGTCGCCGTCGCCGTCGCCGTCGCTGCCACCGCCTTCACTCGCGTCACCGTCGGTGCCGCCGCCGCCGTCGCTCTCGCCGTCGCCGTCGCCGCCTCCGTCGTCGTTGTCGTCGCCGTCGCGGTCGCTGTCGCCGCCGCCGTCGTCTCTGCGAAGGAGGCGGAGGAGGAGAAAAAGCTGGCCGAGAGAGGAGATTTTGGACAGGAGAGCTTGCGAAATCTGCTGCGGAGCTTTCGCTCAATGGTGTTCCGCACGGTCCAGGTTCGTGCCGGCTGCGTTGTTGTCATCGTCGTCGTCGTTGCGCTCGCAAGGGGGGCCAGGTGTTGGTTCGAGGTGTTCGAATTTGTTCGTCGGCTACTGGCGGTTTTCCGGCTTACAAAAACTTTCCAGCAGTTGCGCCTCGCCGAGAGGCGAACGTGGTTGCCCGGATCGTCTTGAACTGCCGCCAGAGACCCGAGTTGTGATCCGAAAGCCGTACTTCAACGTAGTTCGGGATTGTTTAACCAATTCCCATCCCGGCCCATCCCCATCCTCATCCCTTTCGAGACCTCAACCAAATTAACCCCCCAGTTGGGGATACACCCCTCGAAACCCGAAGGGAACGGCCTACATCCCCATCTAGGGGACTAAATCGGCCAGTGGGGCCCAGGCCACGCCGCTGGGGATGGGGATCGGTTAAACGATGCTCAGTAGTCATCGTCGTCACCTGAGGAAGAAGAGGAGGAGGAGGAGGAGGAGGAGGAGGAGGAGGAGGAAGGGTGCCCACACATAATAACCCATTATGTCCCCCCTAGCGTCACAGGCCAGCCTACAGAATGAGCTAGCCTCAGCCTGTGCCGTACTTACTTCACTTGGGCGTGGATGTGGAGGTTCAGGTTTGACTGGGGAGGAACTCAAGACACTACACTTGCCTCAGTCATGATAGCATAGCTGCTGCCTGTCTACCCCAGTAAAGGACGTGTTGCAAGTCAACTACGGCGAATTGTTTAGGAGTAGCAGACCATGCTGCATGTGCTTTTCGTTACCTTTTTCGTTCAGCTCCTCTTTTGCTAAGGAATTCGGTAAGGAGCTCGGTTCCTCCTTTTCACACCGCGTTGCAAGTGTGTGTATATATATATATACACACTCCGAACCATCGGGCTTCACTGCTTTTCTTGTCTCTCTTGTCTACATATTTAGTCATTCGCCAAGCACATCCATACTAGTGCAACATACAAGGCATTATTTGTACAGCCTCCTCAGGCTCGCCTGACAACGGACAACCGCGCCAGGGTCGCCGAGAAGCAGTTGACTGCGCAACTTCCTTTGGTTCCCTTTCTGGTCTAGGACTGCGTATGCCCACTCTTTCGGGCACCCCTGGTGCAGTCCGTCTCCAGCGTTTCGGCGTGTGGTTGGCTATGCTCTTCAGGACCTGCCACAACCAACCACACGGGGCAGGCCGACGCTGTCACGAACGACACTTCTGCGACTGTGCGAAAACACCACGCGTACCTCTTGAATGCACAGATACACCGTGTCAGGCTGTATTCTGGGACCCTTTCGTACACACCAAAATTGCCAGACCATGTCAAGGCAAGCTCTGAGAACCTGCTGTTTCGGCTTTCAAAGAAGGGAGGAAACAACAGCCCCCTCTTTCGTGACACCGCGGGCAACCGCAGCCAAGCCGGGCGACTGCCCCTTCTTCCATGAGTGGACTAACCACGGCCCAAGGGTGTGAGCCAGCCGACCCCTGCGTTAGGCGCTCGTGGATAATCAGAGTGCACTTGCGACGCCCTCTTTTTGGTAAAGCCACCATTGCTACCTCTCTGACTGTTGGGAAAAAAGCCGCACCACCGAAGACGAACTCCTGGAGAGATTTTCGGCTGATAACCAGTCATGCGCCAAGCATATCCATACTAGCGCAACATACAAGGCATTCTTTCTACAGCCGCCTCAGGCTCGCCTGACAACGGACAACCGCGCCAGGGTCGCCGAGAAGCAGTTGACTGCGCAACTTCCTTTGGTTCCCATTCTGGTCTAGGACTGCGTATGCCCACTCTTTCGGGCACCCCTGGTGCAGTCCGTCTCCAGCGTTTCGGCGTGTGGTTGGCTATGCTCTTCAGGACCTGCCACAACCAACCACACGGGGCAGGCCGACGCTGTCACGAACGACGCCTCTGTTTCCGATTGTGCGAAACACCACGCGTACCTCTTGAATGCAAAGATACACCGTGTCAGGCTGTATTTTGGGACTCCTTCGTACACACCAAAATTGCCAGAAGATGTCAAGCCAAGTTCTGGAAACCTGGTGTTGCGGCTCTCGAAAAAGGGAGGAAACAACGTATTTGTCTGGCTATGCTAGCCTCGCTTAATGTTGTCGCACACCCTGCCTAATGCAGCTTCGCAGCGCACACTTTTCTGTACCGCTGAACGCAGCAACCTTGATGCTTATGTTGGTCTAGCGTAAAAAGAAGGGGAAGAGGAGGAGGAGGAGGCTGAGGAGGAGTAGGAGGAGGAGGAGGAGGAGGAGGAGGAGGAGGAGGAAGATCCGGTCAGACGGACTCGAGGAGTAAAACGCGGCATGGGCATAATCTTTCAGGGGGTCCGCGCGGAGTTCTCGCATCGGCGCTGGGCCCTCGTGGCGGCGCGTCCGGCGCTGCCGCCCCTGGCGCGCTCCACGCGCCAGGGAGGGGGGGCCCAGCGCCGATCCACGTCGCCGCTCCAAGAGTCGACGTTAGTGCATAGCTCCGGTTCTGACGAGACCGCGCCCCGCGTCTTTCCTTCTACTCTCCTTCTTCCCTCCTCCCCTCTCCCTCCTCCTCCTCCTCCTCCTCCTCCTCCTCCTCCTCCTCCTCCTCCTCCTCCTCCTCCTCCTCTCTCCTCCCATCCCTGCGTCTGCCCTTCACATGTCAACCACTTCGGTACATCCCTTACACGTTTCGTGGCCTCAGAGGGAGCTCCGCCTGAGGCCCCAGTGGCAGCGCCCGCACCGCACCCGTTTCGGCAGACCCCTCGCACGTTTCGTGGCCCCATATGGCGTTCCACCGAAGGCCACGGTGGCAGCACCCGCATGGCACTGGCGCATCCGTTTCGACACACCTCTCACGCGTTCCGTGGCTCCACAAGGAGCTCCACCTAAGGCCCCAGTGGCAGCGCCCGCATGGCAGCACCGCATCCGTTTCGTCACACCACTCACACGTTTCGTGGCCCCATACGGAGCTCCACCTAAGTTTCCAGTGGCAGCACCCGCATGTCACCACCGCGCCCATTTGCACATGCACCTCACACGTTTCGTGGCCCCATACGGGGATTTACCTAAGGCCCCAGTGACAGCGCCCGCATGGCATCGCCGAGCCCGTTTCGGCACACACCTCGCACGTTCCGTGGCCCCGAAGGCTCCACGGAAAGCGATACCCACAATGCGGTAATTTCAACTACATATGGTTGGGTCTGGCGAGATCGGCGCATCGTTAGATATATACTTTATATACGTACATACATTTGTATAAGTATATATGTGAACATTGGCATGTTGTTTGCATGCCCTTTGTCTTCGCTACATATTGACATGACATCATGGCCAGCACGGGTGAAACCTGTATTGTCTTTTTTTCCCGGAAAGGGCATGGGCCCAGGGTTCTCTTTTAGTATGTAAACTAGTCCCCCGGTGCCTGCTTGAAGGAGGCCGGCGAATTGCCGGCGAATTTTTTCCCTGATAAATAACGAGGTTGAAGGAGGCCGGCGAATTGCCGGCGAATTAAAATTTAAGGATGTCTCGAGCGAAACGCTTGTTTTTCAGAATTTGTCGAGGATGTCTCGAGCGAAACGCTTGTTTTGTGTTATAGATTGTCCTCTTTGGGGACCTGAATTCTGAGGACCACCTCCCAGCACGACCACTCCCCCAGCACGACCACCCCCCAGCACGACCACCCCCCAGCACGACCACACCCCAGCACGACCACTCCCCAGCACGACCACACCCCAGCACGACCCCACCCCAGCACGACCCCACCCTAGCACGAACACACCCCAGCACGATCACACCCCAGAACGACCACACCCCAGCACGACCCCACCCAAGCACGACCCCACCCCAGCACGACCACACCCCAGCACGACCACACCCCAGCAGGACCCCACCCCAGCACGACCCCACCCCAGCACGGCCCCACCCCAGCAAGACCACACCCCAGCACGACCACACCCCAGCACGAAAGCAATACTCTAACCGCAATGCCACGAGCCGATTCAGCCCAGCACGACAACGCCCAGCACGACCACTCCCAGCACGACACCTCCCAGCACGACCTCCCCCCCAAAGCACGACCACCCCCCAGCACGACCACCCCCCCCCCCCCCCATGACGAACCACACCCCAGCACGAACAACCCCAGCACGACAACCCCAGCACGAACCCCACCCCAGCACCGACCACACCCTAGCCGACAAACCCAGCAACGATCACACCCCAGAAACGACCACACCCCAGGCACCGACCCCACCCAAGCACGGACCCACCCCAGGCACGACCACACCCCAAGCACGACCAACCCCAGCAGGGACCCACCCCAGGCACGACACCACCCCAGCACGACCCACCCCAGCAAGACCATCACCCAGCACGACCACACCCCAGCACGACCTCACCACAGCACGACCACACCCCAGCACGATCACGCCCCAGCACGACCACGCCCCAGCACGACCACTCCCCAGCACGACCACCTCCCAGCACGACCACCCCCCCAGCACGACCACCCCCCAGCACGACCACCCCCCAGCACGACCACACCCCAGCACGACCTCACCACAGCACGACCACACCCCAGCACGACCACCCCCCAGCACGACCATGCCCCAGCACGATCACGCCCCAGCACGACCACCCCCCAGCACGACCACCCCCCCAGCACGACCACACCCCAGCACGACCACACCCCAGCACGACCACACCCAGTCGCACCCCCGTGGTATGTTTCGTGGGGTGTCTCCTGGAATGTTTCGTGGGGTGTCTCGTGGAATGTTTCGTGGGGTGTCTCGTGGAATGTTACGCGGGGTGTCTCGTGGAACGTTTCGCGAGGTGTCTCGTGGAATGTTTCGCGAGGTGTCTCGTGGGATGTTTCGCGGGGTGTCTCGTGGGATGTTTTGTGAGATGTCGCCCAGTTGGGTATCGTGAAAACGTGACCATGCTGCGCATGTCTATATCCCTTTCCGGGTTCGTGGGTCCATCATGTTGGCGCTAAGCTATTGCTGGAGCTGATGACCGCAGCCCTTCCCTGGCAGCTACCCCGAGAAAAAAAGAGCCGTAGCGAGAGAGAGAGAGAGAGGGAGAGATGGAAAGAGAGAGAGAGAGAGTGATATTAAGAGAAAATGATAGCATAGACAACACAATACAGAGACAACGCAAGCTATAGCGAGATAACAAACACAATAAGAGACAGACAGTGCGGAGAGAGGGACGCAGATGGCCAGGTTTGGGATTTGGGAACCTAGAATCTCGTCGGTCAAAGGCAAGGGCCGAGACAAGACCACAAGGAATGCCCTCCTGATAGTTCTCGAGGTGGGCTCATTTTCGCAGCCGGGCCCGGGATCCCCGAAACCGGCTGTCCCCCTGGGGCTCAGCAGCAGCAGGCAGCAGCAGGCAGCAGCAGGTAGCAGCAGGCTGTCAAGTATAGCAGCGGTATAGGCGGTAAATGCAGCAGGCAGCAGCACCAAGCAGCAGCAGCAGCAGCAGCAGCAGCAGCAGCAGCAGCAGCAGCAGCAGCAGCAGCAGGCGGCAGCGGCACGCAACATATCGCTGCCCCTGGAATCCCCGGCGGGGGCACTGGGGATATGCCAGAGCTCCCAAAAACAGCCAAATGCGTGAACAAAGTATGATTGGGGATCGGTTTCGGGAGTCGCTTGGGAGCGCGTCCAAGAATTTTGAGAAACATGTGATTGGGGAATCGATTTCGGGAGTCGCTTGGGAGCGCGTCCAGGAGCGTCCGGGGAGCGTCTGGGGAGCGCCTGGGGGGCGTGCGTTCGGAAGTCTGGGGGAGCACATCTGAGAGCGCCTGGGAGCGCACGCAGGAGGCGCCATGGGAGCGCACGCCAGAGGCGTCTGGGATCCCGTGGCACCTGTGACGTCCTCAGATTCTATGGACACTGGTCACCGGCATTCTGGGGACACCTGCTCCCCGAATGCCAGGGACGCGGTCGTATCCCTGGAATGCCCAGGACAGGTGTCCTTGGAATGCAAGGGACTGCATGGTGTCCCTGGACTGCTCGGGGCTGGCCCCAGAATGCCCTGGGCTTGTGTCCCCGGAAAGCCAGGGACAGGTGCCGTCGGAATGTTGGGGACGGGTGTGCCTGGAATGCTGGGGACGGGGGGCTGGTGTCCCCGGGTGACTTTCGCTTTATCCGGGGGCGCTCCCGACGGCGCAGTAGGAGCGGCGAGCAGCAGCGCGTCGCACAGAGCAAAAAACATTGCTTCTCTGCTGTGTGTGAATCTGAAAGGGTGTGCGTGTCTGTGCGTGTCTGTGTGCGTGTGTGTGTGTGTGTGTGTGTGTGTGCGTGTGTGTGTGTGTGTGTGTGTGTGTGTGTGTGTGCGTGTGTGTGTGTGTGTGTGTGTGTGTGTGTCTGTGTGTGCTTGCGCGCGTGTGTGTGTGTGTGTGTGTGTGCCTCTTCCGGAGCCCGTGGCTTGCTCGCCAGTTCAGGTAATTTCCACAGGTGGTAATTGTCAGGCCCCCAGCACATGTGAATCCCACCAGCCCTCTGGGCGTCGGTGGTTTAGGGCGTTTCCTCTTCCACCCCTTCCTCTTCCCCTTCGGGGAGGGGTTTACCCCTCCCCCTACCCCCTCCCCACTGACCTGGACAGGAGGGGCGGGGAGCGGTCAGAGCGTCCAACACGGCCTCGGCGAGGAAGCCAAAATCATTGATTTTACTATGGTTGTGGCCCCATTTTGGCCTTCTGAGGGGGCAGCGCTAATTAGAGCTCCCCTCTTCTTTGCTCGATTTCCTCCACGATGGCCGCAAGAGGCCCCCAGGATGCCCCAAGAGGCCGCAGGATGGCCCCAAGATGGCCCCAAGAGGCCCCCCAAGGGGCCCCCAGGAGGCCCCCAAGAGACCCCCAAGAGGCCCCAAGAGACCCCCCAGAGGCACCCAAGGTGCTCCCAGAGGCCTTTTTTACTATGGTTTGGGCCCCATTTTGGCTTTCTGAGGGGGCAAAGATGGCCCCAAGAAGCGCCCTGGAGGCCCCCAAGGGCCCCAAGATGGCCCCAAGAGGCCCCAAGAGGCCCCCAGGAGGCCCCAAAGAGGATCCCGAACGGCCCACAGAGGCCCCCCCCCGAGGCACCCAAGACGCCGAAAAGCCCCTCAGGACGACCCTCTACTCGCCTGGGCGTCGTTTCTGGACGGGCTGGTGGGGATACGCGAAGCGTCTAGAATTCCTTTATGGCCATCAAGTAATGAGAGGACCACCCATGGAATGGGGACGCTTTGGACATACGGAAACAGAAACATGATGAGACACGCCGACAGCAGTTCACACATTGAAGCTTCATTTCGTTGCAGCCTTTGTGTTTCCGCGGGCTAGGGGGCAGCACGTCGGTCGGAACCGCAACGGGAGTTGTTATACTGCCAGAACGGGTGTAATGCCAGAATCGTTACCTAGCAACGCGTTGCGTTTGTTGATGTTGATGAAGAGCAGCTGCTGCGTTCAGGTAGTAGTATGAAAGTGGAAAACAGACGTGCGCACGGTGCTTCGACAGACTCGTCGCCCATAGGCAGCACACAGTCGCAACTAGGGAATACAGGGTTACTAGCAGGTTCGACCGGGACTTTCGGAGGGTTATGGAGATCACGCTGAGGTGGGTAATGGAGATAATATGTTCTCCCTCTTCTTTCTCCTCCTCCTCCTCCTCCTCCTCCTCCTCCTCTCATTCCCTCCAAATGCAGAGGTTGAGATGATAATGAGGAAGATGAGGAGGATACTTGTAGAAATGGTCAGAGGGCAACCACAGTTGTCACGAGAAGTTGAAGCAAACGCATGCGTGCCAGAACTTCGACCTCGACCTCAACGTTGATGCCGAGAACTCTTCAAGGACAGCATTTTGTTTGCCTCCAGCCATTCGAGCAGAGGCTTGCCATCCACGATGCCTCAGTCTCTCTCTCTCTCTCTCTCTTTCGCCCGCTTCGACAACAGCAAGCAGCCTCGCTCGATAATCCCCCTGCCCGCCAGATCGCGCCCTCGCGATCGACGAGTAGGCCGACCTTGTAAAACCAAGGGTAATTGCCCTTTCATGTCCTCTCAGTCCTATCCGCTGGCTTGTTTGTAGCGTGCTGCCCTCCGACGAGTCTTGTTTTTCTCGGATGCTGTGTCTCCGATCGCGGCTAACATTCTTGTGCCACCCGCGGAGCTTGATAGCTGCAGCGGCGCTTGTGCGACGATCGTTCATTTGGGAGACTGTCGATGGAAGACTGTCGGTGCATCGCCTGTGAGTTACATGTTTGCGCATACATGTGTGTATACACAAGCAAGTATCTAGTGGCCGTCGGCCCATCTTTCCACCGTGCCTGGGTTGCGGTCTCTTGGATACCCGTTGGGGTCTCTGAAGAGGCCTCTCGGGAGCCTGCTGGGCGCAGTTTCAAGTTTGAGGCCTCTGTGGGATCTGTCCGGCCTCCTCGGAACCACCTGCGGCTTCTTTTGGGCCTCTTGGGGGCACCTTTGGGCCTCTCGGGGGCCTCTTGCCAGAGGCAGAGGGTTTGAAATGCCAGTCCGAGCTCCCCTGCGTGGGGCCGCCGGAGCCTTCCTGGACCGATGTGCGGGCTGAAGGGCATGATGTGCAAGATGAGAGCTGGCTGGGCTACGCTGGCAATCACGCAGTCTGGGACTCCCTCGAAGGCAAACTCGAAGCAGAACGTCTCGGGCACTGCGGTGCCCACTGCCCCCGCCCCGCGCAATTAGGGCCGGGCTCTGCCCGCTCCTGGGTGCCTCTAGCCTGCCCCGGCTGCGGGCAGGGTGGGGCTGGGCCTGCTGGGCTGACGGGGCGGGGGAGGGAAGGCCCGCGCGCGCACTCGCAGCACAGCAGGGCGGCGCGAAGAGGGGGCGCGCCGGCGCGGCCGCCGCCTGCCGCCGGCGCGGCCGTCCCGCAGCGATGGCTTGTCTGCTGGGGCCCTCTTGGCCCATTCTGGGGTCCACGTGCCTCGCGCGGCTGGAACCAAGATCGCGCAGGAACGCCCAGGAGGCGCCCAGAACTCGGGGCTGTGGGCCGCTTTGGCATCTGATTTGTTTTTTCCCGGAAAGGGCGGGGGCCCAGGGTTTTCTTTTAGTGGGTAAACCTAGTCCCCCGGTGCCTGCTTGAAGGAGGCCGGCGAATTGCCGGCGAATTTTTTCCCTGATAAATAACGAGGTCGAAGGAGGCCGGCGAATTAAAATTTGAGGATGTCTCGAGCGAAACGCTTGTTTTTCAGAAAATGGTGAGGATGTCTCGAGCGAAACGCTTGTTTTGTGTTATAGATTGTCCTCTGAGGGGACCTGAATTCTGAGGACCACCTCCCAGCACGACCACCCCCCCAGCACGACCACCCCCCAGCACGACCACCCCCCAGCACGACCACACCCCAGCACGACCACTCCCCAGCACGACCACACCCCAGCACGACCCCACCCCAGCACGACCCCACCCTAGCACGACCACACCCCAGCACGACCACACCCCAGCACGACCACACCCCAGCACGACCACACCCCAGCACGTCCCCACCCCAGCACGACCACACCCCAGCACGACCACACCCCAGCACGACCACACCCCAGCACGACCCCACCCCAGCACGACCACACCACAGCACGACCACACCCCAGCACGACCCCACCCCAGCACGACCCCACCCCAGCACGACCCCACCCTAGCACGCACGCCCAGCAAAGACCACGCCCCAGCACGCGACGCCCCAGCACGACCACCCCCCAGCTGACCACCCCCCAGCCACGACACCCCCCAGCTACGACCACCCCCCAGCACGACCACACCCCAGCACGACCACTCCCCAGCACGACCACACCGCTTGGTGAAGTGGTTGCCTGTCGTCGTGGAATGTATCGTGGGGTGTCTCGTGGAATGTTTCACGGGGTGTCTCGTGGAATGTTTCGTGAGGTGTCTCGTGGAATGTTTCGAGAGGTGTCTCGTGGGATGTTTCGTGAAGTGTCTCGTGGGATGTTTCGTGAGGTGTTGCCCAGTTGGGTATCGTGAAAACGTGTCCATGCTCCACATGTCTATATCCCTTTCCGGGTTCGTGGGTCCATCATGTTGAGCACTCCATGCGGAGAACTTGACGGGACCTCAGGACATTCCACTTCGTGCCTCGAGGCGCGGTGCTCGAGGCACGGTGGCGGATATGATTACACAACCGTGCGCGTTCACAGTTGCTGATGACCTAACTATGAGCCAGCCAGCGGGCTTGAAGGGAAGGCGAGGAGGATGAGGATGAACAGGGGGAGATGAGGCAGGCAGAGCAGGAGGAGGAGGGGGAGGAGGAAAAGGAAGAGGAGGAGGAGGAGGATGAGGAGGAGGAGGAGGAGCAGGAACAGGAGCATGAGGAGGAGGAGGAGGATGACGAGGAGGAGGGGGAGGAGGGGAAGTTGAGAGAGGGGGAGTGGGAGGAAATGGAAAGGATTGGGGAGGGGAAGGAAGAGGAGCATAAGGAGACGCAGGAGGAGACACATAACTATAGCATGAATAATGATGGGAAGGATGGAGTGGAAAAGGGCCAGGAGGAGGGGTGCGGAGGAGGATGTTGAATATGATGAGTATGAGTATGAGTATGAGTATGATGATGATGATGATGATGAGGAGGAGGATGAGGATGATGATGATGATGATGATGATGATGATGAGGATGATGATGATGATGCTGATGATGATGATGATGATGATGATGCTGATGATGATGATGATGATGCTGATGATGCTGATGATGCTGATGCTGATGCTGATGCTGATGATGATGATGATGATGATGATGATGCTGATGATGCTGATGATGCTGATGCTGATGATGATGAAGAAGAAGAAGAAGAAGAAGAAGAGCAGGAGTAGGAGGACAAGCAGGAGGGGGGAGGGGGAGGAGTCGGAGGATGAGGAAGACGAGGCGCCAGAGGAAGCGAAGGAAGGATGCGGAGGCGGAAGATTGACGAGGAAGGAGGAGCGAAGAGGAGGGACAGGCCACGAACGCGGAAAGAAGCGGCAACGCGGCAAGTGTGTGGGGAGGGAGGAGCTGGGATGCGAGGGCGATGGGGCGAGGAGCGAGAGCCCACGAGCGAGGGCGGCCGCTCGAGATCTTCGCGCCGCCCGCGGCACGGGGCGTGCTGCGAGCCAGGATGCGAGGGGCGAGGGGCGAGGAGCGAAAACCCATGAGCGAGGGCGGCCGCTCGAGAGCTTCGCGCCGCCCGCGGCACGGGACCCTCCGTCTCCAGGACCCCTCCCCCTCCTCCTCCTCCTCCTCCTCCTCCTCCTTTCACTCATTTGTACGGTCGTCCTAAGCTTGCGGGAAATCACCGTGTACCGATTCCAGGACATATGCATTTGTCCCGCTGCCCCAGTTCAGGGCTTTTTGATTTGAGCTGGCGGGAAGCACGTGGGTGAGCACATCTGGCAGCCGACAGCCTGACTGGAGACAGCGTGCTGTGGACATTGGTTGGTGCTGCGTATGTTCCCCCAATAAGAAGTAACTACGACATTGTTCGGTCCCCCTTGTTTGTTAGGTCTACCTTGCGTCGGCGACGATTCAAAGGAGACTGGCGTACTTCACGTTGGGTTGGGCTGGCCTCGCGTCGAAGAGCCTTTCACACACGCCGACTGGGTCGGCGGATTTGTGTACCATTGCGTGCAATGGTGCACATCACGTCTGGCGGGAGGCACAAGCTACTGCCTGGGTAGAGGCTGTTGCACGTGAACAGAAGTTACACAACCTCATCCACGCGCAACTGTTGCGTCCAGCGTGCAAGTTGTTGCATCCAGGCACCAGCTGTTGCAAGCACTACTGCGCCTCTCCCCGCGGATCCGTCTGTGCCAGACCCGCTACAGTCAACCCGCATAGTAAGGATGAGCGACTTTCCAAGGCTACCCTTGCATCCTTCCCCTTCGGCCAAACCTTGGCCGCTTTCGCTGGCCGCGCCTCGCTCGCCACGTGTCGACAGGGCCCTCCAAGCCCCTTGCACTTGATCGTGCGTCCTCATCATACGGGTTGACTGTATTCCAGCTTACACCTCAGAGCGGAGGCCCCGAGAGCCAGAACCATCGCACGGCGCTAGGACGAGGATAAATCCGTTTCAGAGCGTTCCAGAAGGCTCTCAGAGCGTTCAGAGCGTTCTGGAACATTCTGAGAAGGCCGCGGCGCCCGAGACATCCTCCAGAGCCACTGGACTGTCCTCACCCGATGTTGTCCTCGTCCTGGCTTCGTTTTATTGCTCCAGCTTTAGCCTCCGAGCGGCGGCGCCGAGCCCAGACCCCCGACGTCATGATCTTGTCAAAACGTCGGCCCCCAGAGGCCTGGAACCCCTCCGGGGACCAGTAGTTTTTTCCCGGAAAGGGCTCGAGCCCAGGGTTCTCTTTTAGTATGTAAACATGTCCCCCGGTGCCTGCTTGAAGGAGGCCGGCGAATTTTTTCCCTGATAAATAACGAGGTCGAAGGAGGCCGGCGAATTAAATTTGAGGATGTCTCGAGCGAAACGCTTGTTTTTCAGAAAATGGTGAGGATGTCTCGAGCGAAACGCTTGTTTTGTGTTATAGATTGTCCTCTCCTGGGGACCTGAATTCTGAGGACCACCTCCCAGCACGACCACCCCCCCAGCACGACCACTCCCCAGCACGACCACCCCCCAGCACGACACGAACCCCAGCACGACCACTCCCCAGCACGACCACACCCCAGCACGACCCCACCCCAGCACGACCCCACCCTAGCACGACCACACCCCAGCACGATCACACCCCAGAACGACCACACCCCAGCACGACCCCACCCAAGCACGACCCCACCCCAGCACGACCACACCCCAGCACGACCACACCCCAGCAGGACCCCACCCCAGCACGACCCCACCCCAGCAAGACCACACCCCAGCACGACCACACCCCAGCACGACCTCACCACAGCATGACCACACATCAGCACGACCACGCCCAGCACGACCACGCCCCAGCACGACCACACCCCAGCACGAACACACCTCAGCACGACCACACCCCAGCACGACCACACCCCAGCACGACCACACCCCAGCACCAGCACGACCACACCCCAGCACGAACCGATCGATAAGTCACAGGGTTGCCCTCTCCTGGGGACCTGAATTTTGAGGTACCCCTCCCAGCACGACCACCCCCCCAGCACGACCACCCCCCGCACGACCACCCCCAGCACGACACACCCAGCGACCACTCCCACGGCACGAAACACCCCGCACGACCCCACCCCAGCACGACCCCACCCCAGCACGACCATACCCCAGCACGACCACACCCCAGCACGACCCGACCCCAGCACGACCCTACCCCAGCAAGACCACACCCCAGCACGACCACACCCCAGCACGACCACACCCCAGCACGACCCCACCCCAGCACGACCACGCCCCAGCACGACCACGCCCCAGCACGACCACGCCCCAGCACGACCACCTCCCAGCACGACCACACCCCCAGCACGACCACCCCCCAGCACGACCACGCCCCAGCACGACCACACCCCAGCACGAGCCCACCACTCCCCACACGACCACTCCCCAGCTACGACCACACCCGCCACGAACCACCACCAGCACGACCACATCAATCCTCCACCCGACGCACTACCCCAGCAAGCACGGACCACGACCCCAGCAACGACCCCCACCCCAGCACTGCACGAACCCCACCCAATGCACGACCCCACCCTAAGCCAAGACCAGACACCCAGCACGACCACACACCAGCACGACCTCACCCAGCACGACGCACACCCAGCACAACCAGCCCCAGCATCGACCCCGCCCCAGCACGACCACGCCCCAGCACAACCACCCCCAGCACTACCACCCCCCCGCAGACACACCCAGCACGACCACCCCCCCAGCCCGACCCATGTGAAGACCCCGCACGACACGGCCCAGCACTCACAAACACAGAGCCGCCTTGGTTGAGTGTTTGCCTGTCGTCGTGGAATGTTTCGTGGGGTGTCTCGTGGAATGTTTCGCGGGGTGTCTCCTGGAATGTTTCGTGAGGTGTCTCGCGGAATGTTTCGTGAGGTGTCTCGTGGGATGTTTCGTGAGGTGTCTCGTGGGATGTTTCGTGAGGTGTTGCCCCGTTGGGTATCGTGAAAACGTGCCCATGCTCCACATGTCTATATCCCTTTCCGGGTTCGTGGGTCCATCATGTTGGCGCTCCCAAGGCACGGCGAGGGCACCTGGAGGCCGAGCATGGCGAAACACCTTCCGGCGTGATTGTTTTTCACAGCGCGAGGAGGCCCTGCAGGAAGGCCGGAATATCAGAGAGCCGCGCCGAGCGACGTGGTCTGCATGCACGGCGCCGGGGTGGTCATCGACGCCGACGCGGGGCTGGCGCCGGGCTCGCGCGCCCGAGCGCCCTCGATCGGGGGCCTGGCCTTGATGAGCTTGTTTTCCACCACCACCACCATAAGTTGGAGGGGGGAAGGAGGAGGAGGAGGGCGAGGAGGAGGAGGACGAAGAGGAGGAGGAGGAGGAGGAGGAGGAGAAGGAGGAGGAGGGGGAGAGGAGGAGGAGGAGGAGGAGGAGGAGGAGGAGGAGGAGGAGGAGGACCCCCCCATCCAACTCATGGTGGTGGTGGTGGAAAACACGCCCATCATGGCCTGGCCTCTCCGGAGGGCCGTGGGCCCCGGCGCGTGCAGCCACGGCGCGGGGCCCCGGTCGAGGCAGGGCCGGGGCTCCTTCGGTCGAGGCCCTTCGAGATCCCAGGCCCAGGCGCCCTCTGGTCACGCAAAAATCGTGACGTCTTTTTCCCGGAAAGGGCTCCGGCCCAGGGTTCTCTTTTAGTTGGTAAACCTAATCCCCCGGTGCCAACTTGAAGGAGGCCGGCGAATTTTTTCCCTGATAAATATCGAGGTCGAAGGAGGCCGGCGAATTAAAATTTGAGGATGTCTCGAGCGAAACGCTTGTTTTTGAAATCCCGATCGATAAATCACATGGTGCGGGCCACTTTTTCGTGTGTTGAGGATGTCTCGAGCGAAACGCTTGCTCCGCAGAGTTTGCCGAGGATGTCTCGAGCAAAACGCTTGTTTTGCAGAGCCGACCGCGACGCGGAAAAGCGCCCCGCGCGAAGGAATTTCGATGATGTCTCGACTAATTCCTTTGTTTTTGTACGATTTTCCTGGAATTTTGGCCGGATGGTCTCGAGCGAAAGCCGACCCCACCCTATCACGACCATACCGCCAGCAGCACGACCACACCCCAGCAACGACAGACCCCAGCACGACGCCCACCCCAGCACGACCCCACCCCCAGCACTACCATACCCACACGACAAACACCCCAGCACGACCCGACCGCAGCACGAGCACGCCCCAGCAAGACCACACCCCAGCACGACCACACCCCAGCACTACCTCACCACAGCACGACCACACCCCAGCACGACCACGCCCCAGCACGACCACGCCCCAGCACGACCACGCCCCAGCACGACCACGCCCCAGCACGACCACCCCCCAGCACGACTACCCCCCCAGCACGACCAACCCCCAGCACGACCACCCCCCAGCACGACCACACCCCAGCACGACCACTCCCCAGCACGACCACACCGCCTTGGTTGAGTGGTTGCCTGTCGTCGTGGAATGTTTCGTGGGGTGTCTCGTGGAATGTTTCGCGGGGTGTCTCGTGGAATGTTTCGTGAGGTGTCTCGTGGAATGTTTCGTGGTGTGTCTCGTGGGATGTTTCGTGAAGTGTCTCGTGGGATGTTTCGTGAGGTGTTGCCCAGTTGGTATCTGAAACGTGACCATGCTGCACATGTCTTTATCCCTTTCCGGGTTCGTGGGTCCATCATGTTTGTTGATAACACACACACATATATATATATATATATATATGTATACATATATACATAGATATTGTATTTTCGGCCTCCGGAAGCCCTCGCCGGGCCTCGTGAGCGTCAAACAGCGACTCAGGACGAAGAGCCAGTCCCCGGGGAGGGGTCCAGGCTCCCGGGGGCCACGTCCCGAAAGAATCACGACGTCGGAGGACTGAGGACGTCTGGGGACCCCTTCGGGTCGTGAAACAGTTAGATGCTCGTTTTGGGAACCTTCCTAGGGCCCAGCTAGCGGATCTGTTCGACTCTGGTTTGACCCCAGTTCGACTCGAGTTCGACTCAGGTTCGACCCAAGTTCGACTCAGGTTCGACTCAGGGTCGATCTAAATCGACGGACGTTCGACGTACTGTAGTTTCGACTCTCCAGGAAGGTCCCCAAAATGAGCATCCAACCTTCGGGTCGTGAAACAATCACGACGGGAGGTTCTCGCGATTTCGGCCTCTGGCGGCCCTCGCCGAGCCCCAGGACCGCCAAGAAACGACTCGGGATGCAAAGCCGGTCCCGGGGAAGCGGTCGGGACTTCCAGGGATCGTGGGAGGTAAAGAGGGGGGTGGTGACTAGGGGGGGGGGATATCATGGCGGGGGCCACGATATCTCCCCAGATTTCATGGCGCCTCTTCTTATTTCAATACGTTCCCTGGCCCACCGCTGGGCCGCTGGTCATGATTTGCGCCCCCCCCTCTTGGACGCCCCCCTCTTGGCCGACCCCGAAGGGACCCTTCGCCGGTGTGACCTTTGGTGCGCCATTGGGGTCCCCCGATTGCCGAGCGCGATGCGATAGCAGCGATTTGCGCGCTCGGGTTCGGTCCCTCCGGTCGAGGCAGGGTCAGGGTCAACTCGAGGATCGATGTTTCTGGGCTCCTGCTGGCCGTCGGGGAGACGGGTCCCGAGGGAGACGGGCCCTGGGCTTTCTGCTGCTGTTCTCGGGCTCTACAGGGGGCCTTCTGCGGGCCCTGGGGCTGTCAGAATACGGCACAGGATGGATACCGTGGAAGGCAAGCAGCACGAGGAGGAGGAGGAGGAGGCGGAGGAGGAGGAGGAGGAGGAGGAGGAGGAGGAAGAGAGGCGGCAGGAGGAGAGGAGGGAGGAGGAGGAGGAGAGGAGGAGGAGGAGGAAGGGAGTAGGAGGAGAGGAAGGAGGAGGAGGAGGTAAGGAGGAGGAGGAGGAGAGGAGGTGAGGTATGAGGAGGAGGAGGAGGGGGAGGGAGGAGGGAGGAGGAGCATGCGAGAGAGGCAGGAGGATGAGGAGGAGGAG
>CAUYUJ010010928.1:0-5000 GCA_963575745.1 Prorocentrum cordatum | reverse complement strand
CTTTCCGGGTTCGTGGGTCCATCATGTTGAGAACGGACCGCTTCCCTACCCGTGTAGCTGCTGCACGTGTTTACACGTTTGCTCATGAGCTCGAGGAAGTCTCAAGTGAGAGCCCAATGTTGGGGAGGAGTCGCTATCCATCCGTGCAGCTGCGATATGGTTTTCCCAGCCATCATGTGTTGTTAGGTCTTCGGTTTGAAGAGACAATGCCCCGTGTCTCCTCCTCCTTCTCCTCCTCCTCCTCCTCCTCCTCCCCCTCCCCCTCCCCCTCCTCACCCTCCTCCATCCCTCCAATCCCTGCCGAGGCCCTCCGCGTGTCGATCACTTCGGCGCACCACTCACGCGTTTTTGTGGCCCCACACTTCGCCCCGCCGACGGCCCCAGTGGTTGCGTTCGCGCGGTGGCACCGCGCTCATTTCAGCACACCTTTGTCGAGGATCGTGCTCATAGGGAGCTGCACCGGATGGCCCCAGCGGCTGCGTTCGTATGGCGGCACCGCGCCCATTGTCAGCGCACCCTTCGCACGCTTCGTGGCCCCATAGGGAGCTCCACCGAGGGCCCTAGTGGCTGCGTGCGAATGGCACCGCCGAGCCCGTTTCGGCACACCCCTCACACGTTTCGTTGCCACACAGGGAGCTCCACCGAAGGCCCCAGTGGCTGCGTTCGCATGGCACCATTCTAAGAGAGCGATTCTTGTTGCCAGTCTCGTGCCTTTCGGAGCGTCTGTCAGTTCCAGGGTTGCTGGACAACGAAGCAGCCTGACTGTGCTACAGCCCGTGCTACTCCCCAGACGTCCGCCGATATGACTTGTTTCCACCCGCGGCGCCAGAGGTCCCGACCCCTTCCCTGGGGGTGGCTTTTCGCCCCGCGGGTTCATGCTTGATGGTCCCTGGGCCCGACGACGGGCCCCGGACGCCGAAGTCCAGGAACAACCGCGGGACTGAACAAAAACCCACACCGCGGGGCCGAGGCAATCGTAAGATCGAGGTCGCTTCGGGGAGGGCACCCCGGCTGTGCTCGTTGGCTGCTCTCCGTGCCTCCCGGGGAGGGCGCCCTCGCATATGCTCCGTGTGCCCTTGGGTCGGCGGAGGGCCTCTCGGGCTCTCGACGGGTGCCCTTCCGGTCCAGGGTCCGACGGTATGCCCTCGGGCCTCTGGATGCTCGTGGGATGCTCTCGTGCATCCCGGGGAGGGCACCCTCGCGCGAGCTCCGCGTGCCTTGGGCCGGAGGAGGAGGAGGAGGAGGAGGAGGAGGAGGAGGAGGAGGGGGAGGAGGAGGAGGAGGAGGAGGAGGAGGAGGAGGAGGAGGAGGAGGAGGAGTAAGGAGGAGATGAGCGAGAGGGGGAGGACGAGGACGAGGACGAGGAGGAGGAGGAGGTCGGGCTCTCGGCGGGTGCCCTTTCTGGGCCCAGGTCCGACGGTGTGCCCTCCTCGGGCCTCCCGGCCTCGGGCCTGCCGTCCCGCCTCGGCAGCCCTGCGCCGGCTCGGAGGGGCGCCCCCCCCCCCCCGCACGCTCCAGGCATAGCTCCCGTCGGGCAGGTCCCTCCCCAGGGGGACAATTCAAATATAGCCTTGTGGAGGACGACCAGTGGAGAGGAAGCGTGTTGCCAAATGGTTCCCAGATGTCTAGAGCATGTGTTAAGCACGTCTTACACACGCAAAGCACATGTTGAAAACATGTGGATAGCATTTTCCCGACAGTTTCAACACATTCTAAACTCAATGATAGGACTGTCAGGGTGTCCATTGTCGTGGCAGCCACAAGAGTAGCCAAAATATAGTATGGGGACGATCTCGTTGGACTATGTTTACATCTGTTAGGGGGTATGTGCTCGACTATTCTTCGCGTTCCTTCCAACACCCGGCTGTAGGAGGGCACTCCCGACTCGACGGTGTACGACCCCCCGACCTCGCCGAGGGGCGCACCTCTTGGCCGGCACGTCGAGGGGCGCTCCGCGCGCCGAGCGCGCGCCGCTGCACTCGCCAAAAAAGTGCCTGCTCGCAGGCAGCTCAGCCACAGCGAGCGCTGTTCGATGCAGTGGCGCCACTGCATGCCTCGACGCGATGGATCCATGCCCCCCCCTCGTCGTCCTCCTCCGCTCCCGCCTCCCCCCGCCCCCCTGCGTTGTTCTCGCCACAGCTGTCGCTTCCGCCCTCTGTTGATGTGTCACGGAACGAGAGCCCCCCCGCGCGTGCTCGCCTGGCTTTTCGGTCGTGCTGCGCAGGCTGTTTCCTCTGGCCGTTGCCTTCTCTGTGCCGCCTGCCCTTTGGGGGAGCCGCTCCTCCAGGAGCTGGCATGCAGGCCGCTCGCTCGCTCGCCCGCCGTTTGCGAGCAGCTACTTCTGCGAGTCGTGGAACGCGCTCGTCTATCCGCCGCGGCCGCGAGAGCGCTCCTCGGAGGCGACGATGTCGGGGCGAATAGCCCCAGGGAGGGCATCACGCGCAGTCGCCCGAGAGCCTCGCCGAAGGCGTGGACCATCGGCGCCCCTGGGTACATGTACCCAGACCCTCTCGGGCAATGATCAGGAGGGGAAAAACACACACACAGACACAATTAATCGTCGATTCCCCGGAAAATATGGGAAAATATGGGAAGTGGGGGGGGAAGACATAAACCCAGCAAATATGGGAAAATATGGGGAATATTTTTATTTGTGTGTATTTATTTTTGTGTCCTGGGGCCCCTTCAAATGAAGGAATCAGGACGGGAGGTTTTTTGATGTTTTCGGGCGCCCGCGCCGGGCCCCGGGAGCGTCAAACAGCGACTCGGGATGAAGAGCCGGTCTAGGGAAAAATGGGTCCAGACCTCCAGGGGGGTCGACGTAATGAACAAAATCTTGACGTCGGGGGTCTAAGTGCTGGGTGTATATGTCGCTATCCCCTGTGCTGTATTCGCCCTCCTCGTCGCCCCCCGAGCTTCCGAGCCTTCTGGCCCCGGACCTCGCAGGCAAGGGCTGCCAGACGTGCGACGTCTTGACTCTGGCTCTCTACGGGAAGTCCTGGGAAGTCCCGAGCCCTTGCCCCTTGCAGGTGCTTCACCCCGGGCCGCTGACATTTGACCCGGTAAGGGCCACCGGAGGCCGAAGGTTGAGAGAAACCTCCGCCCAGATTGGAGCCTGCTTTTTGTTAGGCTCGGGCAAGTTTACTTTCATGGCGTTCGCCCCCCTCCCCCCCCTCGCCCCTCTTCAGACGCATACTGGCGTGCAAGTGCCTTTCGGCTTGTTGCTCGGTTTCCGCACGTGCAAGTCGCTTGCGGCGTACTTCAGCTTCAAGCACCCCCCCTGGCCGTGCAAGTAAACCTGCCGGAGTCTAAAAAGAGCAGGCTCCCGTTTCAGGACGTTGCGCGCTTGGGGGGTTGTGCAGGCTTGGATCTGCATTCCGCGAGACGCTGCGGCGGCGGCGGCCCCCCCCCCCGAGCTCCCCACCTCTGGTCCGCCTTCTGGACCCTGGCGGCCGAGGTGCTGACCGACCGGGGCACCGTTCCGCAGACGCTCGGCGACATCGAGGCCGAGCTGCCGGAAGGGGCGGTGGAGGGTCGTGGGCGAAAGCCGTACGCGTATCATAGCGGGCGAAGGACGGTGTACAAAGCACTTGTTCGCCGTCGGGGGCGCCTGTCCCAGGGCGGCTCTAGACAGTTTATACCTCGACGTGCCACCGTAAGGGCGTAGACTTGCCAGCCGCCCTGGGACAGGCGCCCCCGACGGCGAAGAGGTTAATTTTCTACCGTATTCTTCGCCCGTCAAGTATCCACGGCCTCGCGGGCCAGGCCTCGCGGGCTGCGACCGCGCGGATGCGGGGTCGCTTTTTTTTGCCGGATGTCCCGCGCGGAGCGTACATTTCCGTGCGACCGCGTCTCCGCAGAGTCGCGCCCCCGAGTATCAAAACTCAGGAGGGAAAGAAACACACAGACACAATTAATCGTCGACTCCCCGGAAAATATGGGAAAATATGGGAAGTGGGGGGGAAGACGAAAACCCAGAAAATATAGGAAAATATGGGGAATCTGTTTATTTGTGTGTATTTATTGGTGTGTCCTGGGGCCCCTTCAAAGACCGCGAGCGCGCGCATACGGCTGTGCTCTGTGCCCGCCGCTCGTGAGAGGATGGCAGGGGTCCACATCGAGCCGTATCGCCGATGCGTCGGCGATGCGGCACGCTCTTCCGGCCCCCTCTGCTCGCACGCCACCGGGCAGGCTTGGGGGGGGGGCGGAGATCGAGGAGGCCGAGGCTCGGGCGCGGCTCGAGGATGGAGGATGGAGGTGGAGGGTCGAGAGGGCGCAGGGGAATGGCGGGGCTACGCGCCGCGCACAGGCAGCCCTCCCCCCAGGCAGTCCCAGCTGGCCTCCACGGCCCCCCCCCCCTCCTCCGCCCTCCTCCTCCTCCTCCTCCTCCTCCTCCTCCTCCTCACCTTCTTGCTTTACGTCGTCTCCTCCTCTCCTCCTCCTCCTCCTCACCTTTCCTCTTCCTCCTCCTCCTCCCCTCCTCACGTTCCTCGTCCTCCTCCTCCTCGCTCCTCCTCCTCTCCATCCTCCTCCTCCTCTTTTCCTCCCCTCCACAATTACTCAATATGAATACTAATCTCCCTCTTCCCCTGATGACGGTTTGAAAGTGGCCGACCCCCCCCCCGCGTACTGTTTTTTACACACAGGTTTCCCCGGAGTTGGGTTTTCGCCTGCATTTTTTCCAAAATGCTGCTCTCGCTGAGGCGCCGGCATCATTTTCGGGCCCCGCTCGTTCCGAATCGTGCTCCCGCTGCAGCGCTGGCCTCATTTCCGTGCTTCCGCTCGTTCCGAATCGTGCTCCCGCTGCAGCGCTGGCCTCATTTCCGCGCTTCCGCTCGTTTTGACTCGTGCTCCCGCTGCAGCGCTGGCGTCATTTCCCGTGTCATGCCACGGCATGCAATGCAATGCTAGGTTGATGCTACGCTCTGCGGTGCTCTTCTACGCCATGCCATGCCGTGCTCTACAATGCATCGCGTACCCTTTCGGGATCATTGCCCTGC
>CAUYUJ010010927.1:12500-25728 GCA_963575745.1 Prorocentrum cordatum | reverse complement strand
GGGTCGGGTCGACGGTCCGCGGCCGCACCGCCGATCAGCGCTACCGCTGGCCAGGCCGACGGTCCGCGGCCGACCCGCCGCTTGCTGGGGCCCGGCCTGCAGGGAAGAACGGTATACCCCCCAAAAGGGGTTCGATCGAAGACGAAGAGGGCGGGTATCGAGGGTTTGGGAAATACGCGTTATTGGACGCTCGAACAGATAAGGGCGAACAGTCTTAAACTGATTGTTGTTGTTGTTGTTGTTGTTGTTGTTGTTGTTGTTGTTGTTGTTGTGGTGGTGCTTCTTCGTGAGCTCCCATCCTCCTGCCCCCCCGCACGGGGGGACGCGCAGTCCTCGGAGGCCTCGAGACGTGGGTCGGTGCAGACGGGGTCAGCCAGGGCGCCCGATCCTGCAGGCTCCTGCAGGGCCAGGGTCGCACTGACCGGGTGTTGGGTGCAGGATCCTCCAGGATCTTGCAGGATCCTTCGCGCTGACCCGGGTTTCTGGGATTCTCCAGGATCTTGCAGGATTTTGCAAGGCTTGCAGGATCCCGGAGGATCCTTGGAGGATCCTTGGCAGGATCTTGCAGGATTCTGCAAGGCCTGGCTGACCCGGGTCTGGATTGACCCGGGTCGGAAGATCCCCGAAGTCCCCCAACCACGCCTCCTGGCTTTTGGTTCGGCTCAAAGCGCGCACCCGCTTCAAACGGCGACGAGTTCCAGATCGGCGTTTTCGCGCGTAGGGGGGTCCTCGCAGATCCTCGGGATGTCCCACGGAGGCCCCGAGAGGCAATAGGCTCCCTGGACACCCCAAAAGAGTGCTATACACTCCGCGCTAGCCGCTCTGGCTCATGCCGGGCGTGGCTCGAGCTGGGACGCTGCCGTCAGAACGCCCGGCTGGGCAGAGCGCTTCTTGCGCCCAGTTCTCTTGGAAAGATGGTCGCGGCGGGAGGCAGACACACAGTTTTACTCAGGAGCGACGGCACAGTGGTGGCTTGCGGCGACACAGCCGTGGGGCAGTGCAACCTCCCAATGGTAGCTGGCGGTGGGTCTTACGCCCAGGTCGCCGCGGGAGAGCTCCACACCGTTCTGCTCAGTAGCGACGGTGCAGCAGTGGCCTGCGGCAGCAACTATTGGGGCGAGTGTGACCTCCCTGCTCTGGAGAGCGGCCAGTCTTACGCCCAGGTCGCCGCGGGAGAGTTCCACACCGTTCTGCTCAGGAGCGACGGCACAGCGGTGGCCTGTGGCAGCAATAGTAGGGGCCAGTGCGACCTCCCCGCTCTGGCTGGTGGTGAATCGTACACCCAGGTCGCTGCAGGATCTCTCCACACCGTTCTGCTCAGGAACGACGGCACGGCGTTGGCCTGTGGATTTAATGTTGCGGGCCAGTGCGATCTCCCAAGTCTGGCCAGCGGTCAGTCGTACGCTCAGGTCGCCGCAGGAACTCTCCACACAGTTCTTCTCAGGCGCGACGGCACAGCGGTGGCCTGCGGCGACAACTACTGGGGCCAGTGCGACCTCCCCGCTCTGGCCGTAGGGGAGTCGTACACCCAAGTCGCCGCGGGAGAGGCCCACACCGTTCTGCTCAGGTGCGACGGCACAGCGGTGGCCTGTGGCAGTACCTACAGGGGCCAGTGCGACCTCCCCGCTCTGACTGGTGGCCAGTCGTACTCCAACGTCGCCGCAGGAACTCTCCACACAGTTCTTCTCAGGCGCGACGGCACAGCGGTGGCCTGCGGCGACAACTACTGGGGCCAGTGCGACCTCCCCGCTCTGGCGGGACAGCATCACCTGACTTACGCAGCCCAGCTCTTGCCGACGTTGCTCCTCCAGGCGTCACTCAGTGGCGATTCGATCGTGTTCCTGACCTTCGGTGGGGCGGAATGCTGCAGAATCAGGGCAGCGCCCACCGCTCGCCTTGAGGCTGTCTATCGCCAGCTGGCGATCGAGCGCCGTGCGGGCAGGCTGGGAGACAGGATCGCGCAGGTCGACGCGGTCATTCGATGACCTTCAGGACGTGTGTTAGCCTAACGTGTGTGCTACCCCGTGGATTTTTTTGTTTATATATATGGTGTTTTTTTTCACAAGCTGACGCAAAGCACCCATAGCTGTGCGCCCCCTGGATTTCTCTGGGTGGACTTCCTTGGAGGCTATAGGTGTGTGTTGTCGGATGGAGGTCTCCGCTCCGCTCGAACTGGAGCCCCCCTCGTGGTCCAACAACCCGCGCCCATACCTATAGCGCCCTCATCTCATTGCCCGTATCCATTCTTCCTCCCTACAGGTTTGGGCGTGTGCTGTTCTTTCATCAGCCCGCATCGTATCGAAGGCTTTCCGCGGACAAGGACACGTTGGTTCGGTAGCAAATCATGGGAGCCTTGTAGGTCCTCGAAATTCCATCTCCGGAGGGCACTAAGCGTGCGCTGGCGTCTGGTAATCGATGAGAAAGCGGAGGCTTAGCTCCGATGAGCGTCGGCTGAGCGTCGATTAGCGTCGACTCGGCGCAGACGAGAGAGTCGGTTAGCGTCGTTTGGCGTCGGTTCGCGAGGGCCAGCAAGAGGGCGTTGGTGGGGTAACCAAAAAGTGCCGATATCGTTACTCCCCGGGCCTCTCCCGGGGTGCGTTCTGACCAGGATTTCGAGGCGAATCCAGCGGTGGCGACGAGGACCGCCCAGGAGGCCCCCAAGAGGGGAAAGCGAGGGAAGGGTAGCAGTATGGGTACCTTTTCCTCCTCGGAGTTGGGGGTGGCTCCCACGAGCTGGCACAGGAACCTCGCCTGTCCCCCAAGCTGGTGTCTGGCTCGATGCGGGCCCGACGCGGATCTGGAGTGGATTCGGCGCGGACTCGACACGGATTCGACACGGATCCGACGAGTCCGACATGGACACGACATGGCATCGACGCGGAAAGGGCCGCGACAAGACAGACCAGGCCCCCCAAGGATAAAGCACAACCGAAGATGAACGTTGGCGCCGGCACAGATCTCTGTGGGCCATCGGAGGAGGAGGATGAGGAGGAGGTGGAGGCGGAGGAGGAGGCGGAGGAGGAGGCGGAGGAGGAGGCGGAGGAGGAGGCGGAGGAGGAGGAGGCGGAGGAGGAGGTGGCGGGGGAGGAGGAGGAGGAGGAGGAATACCTGCCCCTCCTCCCTCCTCCCCCATCCTACATGTGGCGGTGGTGGTGTAAGATTGGCCCATCAGTCGGCGCCGGCACACGTCTCTGTGGGCCATCGGCTCGTGCCGCCGGGCGGGCGGCTGAGCCTCGCCCCGCCGGGGCAGACCGTCGCGAGCGGCTTCGGCCTGCGCCGCGTGCGCGTGCACGGCAAGCGCCCCCGCGCGGCATACTGCGCGTGGGCGGGCGCCGCCGCCGGCGAGGAGGTGGTCACTGCATGGCAGCATGCGGTCAGCACGCCGAAATTCGGCGCTGCTCGAAGAAGAAAAGACGCCATACACATAAACTTTTGGCGTTTTTGTGTGTTTTGTTTTCTTCTTCTTCTTCTTCTTCTAGTCAGCACGCCGAAATTCGGTGCTGAGCTAGGGGGGGTCGATGCTCGTTTTGGGGACCTTCGTGGGGGACACCTCATGTATTTGTTCGTCTCCAATTCGACTCCAGTTCGACTCCAGTTCGACTCAAGTTCGACTCAAGTCCGACTCAAGTTCGACTCAGGTTCGATTCAGGTTCGACTCAAGGTCGGAACAAATCGACGGACGTTCGACGCAGCTTCGACGCACGAGTGGAGCGAGTGTCTCCAGGAAGACCCCCAGAATGAGCATCCAAAGGGGGGGCAGTGGGGAGGGGCGGGCTTTCCCAGAAGGCCTGGAAGGCCTCGGGCTCCTGTAAGAAACATTCTGAGCCTTCCCCGAGGACACGAGCAACTTCTCAGAAGGCCGGAGAGCTTCTGAGAAACCCCGCCGCCTTCTGAGAAGACCTGCTCCTTCTCACTTCCCCCCGGTCTCGCCGCCGAGAAAGAATGAGCATTTCGTCGAAAAAGATTCGACGCCATGAGCAGATACATGTTCGGAGCTCCGCGCGGATTTCTCGGATCTGCGCTGGTCCCCCCATGGCGGCGCCTCTGGCGCCGCAGCGCAGATCCCAGAATTCCGCGCGGACATCTAAAAATTTCTGCTTATGCCGTTGTTTCTTCGTCTGATTCGGGTTCGGAAGGGGTTCCCTTTCTTGACGGGCGAAGAGCGGTATAAAATAATCTTTTTCTCGCTGTCGGGGGCGCCTCTCCCAGGGCGGCTGGAAAGTTTACACCCTTCCGGTGGCACCGTAGGGGTATAAACTTTCCAGCCGCTCAGGGACAGGCGCCCCCGACAGCGAAACAGTTTATTTTATACCGTTCTTCGCTCGCTGACTTTCCCTGAGGTCCTTCATGGCTGTTCCTCGTGCACCCCTCGTGCGCCCGTGCGTGATCTGGGTCGTAAAAAGGCACGCCTTCGTGTTTCTCGTGGCAGTATCCTGACTGTGTGCATCCACATATCTTTCATGATCATGTGCTACACGGGTTTGTCGGGGGCGGAAAAGAAGTGATGACTAGGGGGGGGTGGATATCATGGCGGGGGCCACGATATTTCCCCAGGTTTCATGGCGCCTCTTCTTGTTTCATTACGTTCCCGGCCCCCCCGCTGGGCCGCACACATGCCGCCGATCATGATTTGCACCCCCCCCCTCTTGGACACCCCCCTCTTGGCCGCTCCCGAGTTTGGGACAAGCTGTCATTGGGTAAGTTGTCACGCTCGTGCCATGTATACGCCGCGCGAGGTAGCTCCCGGTCGGACTTCTCCTTTCACTGCCATGCCAAGTGCCTTGGCGTATGCCTTGGGCCTGAACGAGGTGAGCCGTCACGGGCCCAGCCGCTGTTCAAGTTCGGGGAGCGGGCCAAGGTCTGGAGGGACATCAGGGGAGGAATGCTTTTGAGCACCCTCGCCTACAAACTTACCTGTTCTCCGTGCTCATGTTTGTGGCTCAGCTCGAACCTCCACCGGCCGCGTGGACAGCAGCAGACGGCTGGCGTGTCGGGCTGTTTTTGTGGTCCACTTGGCTGGGTCACGTCCGGGCTCCTGCGCAGCGCCAAGCAACTCGGCCTCCCTGCGGAGCTCCCTGACCTTCACTGCGCCGCGAAGTGCAGGGTCTACAAATATGGGTGCCGAAAGACAGGTGGGCTCGAAATCGCGGAGCTCGTCCGCCACCTCGACAGAGCCATCACGGATTGCGACTTCCTTGACCGGAGGGTGCGGTGAGAAAGTTGGTTCCAAAATTCGTTCTTCCACAGTGTGCAGCGGGCCCACGACAAGCTCCAGAGATCACCGCTGGATTCCAAGACCCTCGACGGCATGGCGAGGCACGCGATCATGGCCAGATGGCAGCACATCTGCTCAGACTGCCTACGTCCTCCGCCGACGACGCCCTCCAGCATTTACGGCAGCGCCTAGACAGGTAGCAGATGCAGATCCCGCCGGGCCGGCGAGTGAGTCGCGCGGTCCTTCTTCTCCAGAGGCTCGAGAACTTCTTGCCCCCCAAAGTGCAGGCGGCCACGCTCAGGACCGTCTCCGACGGCATCGATGCGGGCCGCCGCTTCTAGCGCCGGACCTGCTGCTGGTTCGGCCACTCGCTGGAGGACAACGTCGAGCTCCACGCGCATTGCCATGTCATGCAACGGTTCGCAAAACGCCGCCTGGGTCTCCGGGTGCGTGGCGTGAGCGCCCGCTGGAGGTTTTCCTCGGCATGGGGGCTGCCGTGGCCCCGCAAAACCACGCCATGCGCTGCAGGATGGGTTTATTGCAGTGCAGTCAACCCGCATAGTAAGGATGGGTGACCTTCCCAAGGGTACCCATGCATCCTTGCCTCCTCGGTCCATCCTTAGCCACCTTCGTTGGCCGCGCCCCGCTCGAGAAGCTTCGGCATGGGCGTCCAAGGCCCTTTCATCTTTCATTTAATCACAATCATCATCCTGTTTCATCCTGATCCCGCATCTTTATCATAGGGGCCGACTGTGCGCCATTATTCACGCAGTGGGCGCGAGCAACCACGCGTGCAGAGGCTCCAGTGCAAGGCTTTCGTTGACGTCTTCTCTATCCCGCCCCCGGGCCACCGACGACCTCCGACGCCCCGGCTGGCAGGGGCTGCGGGAGGGCGCGCGCGGCCGCCCCAGGGCCCTGGAGCGTCTGTCCCGACGCTGCCTGTGCGCACGACCCGAGTAGCTCTATGCAGCGTCGTTTGCCGTCGATGGGCGAACCGATGTGCCGTGCAGCTGGTTTTTGGTCATTGTGTCCCCCTTCTCGCCTCGGTCCCCCCCTTCCCTCCGCGCCAGCCTCGGGCCGCCTAGCTGCGGCCCAATTTCGGTTAGCTCCGTGAGAAGCCTCGCTGGGTCTGCGTGCGGGTGCCCTGGCCGTCCCACTTCGGCCTGCAGGGGCCCAAAGTGTGGAAAATCGAAGGAGGAGGAAAAGGCAGCGGAGTTTTTTTATCTCCTCCACACATGTTTTTTTAGCTGCGCCCCGCCCTTCAGCGTCGATAGACATCTGTGTTGCGTGATGACGGCGATGATGACGATGCATATGCTGATACTGATAATGGTGATGATGCTGATGATGGTGATGATGGGGATCGTGATGGTGATGCTGATGCGGCTGATGCTCTTGTTGATGTTGATGATTATGCGGCTGATGATGATGCGGTTGATGATGCTGATGGTGGTGATGATGCTGCTGATGCTACTGATGGTGGCGATGCTGATGATGGTGGTGATGGTGGTGGTGTTGATGATGATCATGATGATGCTGCTGGTGCTGATGATGCTGGTGCTGATGATGCTGATGATGATGCTGGTGGTGGTGATGAACAGGGAAGAGGAGGAGGTGGAGGAGGAAAAGGATGATGAGGAAGAGGAGGCGGATGATGATGATGATGATGATGATGATCATGATGATGATGATGATGATGATGATGATGATGATGATGATGATGATGATGATGATGATGCTGATTATGATGATGATGAGGAGGATGATGCTGCTGCTGCTTGCCGCTGCTCTGCTGGCTAGCTGCTGATGATGATGATGATGATGAAGGATAGGAAGATAGGAGGATGAGGAAGTATAAGAGAGGAGGAGGGGGTGGCGGAGGGGGCAGGGAGGAGGAGGAGGGGAGGAGGAGGTAGAGGAGGAGGGAAGAGGAGGAGTACAGGAGGGACCAGAAAATGGGTGAGTGATGATGATATATGATGATGATGATGAATTAGAATGAGGATGATGATGATATGATATGAGATGATAATGATTATGTTGTTGATGATTTGATGATGATACGATGATGATGTATGAATGATTGATGATGCTAGCTGATGATGATGATGATGATGATATTAGAACTACTTATGATGATGATGATGATGATGACGAATGATGATGAAGGATGCTGATGATGCTGATGATGGATGATGGAATGATGTGAATGATGATGATGATGATGGGATGATGATGAGGATGATGATTATGATGTTGATGATGATGATGATGATAGGAGGAGGAGGAGGAGGAGGAGGAAAGAGGGGATCATGAAGGAGGGGGAGAGAGAGAGGAGGAGAGGAGGAGGATGGTAGAGAGGAGAGGGGGAGGAGGAGGAGGAGAGGACTGAGGAGGAGGAGGAGGAAGAGGAGGAGGAGACAGGAGGAGAGAGGAGGAGGAGGAGGAGGAGAGGAGGAGGAGGAGGAGGGGGAGGGGGAAGAGGAAACGGAGGAGGAGCGGGAGGAGGAGGAGGTGGGGGAGCAGGAGGAGGGGGAGGAGGAAGAAGAGTGTAGGAGGAGGAGGAGGGAGGGGGGAGGAAGAAAAGGGCAAGGAAGAAGGGCAGGGGAGAGTGTTTGCGCTGCTGTCACTACCCGCCAAGTGCGCCTGCGGTGGGCCTTCGGTGCGCGCCTTTCTTGCGCGCAGCTGGCTGCGTGCAGCCATGTGCTGCCCGTCCCTGAAGCACGCAGGGGCTGTTGGCGCACCCGCGTACACCGTATGATTCAAAGGAGCTGTTACCGTTTCTGCTTAATGGCCAGCCTGTCACGGTGCTGCCATGCGCTACTTGCAGCGGCCCTTCACGCGCAAGGTGATGACAACGTCTGGCGATTTCGGCTCGGCATTTGGCCCCCTTTTCGCACGACCTGCGGCTGGTGTGGCTCTGGCTTCGCCTCAGGCTCGTGGCCCCTTCTTACACTCTCGTTTTCGGCGATGTGCGGTTGCGACTCGCTTCAGCACTGGGTGTTCCCCCCGGTTTTCGGGATGTGCGGGTTGCGACTCGCTTCAGCTACTATGTGGAGGGGGGGTTCAGGGGAGGAGGATAGGAGGATAGTCGAGTAGGATGCAGGGAGGATGAGGATGAGAGGAGGAGGAGATGGGGAGTAAGGAGGAGGGATTGGCGTTCATGGATGACCATGTTCTTCTGCATGGCTGTGAGTCGGAGGAGGAGGAATGAGGAGAGGAGGAGGAGGGAGGGAAGGAGGAGGTGATGATGAGAGGGAGGAGGAACAGAATTCGCCCGCTCTCCTAAGTTCCTCTTCCTCTTCCCTCCTCTCCTTCCTTCTTCCGCCTTCTCCTCCCTGCCTCATGCCATGGTCATCCCCCATCCAGCTTGCGGACGATGAGGGGGTCCCTCGGCGCGGCTGAGCTCTGCCGCCGCCTCTGACCGGCCGCTGCGCCTGTCCGCGGCGAGGCATGCAAGATGCCACATGGGGGCGCTTCGATTGGCTTCGACCGCAAGGCCTCCTACACGGCGCAGGATATTGAGTCGGACGGGTCGCCCTCGAAGCCGGGCGCCAGCCGCCGCCCTTTCGGCGGCGCTTCGGGCGGCCCCTGGGCGGCCCTCCAGCGGCTTGTGGCGGCCCTCGGCGGCGGCGGCGCGAATGTCGTTGCCGTCGTCGCCGCCGCCGCACACGTCGTTGTCCTTGTCGCCATCGCTGCCGTCACCGCCGTCGTCGTTTCCGTTTCCGTTTCTGTTTCCGTTTCCGTTCCCGTTTCCGTCGCCGTCGCCGTCGCCGTCGCCGTCGCCGTCGCCGTCGCCGTTGCCGTCGCCGTCGCCGTCGCCGTCGCCGTCGCCGTCGCCATCGCCGTCGCCGTCGCCGTCGCCGTCGCTGTCGTCGCTGTCGCTGTCGCCATCACCGTCGCCGTCGCCTCCGCCGCCGTTGTCGTTGCCGTCGTCGTCGTCGTCGTCGTCGTCGTCGTCGTCGTCGTCGTCGTCGTCGCCGCCACCGCCGCCGCCGCCGCCGCCGCCGCCGCCGCAGTCGGCGGCGGCGGCGGCGGCGGTGCGGGCGGGGGCGGGCTGCACCCGCAGGCCCCTAGCGAGGGCGCCGGCGGGGGCCCCAGGGCAGCGCAGGATGCCCTCGGGACGGCCCAGAGCAGGCCCCTCGGTAAGGACTGCCCAGGAGGAACCCCACGAGGAGAGGCCCCCCAGGAGCTCCCTGCAGAGCCTCCCCCCTTCTGACGGGGACGCTGTGCCCCCCGCGAAGCCCCCGTCATTGCAGAAGGGGTCCCCGAAACGGCCGAGAGGCACCCACGACGCCCCGTCCCAAGGCGCTCCCGAGAGTCTCCCGAGTGAACGTCGAGAGGGAGAAAGGGGGAGTGGGATGTATGAAAGTCACGGGGAAGGGGCCTCAGCATTAGTACAAGTATCCATGTTGGTATCGCCATTGATCGTAGCACTACTCCTGCCCTTAGTATTTTTTTCCCAACCATCCTGTGGTGTTGGGTCCTCGTTTTGAAGAGACGGTGCCCCGCGTTCTCCTTCCTTCCTTCCTTCCTTCCTCCCGCTGCCTCCTCCCCCCTCCCATCATCATCATCATCATCATCATCAACACCCATTTCGGCACACCCCTCACACGTTTCGTGGCTCCATAGGGAGCTCCACCGAAGGCCCCAGTGGCCGCGGCCGCATGCGTCACCCACACCCAATTCGGCACACCCTCACACGTTTCGTGGCTCCATAGGGAGCTCCACCGAAGGCCCCAGTGGCCGCGGCCGCATGCGTCCCCCACACCCATTTCGGCAACACCCCTCACCGTTTTCGGGCTCCATAGGGAGCTCCACCGAGGCCCCATGCCCGCGGCCGAAATGCGTCCCCCACAACCATTTTCGCAACGACCCTCCACCTTTCTGATCCATAGGAGCTCCACCGAAGGCACCCAGGTGCCCGCGCCGCCGCCCCCCACGGCCCCCATTCGGCATACAACCCCTTCACACTTTTTTCGTGGCTCACAATGGGGACTCCACCGCAAGCCCCCAGTGCCCTCGGGCCGCATGGCGGTCTAGTCCTGTCCATTGTCTGCACACCCCTCCCACTTTTCGTGGCTCCATAGGGAGCTCCACCGAAGGCCCCAGTGCCCGCGGCCGCATGCGTCCCCCACACCCATTTCGGCACACCCCTCACACGTTTCGTGGCTCCATAGGGAGCTCCACCGAATGCCCCAGTGCCCGCGGCCGCATGCGTCACCCACACCCATTTCGGCACACCCCTCACACGTTTCGTGGCTCCATAGGGAGCTCCACCGAAGGCCCCAGTGCCGGCGGCCGCATGCGTCACCCCCACCCATTTCGGCACACCCCTCACACGTTTCGTGGCTCCATAGGGAGCTCCACCGAAAGCCCCAGTGCCCGCGGCCGCATGCGTCCCCCACACCCATTTCGGCACACCCCTCACACGTTGCGTGGCTCCATAGGGAGTTCCACCGAAGGCCCCAGTGCCCGCGGCCGCATGCGTCCCCCACACCCATTTCGGCACACCCCTCACACGTTGCGTGGCTCCATAGGGAGCTCCACCGAAGGCCCCAGTGCCCGCGGCCGCATGCGTCCCCCACACCCATTTCGGCACACCCCTCACACGTTTTGTGGCTCCATAGGGAGCTCCACCGAAGGCCCAGTGCCCGCGGCCGCATGCGTCCCCCACACCAATTTCGGCACACCCCTCACACGTTTCGTGGCTCCATAGGGAGCTCCACCGAAGGCCCCAGTGCCCGCGGCCGCATGCGTCCCCCACACCCATTTCGGTACACCCCTCACACGTTTCGTGGCTCCATAGGGAGCTCCACCGAAGGCCCCAGTGCCCGCGGCCGCATGCGTCCCCCACACCCATTTCGGCACACCCCTCACACGTTTCGTGGCTCCATAGGGAGCTCCACCGAAGGCCCCAGTGCCCGCGGCCGCATGCGACCCCCACACCCATTTCGGCACACCCCTCACACGCTTCGTGGCTCCATAGGGAGCTCCACCGAAGGCCCCAGTGCCCGCGGCCGCACGCGTCACCCACACCCATTTCGGCACACCCCTCACACGTTTCGTGGCTCCATAGGGAGCTCCACCGAAGGCCTCAGTGCCGCCGCCCGCATGCGTCACCCCCACCCATTTCGGCACCCCCCCCCGCATTTCTCGCACGGCAGGGTCATCACCACGGTGGCGTGCCAGGGGCGCACCTTGCGCGAAGGCGACGGGGCGGGGGAACGGCGCTCCGGGGGCGGCCAGACCTCCGGGGCGCGAGCAGTCCGCGGCCAGACCATCTCTCGGTCCTGTGGACTCTCACCCTGGGCCGTCGGCTGCCCGGCGCGCTGCCCCCTCGGTCGACGTCGCCCAGGCGTGATCCTGGATTGCGGCCGCCACGAGGTAGGGAACGGCAAGAAGGAGGACGACGACTGGTGGCTGGAGCTCTACGTGCTGCTCTCGCGCGCCACGCGCCACGAGGACCTCCTGCTCATGCGGGCGCCGCGCATCGAGTTCTTCCTGGCAGGGCCGCCGCAGGGCTTGCGGAAGCAGCTGGAGCAGTTTGCGGCGCGCACGAAGCGGGGCAGGAGGGAAGCGACGGCCCTCGCCAGGGAGCTCGGCTTCACCGAGTTCATCCGCGAGGCCTGACCTGAGGAGCGTCTCCCCCGAGCCGCGCCTTCTCTCGACTGTCCGACGAATTTTTTGGCCTCGCGCCGCGGACGACCCGCGCGCGTCGCTGGGACCCTCCTGGGGCGACCAGCGCGCGTCGCGGGAACTCCGTGCTGCGGGGGGCCCGGCGCCTCGTTCGCCCGTCGTCGCTCTGCCCAGCGGTCAGAGACTTGCCCGCTATCAGCCAGCCAGTTAGCTAGTCAGCTCTCTCTGCTTCGCGCAGCGGACGACCCGCGCGCGTCGCTGGGACCCCGCCCGGGGCGACCAGCGCGCGTCGCGGGGACTCCGCGCTGCGTTGCGCCCGCAGCCTTGGATTTTGGAGTGCGCGGGCAAAGAGGAAGGAAAAGAAGAGCCGAAAGCGGGCGCGATCCTCGCAATAGGCGTGCCGGCATGGGCGTCGCGACGTGCGGACGCTGCCGTCGGGGTTCCCGCGGAAGCTGCCTGCGGCGGCCACGCCCAGTGTCACGTGTGTTCGGACAGGCATGCTCGACACTTACACTAGGCGGTTCCATGATCGCACTCGTGCAAATATATTCACTCGCGCGCAGACCCATTCAGACTAAGATTCCCTCGCGCTCTGACTCACCCGCGTTCTTTCTCTCGTAATCAGATATATCGTGTTCCTTTGCGTTGTGTACCCCGCCACATTTCGGCACACCCTCATGCGGTTCCCCGGTTCGTGGCCCCATAGGGAGCGCCACCGAAGAAGATACTCACAATTGCGATACTCACAACTGCATATGGTTGGGTCCTTCGCCAGGATATTTTTTTTGGTGCGTGCGCGTTGGCAGATCGTGTGGTGTCGGATGCAGCGCTGTTGCCTTCTCCCCCATGTATTGGATGTACAGGCTTGCAGTTCGGGCCAAATTGTGTGTTAATATATGTTATAATGTTGATGCGATGTCCCCCGAAGCATGATTCGAGAAATCGCCTCGTCGATCTGTTCAGACCTCCAGGTGTGTTATCTCGGCGTACTCCAGTGTCTTAAGCTTGCGCATTTTGTGCTTGCCTTCCCTCCTCTACGAGCTGCATCGTCTAGAACACAATGCGGGCGCGGGGACCCCAAACGGTTCAGGCGTGTGGAACCCGTGTGTGTGTGTGTGCGCTGATAAGCCGATATGTGTGGGACCCTCAGTGTGTTTGAATCCCATGTGCGTGGAACTCGCTGGGCAAGTTGGGGGGGGGGCGTCAGAGGGAGGCAGAATCTGGCCTTAAGTCGGGCCTGTCCCTCTACAGAAGGAAGATTCAACATAGTCCAAAAATCGTATGGGGACTTTTCACCATCTGTAACATTTTTGGGCTGTTTTTAATTGTCCAAAATCCGCCTGTGGGGGGACATGCCTGTCTTTTGCACGGACC
>CAUYUJ010010927.1:0-7500 GCA_963575745.1 Prorocentrum cordatum | reverse complement strand
TCTCTCTCTCTCTTCTCTCTCTCTCTCTCTCTTCTCTCTCTCTCTCTCCCTCTCTTTCTTTCGCTCCTGCATCATTCCTCACCACTCCCCCGCATTACTACTCCTGCTTCTCCCTATGCCCAATCGTTGAGTCTGTGCCTTTTCATCCTTCTGTTCTCGCAGGAGGACGGGGATGAGGCGGGGGACAGGAACAGGAGGACGACGAGGAAGGAGGACGCGAGGGGGGGGGGGGGGACGGAAGGGGGAAGAAGGGAGGGAGGCGAGATTCATTGAACGGGGAGAGGGGATCAGGAGGGAGGAAGTAGGAGAGAGGGAGGGAGTTCTGGAGTCGGAGGTGGGATGTAAGCTGGTAGAATGAAGAATGCGACGGTGGTGGTGGTGGTTGTGGTGGTGGACGGGCTGCAGTTGATGATAATGATGGGAAACAACATAGATGATGATTTTGATGGGCATTGTGAGAGGAAGCAGCGACTCGAAACATGCCAAAACGAACTCAACCAGCACCCCCACCGGAACATGTACGAGGTCTTTGCGAAGTGATCGCCGCCAGGCAGCGGCCTGAGACGATACCAGGACGGTGTTAGGAGTGAGATTGCAACAACACAGCCTAGAGGCAGGATGATTCAACGGGAAGGCTGCCTGACCAGCTTGTTGCCCGAGCGGAGATGGCGTCCCGAAAACAATCTTGAAATTCGGCACACACATACCGGAGGGAGTCCCAAGGGGCCGCTGTGAGATTGTTGTTTTGCCCTCTTGCAGGTAACGCTCGTACCTTTTGGGGGGGGCTAGTCCACCCGACATGCAGGTGCCCAACGGCATGTTGGGTTGTTCACAAGTATACTGCGGCTCTCACGCGTTACCGTGGCACCTGCGGGCTTATTGGTGGCGTTCATGCACGCGTTGCGCTGCTCACTCTGTTTCGATTATGACAGGGTCCGTCGTGCAGTTGTACATGCGCATGGTGCTCGCAGGCGTTGTGGTGTTCGCGGGCACGTTGCGGCATTCGCAGGTGAATGTGATGCTCGCGATAGAGGGAGGGGCAGGAGGCGGAGGAGAAGGAGCAGGAGGAGGAGGAGGAGGACGGCGACGACGAAGAAGGACGACGGATCTAGGGAACAGCACGCTTGAGGTAAGGGTCCGACACGCACAACCCGCTGAAAGCGCGGTGGCGGTTTCTATCCTGTCGCCGCCGCGGCCGCCACCGACACCGTCGTCAACCTCGTCGTTCGTCGTCGACGCTGCCGCCGTCGCTGCCGCCCCGCCGCCGTCGTCGTCGTCGTCGTCGTCGTCGTCGTCGTCGTCGTCGTCGTCGTCGTCGTCATCGTCGTTTGTAGCCGTTGTCGTTTGTCGTCGTCGTTGTCGTCGTTGGCGCCGGCATCGGCGTCGGCGTCGGCGACGGCGTCACGTCGGCGTCGGCGTCCGTCGGCGTCCGACGTCGTCGTCGTCGTCGTCGTCGCCGTCCTCGTCGTCGTCGTCCTCGTCCTCGTCCTCGTTGTCGTCCTCGTCGTCCTTGTCATCCTCGTCGTCCTCGTCGTCGCCGTGTGGTGCCCTGCCCACCACCGCCGTCCGGCTGCTCTCGGATTCACTCGGGCCTGTCCCTTTACAGGAGGAATTAGTCAAACCTAGTCTCAAAAGAGTCTGGGGGATTATTTTCTTGAGTATGCTTGCAAATGTTTGAGCATGTTCAGGGTGCTCCTTGATTTTTCGTCCGAAGTTCGCCTGCAGGGGGACAGGCCCGACCTAACTCTAGGATGAAGTCGGGCCTGTCCCTCTACGTGGGGGATCTTCAAAAGTAGTAAAAACATAGTCTGGGGACTATTTTTTGAATATTTTTTTGACCATTTGGGAGCATTTTTGGAGTATCTTTCATTTTTCGACGAAAATCCCCCTGTAGGGGGAGACGCCCGGCTGGACTCCAGGAGCTCATTTCGGGGACGTTGCTCGCCCCGTCGGCGGGGAAACGGCTGGTGGTCGAGGCGCCCCGTGGCCACCGGCGCCCCTTATGCGGCCCTTGTCTAAGGCTCCTGTGCGGCCAGGCTGCACTCGCTGACGAAAACGACGACGACGGCGACGATGACTCAGACGACGACTCCTTGAACTCCGATGGCGACGCCGATAATTCAGAAGATGATTCTGATGAGGACGGCTGCGACGACGTCTCTCCCGATGCCGACCACGATTTCGACGACGATTGTGGTGCCCGTGCTGTGGTATGGTTGTAGCAGGCGCACACTGGTCGCTGGCAGGCCATTGCGGTGCTCGCATGCGCCGTGTCGGGTGCTCTCAGGCCTTGCGCGCGTGATCAAATCGCAGGCCAGTGTTGTGCTCGCGGGCAAAGGGAAGGCCCGGTTTGCAAGGGCGAGCGCGACAGTGTGCCTCGGGGGGGGGGGGGGCGGTGTGGATGACGAGAATGAGAAGGAGGAGGAGGAGGAACAGGAGGAGGAGGAGGTGAAGAAGGAGGAGCACGAGCGCAATGAAGAGGAGGAGGAGGACGAGGAGGAGGAGGAGTAGGAGGAGGAGGAACACGACGACGACGATTCCGAAGACGACGGTTTCGACGACCGGGGGGACGTTGTGGCAGGAGGGGGTGGTGGCAGGATGCAGCGGGAGGGGGGGGGCGAGGGCGGGAGAGGGTCGAGGACGGAGGTAGGGGGGAGGAGGCAGGGATCATGCATGCAGAGAGATTGACGGAGGAGCGGAGGAAGGACGAGAGCGACCAGGGGGGGACGACGACGACGACGAGGACGACAAAGACGACGATGACGACCACGACGACCACGACCACGACCACGACCGCGACCAAGACAACGACAACGACCACGACGACGAATTCGACGACGACGAATTCGACGACGACGACCACGACGACGATGACGACGACCACGACCACGACGAGGACGACCACGACGACCACGACGACCACGACGACCACGACCACGACGACGACAGGATGGAGGAGGAGGAAGGACGAGCGAGAAGGGGGGGGAGACGAGCAAGGAACGGTGTGGGGTGGACAGGAGAAAGCATAGGCAGGACGGGGGAGGAGCAGGGGAAGAAGCAGAGCAGGATGCGTAGGAAGCACGGGTACGAGGGCGGAGCTTTGCCCAAGTCCAAGTTCAAGAGGGCTGAGGACCACGACGATCGGGATTATCATGCGGGGGCAGAGGAAAAGGAGGAGGAAGACGAGGCGGAGCAGGAGGAGGAGGAGGAGGAGGAGGAGGAGGAGGAGGAGAAGGAGAAACAATTGGGACAGGCTGGGTTGCCAGGAGGAGGAACAGCAGGATCTGTATCACGAGGGTGAGGATGAGCATGTTGATGATGATGATGATGATGATGATGATGATGATGATGATGATGATGATGATGATGAGGAGGAGGAGGAGGAGGAGGAGGAGGAGGAGGAGGAGGCAGAAGAACATGATCATGCTGATGAGAAGGACGAGGAGGATGAGGAGGATGATGAGGAGGAGGAGCAGGAGACTTCGCGCCTGTCAGAGCGCCGTGGCCCGCGCCTGCCCCTGGCGCCTTTATCCGAGGAGGCCGCCACCGACGAGGCGGAGGCCAAGCCGGCGACAGCCCCGCCGCCGTTGGCCAGGCCGAAGTTCGCCGCGAAGGCCAAGGGCTTACCTTGGCTGGGTGGCTGGGAATACGGGAGGCGGATAGGAGGAGTAAGATGAGGATAGAAGTGGGATGGTGAGGTTGGGATGAGGCTGTTGGTCATGATGATGATGCGTATGACGAATATGATGATAACGATGGGACTGATAACGATGACGACGGCGGCGACGATACTGATGATGATGCTAACGACGATGATGATGGTGATGCTGATGTGATGATGACGATGATTACATGTGATGATGGTGGTGGTGATGGTGATGCTGGCGATGATGCTGATATTGTTGCTGATGATGTCGGCGGCTGTCGCCATGATAACATTGCTGATTAAGCGAATGATTATGATGATGACGACGCTGATGTGGTTGATGTTGTTGATGTTATTCATGTTGAGGGTGATGTTGATGGTGATGCTGTTGCTGATGATGGTAGGCTGATGATGCAGTGTGGTTACGATGATGGTGCTGCTGTGGATGGTGCTGCTCATGCAATGCTGCTCATGCTGACGGTCATGAGCATCAGGATGCTTACGAGGGTGATGATGACGATGTCGACGATGTTGTTGATAAGGTTGAGGGTGAGGATAAGGTTGCTGATGCTGATGCGAATGATGATGATGCTGATGATGACGATTAGGATGCTGCTGCTGCTGCTTATCACGATGATGATGATCATGGTGATGGTGGTGACGATGATGATGCTGGTCAAGATGAAGATGACGATGCTGATGCTGATGATGGTGCTGGTGATGGTGATGGTGATGGTGATGGCGATGTTATGGTGGATGATGATGGCGACGATGACGATTGTCATTGATGGCTGTGGTGAAGAAGCAGAAGAAGATGACGATGGCGATGATATCGATGCTGTTGTTGATGACGATGATGCCGATGCGGCCGATGATGATCATGATGATGACGATGACGATGCTGATGATGCTGCTGATGCTGATGATGCAGCTGATGATGATGATTACGCTAGTGATGCTAAATGTGATGGTGATGGTGATGAGGATGATGATGGCGACGATGACGGCAGAGATTTGTGGCTGTGGTGAAGAAGTAGACGACGATGCTGCTGATGATGAGGATGAGGATGATGACGACGATTGTGATGTTGATAACGCTGATGCTGACGATATTGATGATGATGCTGATGCTGATGATGATGACGATGATGATGATGATGAGGATGATGCTGATGATGATTCTGATTGTGGTGATGATGTCGATGATCATGATGATGATGACGGTGATGATAATGACGATGACGATGATACTGCTGCTGCTGAAGATGGCAATGATATCGATGCTATTGTCGCTGATGCGTATGATGCTGACGACGATGATGACAATGATGAGGATGATGATGATCATGATGGTGATGATGGTGATGATGATGATGATGATGAATAATGATGATGATGATGATGATGATGATGATGATGATGATGATGATGCTGCTGCTGCTGCTGCTGCTGCTGATGATGATGATGATGATGATGATGATGATGATGATGATGCTGCTGATGATGATGATGGTAATGATGGTTGTGGTGATGATGCTGTAGACTGGTTGCGGTAGTGGTGATGGTGACGACGATGATGACCATGATGATGGTGGTTGTTGTGATGACGGTTCCTGGCTATGACTATGACGACGATGACGACGATGATTGTATTGGCGATGATGGTGATGTCAGCATGGTGACGTTGAGCTTGAGGGGGGAAGATAAATAGGATAGGATGAGGGGCGCGGAGTTTGAGCAGGAGGGGGAATGCGCAGGAGGAGCCGGGGCAGGAGCACGAGGAGAAGCGGGGGCAGGAGCGGGAGGATGCGCAGGAGTAAGCGATGGCTCACCAAGCAGAAGGCTGGTAGGGCGAAGCACGCGTGGGCTCCCAGCGCGAGCATGGGAAGCGCGATCAACCCGCGGGCATCGGGATTAAGTAGGTAGGATCCTCGGCAAACGCGCTCGCACTGGGATCCGCAGGCATTTCAGCATCTTTAGGCATCTACTTGCCATCGACACCCACACCAAGGTGGTGACATAGGAGCATAATAACCTTCTCCTCCCCCTCTTGGAAATGGTCATTGCCAGCCATGCGCTCTTCGCATAGGACTGCGTTGCCGCTACGGCTCGCGACACACTTTCACTACTGGCCAGGCGCCCTTCGCACAAAAACGAGCCAGCGATAGAGGAAAACACAGATATCAGACATTTAGAAACTTGGTGAATCCCAGCAGCTCCACTCTGTGGACTCGCGCTCGGCCCAGTGCATTCCACTGAACTCGTGCGTGGCCGGCACACGCGGATACCGCAGACATGACGGCGTGCAAAGCTGCAGGGGCGTCGTGGAGCCTGGCTGTCAGGCTTGTGACGGCACGGCTGGCATTGTTGGCTGGGCTCCTCCTCTTCTCCCTCCCCCTCCTCCTCGCCGTGTTCTCCCTTCTTCTCCTCCGCCCGGGTCGGTCGCCATTGGGCTCCCTCTTTTGGTAGGTGGATCTCTCAAGCTCTCCGCCGCCTCTGGCGGTGTGCGTTGCGAGCAGGATCATAGCAGGGGCTTTGCTGTGTTCCTGCTCGTTACCATTTGTCGCGTGTGCGGAGCTACACTGTCAATGCCGCGCTTTCCTTTGGCTTTGCCGTGTTCCTGCTCGCAACGAACACCGCCAGAGGCGGCAGAGAGCTTGAGAGATCCACCTGCCAAAAGTTCCCCGTACCGGGCTTCACTCCGTAGCTTGCCGGAACGACCCCGCGAACCCGCCGCGGGCACGACGCAGAGCCGGAGGCTCCGGCTTTTGCCGCGCGAGGCCCGGCGCATGAAGCTCACCGCACAGTCGAGATCGACATCTCGAGAAGGCAGCAGCACTTGAGCGCCAACGGTGGTGGTGGTGCTGCTGCTGATGGGCCTGTTTTCCACCACCAGCACCATAAGTTAGAGGGGAGGGTGGCCCTCCTTCTCCTCCTCCTTCACCTCCTCCTCCTCTTCCTCCTCCTCGTCGTCCTCCTCCTTCCCCGCTCCAACTTATGGTGGTGGTGGTGAAAACAGGCCCATCACTCGAGGAGGGAGCAGCATTTGAGCGCTAACGGTGGTGCTGCTGCTGCTGACGAAGTGCTGGGCAGTGGTCCTGGCGTGCAGTGGAGACTCATGCCAACAAGCACCCTACTTGCCTCCAGGGTGCCCTGGGCTTCCCAGGTTTCGATGTTTTTTTCCAATGGGAAGCGTGACGTTCTCACACCAAAAATCACTGGACGTCCTGGGGTCTCAGGGCTGGGTTTCTTGTGGAAGGTTTCCTGTGGGCGAGTTCCTGCTGCAGTGGGAGGGGGGCGGGGGGCAACACTCCTCCTCCTCCTCCTCCTTCTCCTCCTCCTCCTCCTCCTCCTCTTCCTCCTCCTCCTCCTCCTCCTCCTCCTCCTCCTCCTCCTCCCCCTCCTCCGCTCCCCGCCACCGCGGCCTCGGCCCCCTTCGGGTGCCAGCGGCTCTCCACCCTGGTCAGGCGGCGCGCGCAGGGGGACAGGGGCGGAGGGGGGCTGGGGCCTTGCTCGGGAGGCTCGGCCTCGGGAGGGAAACATCGGCGCAGGCACAAATCAGGAGGGAAAGAACCACACAGACACAATTCATCGGCGATTCCTGGGAAAATATGGGAAAGTATGGGAAGTGGGGGGAAGACAAAAACCCAGAAAATATGGGAAAATATGGGGGATATTTTTATTTGTGTGTATTTGTTTGTGTGTCCCAGGGCCCCTTCAATAGATCGTCGATCCCAGGGAAAGCATGGGAACCTATTGCAGGTGGAGGGGAAGGCGGACGTCCGGAATAATGCATGCAATCGATGGGGGATTCCGGGGTCTGTGGCTCATGAGCTGTTCGTGTCTCCATGGGC
>CAUYUJ010010926.1:15000-25732 GCA_963575745.1 Prorocentrum cordatum | reverse complement strand
AGGAGGAGGAGGAGGAGAATCATAATCAGAAGAATACGAAGAAGAAGACGCATACTAAGAATAATATGAATACTAAGAAGAACAAGAAGAAGAAGAAACAGACTATGCAGAATAATAAGAAGAATACTAATAATAAGAATAAGAATAAGAAGACGACGAAGACGACGACGCAGAATAATACGAATAATAAGAACAATAATAAGATGAATACTAATAATACGAAGAAGACTACGAAGACTAATCCGAATAATAATAATACGAACAAGGATAATAATAAGAAGAAGAAGAATAATACGAAGAAGACTAATAAGAATACTAATAATAAGAAGAAGACTGAGAAGAAAACACATAAGAAGGCGACTACTAAGAATACTAATACGAATAAGAAGACGAATATTATTAATAATAAGAAGAATAATAATCATACTAATAATACTACGAAGAATGATAAGAGGAGGAGGAGGAGGAGGAGGAGGAGGAGGAGGAGGAGGAGGAGAGGAGGAGGAGGAGAGGAGGAGGAGGAGGCGGAGGCGGAGGCGGAGGCGGAGGAGGAGGAGGGAGGAGGAGGAGAGGAGGAGGAGGAGAGGAGGAGGAAGATGAGGAGGAGAGAGGAGGAGGAGGAGGAGGAGTGAGGAGGCGGAGGCGGAGGAGGCGGAGGCGGAGGCGGAGGGGAGGGGAGGCGGAGCGGAGGCGGCAGGCGGAGGAGGCGGAGGAGGCGGAGGGCGGGGAGGAGGAGGAGGAGCGGAGGAGGCGGAGGAGGAGGAGGAGGAGGAAGGAGGGAGGAGGAGGAGGGAGAAGGAGGAGGAGGAGGAGGAGGAGGAGGAGGAGGAGGAGGAGGAGGAGGAGGAGGATGGGGGGAGGGGAGGAGGGGGAGGAGTATGAGGAGGAGGAGGAGGAGGGGAGGAGGGGGAGGAGGAGGAGGAGGAGGGAGGAGGCGGAGGAGGCGGAGGAGGCGGAAGAAGGAGGAGAGGAGAGGAGGAGGAGGAGGAGGAGGAGGAGGAGGAGGAGGGAGGAGGAGGGGGAGGAGGGGGAGGAGGGAGGAGGAGGAGGAGGAGGAGAGGAGGAGGAGGCGGCGGCGGCGGAAGAGGCGGAGGAGGAGGAGGAGGAGGAGGAGGAGGAGGAGGAGGTGGGGGGATGGGGATGGGGGAGGGAGGAGGGGGGGAGGGGGAGGGGGAGGGGGAGGGGGGGGGAGGGGGGAGGGGAGGGGGAGGAGGAGGGGGAGGAGGGGGGAGGAGGGGGGAGGAGGGGGAGGAGGGGGAGGGGAGGAGGGGGAGGAGGGGGAGGAGGGGGAGGAGGGGGAGGACGAGGAGGACGAGGAGGACGAGGAGGACGAGGAGGACGAGGAGGACGAGGAGGACGAGGAGGACGAGGACCTCCCCATCCTCCCTTCTTCCACGTCCTACATCTGTCAGTGGTGGTGGAAAATTGGCCCCTCACGCGTTGTGACGTCGTGGCGGTGTTCGCTCGATCTGCTGTTGTGATCGGCGCCCGCGGTGCCGACAGGCGCTGCGGCGCCGACGCCCCCGAGGAGTGCGCGAGCGCTGCGGGGTTCATAATCGCGGTGGTGAAAACAGTGCGATGAAACAGTGCGGCAGCGACGACCCATGCGGGTATTGGTGCGCAACGTGCAGCCTCCAGGTCCGAGCTTCCACAGAAGGCAGCAACCCGGCTACAGGAATGGAGAATCTTGCCTTCAGTAGCCATTTTGGCTCAAGTGAGAGAGGCTCGACACGCACCCTGGGGCGGATCCAGCACCCGACCCGGGCCGCTCGCTCGCCCGCTGGGCCCGCCGCTGCGCTCCGAGTGGCCCGCCATGCCCTGCCGCCGCCGCGGCCGCCGCGGCGCGGCCGCGGCAGCGGTCGGCGCAGCCCTGGCGGCGGCCACGGGGCGCGGGCACGTGGCCCCACTGGAGGCCTTCGCCGGGCCGGCCGCGGGTCCCGCCGCTCTGCGCGGGGCGCGCCCGCGCGCTGCGGCCGCCAGCCCCGGCCGCGGGGCGCGTGCTCCGGCCGCGGCCGGGCGCCGCGGGCACGGCAGCGCGGAGCGCCAGAGCGGCGTCCAGTACATCTCCTGGGAGAGATGTCGCCAGGCGTGGCGCGTCAGGTACACGATAAAGAACGGTCCGGACAAAGGTTGCACGAAAAAACCTTATTTCTTCCCGACGGACGAGTCCCCCGTTGAGGTGGAGCGGGCGCGGCTCGCCGCCGTCGAGGCGCTGCGGCGAATCCAGGAGGAGGACCAGCTCGGGCAGGTCCGCTCTGAAGGCAGCGGCAGCGCGGAGCGCCAGAGCGGCGTCCAGTACATCTCCTGGTGGCGAACTCGCCAGGCGTGGCGCGTCGGGTACAGGATAAAGAACGGCCCAGACAAGGGTGTCAGGAAATTGAACATCTTCCGCCCGAAGGACGAGTCCCCCGAGGAGGTGGAGCGGGCGCGGCTCGCCGCCGTCGAGGCGCTGCGGCGGCTTGAGAGGGAAGACCAGCTCGGGCGGGCCCGCAGCGTCAGCGCGGAGCGCCAGAGCGGCGTCCAGTACATCTCCTGGTGCAGAACTCGCCAGGCGTGGCATGTTCAGTACAGGATCAAGAACGGCCCGCACAAAGGCACCCTGAAGCAGCCTCGATTCTGCCCGAAGGACGAGTCCCCCGAGGAGGTGGAGCGGGCGCGGCTCGCCGCCGTCGAGGCGTTGCGGCGGCTCGAGGGGGAGGACCAGCTCGGGCGGGCCCGCGCTGACAGCCCCGCAGCGCGGAGCGCCAGAGCGGCGTCAAACACATCTTCTGGCTCGAGAGAGGTCAGGAGTGGCGTGTTTGAGTACAAGATAGAGAACGGTCCAGACAAAGGTAGGGGATCAAAAAGTGGCATAAACATAAAAACTTGGAGGTCCGCGCGGATTCCTCGGATCGGCGGCGCTGGGCCCCCCCGGCGGCGCCTCTGGCGCCGCCCCTGGCGCGCTCCGCGCGCCATGGAGGGAGGTCAACGCCGATCCCAAGAATCCGCGCGGACCTCTGAGTTTTTATGTTTATGTAATTTTTTCCACCCCTGAAAGGTGTCATGAAACAGCTGACTTTCTGCCCGAAGGACGCGTCGCCGGAGGAGGTGGAGCGGGCGCGGCTCGCCGCCGTCGCGGCGCTGCGGCGGATCCAGGAGGAGGACCTTGCGCTCGGGTCGAGCAGCTCGGGGGGGCCCTATGCCGGCTGCGGCCGCGGAGAGGCGCCCGCCGCGCCTGCCGAGGGGGAGGAGCGGCTGGCCGCCTTCCGCGGGCGCTACCCTGTCGACGACGGCGCCTTCGAGCTCTTGGCGAGGCAGCCGGCCCAGGTGCAGTCCATGGTGATCGCGGGGTTCTGCCCGCCAGAGGAGGGCCTGTCCGACTACTCGGCGCTGCTGGCGAGCGTCGTCCAGACCATCACGGCTGCCGCACGGCGGCCGCGCCAGGTCGCGACATTCTCGACGGGCTGCTTCTGGAAGTCGCAGGAGCTGTTCGACAGGGTGAGCGGCGTCCTCAGCACCACGGTCGGCTACACTGGCGGTAACACGCTGAGCAAGCCCACGTACGAGAGCGTGCAACTTGGGGACGGGCATTCCGAAGCAATCCGCATAGAGTTCGACCCTGAGCTGATCACCTACGACGAGCTCCTCACTCACTTTGACCGCATTCGCGAGCGCACGCCAGCGCCAGTGGGCTTGGCGTTCGCTGGGGGGGCACAGCAGCACACTGCCGCTCTGCAGGCTGGGACCAAGGCGCAGCACCTCTCGGCAGTCTGGTACCACGACGAGGAGCAGAAGAAGGCCCTGCAGGAACGCGCCAGACGAGGCGCCCCGGAGGTCCACGCCGCGCGCATGGAGACCTGGCACGACGCGGAGAGACACCACCAGAAGTTCTACCAGAAGGGCTGCAGCGTGCAGTGACGCGCAGACTCCATTCCCTTCTCCTCCTTCCGCCGTTCCTCCTTCCCCACGCTTTCGAGGCCTGGATGAGCCGAGGGGGTACGGTACAGTAGGTTCGCGTGGTGTCGACCGGCAGCGACCCCACCGCGTGCGTTTAAGGTTGAACGCCGTCTGTGGCCCAGAGTCGGCCCATCCTTGATTGATCTGGCCTTTTTGAGAGGGCCGATCGTTCAAGTATGAACGATCCCCGCGGTGCCAGGAACCAACGCCGGGGTCGACACGACGCGAACCTGCCGTAGAACCGTGGTGCGCCAGGGCCCTCGGTCGGGGGCCTGGCCCGTGGTGCCGGGCGGGCTTGCTTCCCTTCCCGAAGCGACGTCTCTCTACAGGAGGAGTATTCGAAAATGGTCAAAACATAGTCTGGGAACGTTTTTTTGTGTGGTTATTTCACAACTATTTTTATTTTTCGTCGAAAATCCGCCGGTAGGAGGACGCGCCCGACCTAACCTTCGGCCTTCCCCGCCTCCCCGCGAGCTGCTCGGCCTACGCCCCCCGGCGCGGCGCCGAGAGCGGAGAGCTCGGCGCCGCCCCCCAGCGCGCAGGGCAGTGGCAGCTGCATCGCTCCGCCGCCGTCGCCGCGCTCGTCGGCCTCCTCGCAGGGGACCTGTCCTGTGCGCGGCATCGCTTCCCCTGGCTGCAGGAATGCTTCTCCTGCTCCTCGTCCTCCTCGTCCTCCTCCTCTTCCTCCTCCGCCTCCTCCTTCGCTCCTGGACGTCGTTGCGCGTGGGTCATAGGGCCATGGGTGTCAGATCGGCTGGCCAGAGCGCCAGCCCGGGCGATGCTGATTTTTGGTTAGGGGTCGGAGCGGCTCTGGGTGTTCACTGCTCCTGCACGTCATTGTCGTTGCCGGCTCGGCGCAGAACACGTCCCCGGCATCGAGCTGCAGACAGGCCGCGCTTGCGCCACTCTGGGAGCGCATCGACGTTGGGGGTTTCACGCGCGCGTGCTCGTGAGCACGGCCTGGCAATCTGCAGCGACGCCCAACAAAAAGGAGTGGAGAACACTGCCTCGCAAGGAAGTCAAGGGGTGGTCCTGGTGGGCGCATCGGCGCAGGAACTTGGTGTATGTACGCTCCAGCGTCCCACAGGTTGGGCAGATGGAGCGTCTGCACACCGAGCTCCTTGGCCGACCAAACGACGTGGTGTACACATCGGGCCCCTCCCGGTTCGCAGGCAGCTGTGGGATGTGCGGGGAGCAGGCCGTTGTGCTTGCATGCGCGCTCGCGGGCCGCTGTGGCACCGGCATGGCCCCGCTTCCCTCGCGGCCTGGTGGTCGCAAGCTGGCCGCAGACACTCATTTTGCGTGGCGCTCGCAGGCTGCTGCGGTATTGGCAGGATCCCGGCATGCCGTGGTGTATCCCATGATGCCCACAGGTTGCTCGCCAGGGGGGCAACGGGTCCCGAGGGGAACGGGTCCTGAATTGTTTTTCGCCGGTTTTGGCTTCCCCGGGGCCCTCCGCGGGCCCGGGGGCCGTCAGGAATCGACTCAGGATGGAGATCTCGTCCTGGGGGAGGGCCCCGGGGCCCAGGACCCGAGTTTCCCCCATGCAGGCCGGTGGTGTTCAGAGGCATATGCGGAGCTGGCCAGAGCGAAAGGGTCAGATCATCGGCTGGCGCCTCCCAACAGAAGAATCCAGGCAATCGCCGACTTTAAAGCAGTGTCATGGAGGAGTCAAGGAGGAGATGGGGCATAAGCGCGAGGGAGGAGAGAGGTTGACATTGGGCAGAAACATAACAAGCGGATGATCTTGAGGAGGAGGAAGAAGGTAATATGGAGGAGGGAGGAGGAGGAGGCAGAGGACGATGCAGACGAGTGCGAAGAGAGGAGAGGGGCGAGGACTATACGAAGCCGACGGACTGAGGATCAAGAGCAGCAGAAGGATTGGGAGCAGGAGGGCGGGCGGCGGGGCCAGAGGGCCGCCCGGAGGCAGCCGAGACCAGAGGCGCCGAGCCCGCCGCCTCGGGCGCGCGCGCGCGCGGGGCTCCTCCGACCGTTATCGTCTTTTGTTTGCCTGTCTTGCTTTGTTCTGGTAAGCTTAGTCTTGTTGAGTTCTTAGCTCTGCAGATCGATGATGGTTGATCCCCCCTGCCCAGAGCCCCCGGTTGTGAGGGCACGTGCGAAGCCTACCCCACCTCCTCAGGGTTTCTGAGGGGGGAGGTGGGGTGGGGTTCACTTCGTTCGGGACCGAGCGAAGTGAACCCCACCTCCCCCCCACAGGAGTTGCGGCTCCCTGTGCCGCAGCTTGTAACAGGCCCTGCGCGCTTGCCCCTGTTCGTCCTCTGGGAATGGAGCCCTGGCTCAGGAGCGGTGCGAACGGTCCGAGCGGTTGTTTGCAATGCCGCGGCCTCCTTCTGGCTTCTGCTGGCATGGCTCGCACCCAGCACCCTCTCCTGCTGCAGGGTAGCAGGCCTCCGGTGGGCCTGAGCGCCGTGCCGTCCAGAAGCACATCAAGAGTGAGCGTATGCGACAATGTTTCGGCCAAGACGCTGGTAATTGATTAAAGTCTCTGTGCTCCAGTCAGGACTAGGAACTAGGATCGGGGTAAGTCCCTCCAGAGCGTTCCAGAGGCACCAGATCTCAGAGACGCCCGATTCATTCCGGTGCGACTTTGCCCCGTGTCTGGCTTCGTTTTGGTTTTCCGTGGGCACCTTCGGGCCAGCATGCCGACAGACGTACGGCACTTAGGGCCGCAAAACACAGGCGATAACAGCCTGATTGGGGTCATGCACAGCGCTTCGCGCGGATACGGTTGGACGGGGTAGTGCGCTCCCTGGTTGGGCTCTGTGCGGTCGGTCTGTTTTGCATCTTCAGCTGCAAACGCTTTCAGATCGCACTGAGATGCCAGTATCGGCAAGCCAGGCGGCAGCCAGGTGCTGCCTGATCTCCTTCTTCTCCTCCTCCTCCTCCTCCTCCTCCTCCTCCTCCGTCGCTCCTCCCCAAACGTCGCCCCTGAACCTACCCAGCAGTGCCTTCGGACTAGTATTTCGAGGTGGATCCATCTCCCTTCTTCGCCGATCTGCTCGCCAGCAGCGCCGAACGAAGTGAACCCCACCCTCCCCCTCAGAAGCCGTGGAGGGCAGGGGTAGGGTTCGCATGTGGTCCCCTATCCTCTCCCGACCGCGCAGGCACCTGGACTCCCGGAAGCAGTACATCTTCCGCGCCGCCTTCTGGAGCTCGCTGCACCCGCCGCTGCCGCAGAGGGTCAAGGAGCCCCGCGGCCTGCCCTCCGTCCAGGCGTCGGCTCTTGCCCCACGGTCTCGCCCGAGCTCGCCGTTCCTCCTGCGATCAAGCAGGGGGTTCCGTGCCGTCGTCGTCGTCGTCGTCATTGTTGTTGTTGTTGAACATTATTTCTTCTTAAGAATAATTATTGTTGGGACCCCTGGTGCGCGACCCCCCCGCCGCGCCTAGGCCGCAGCCACGTTTTCATCATTTTCGTGAGGAAGTCTCAGCTAAAACGATGTGATCCAGATCCGGTTGTGTTGTTACGATCGGTTTTCCCTTGCAAAAATAAGCTAAAGTTGACATTTCTTGTTCTAACATATCCAAACTTCAAGAATCCCTTGCAAAAAATAAGGTAAAGTGGACATTCGCGCGCGCAAGACGAAATCTATCCAAAACCTTAGTTTTCGTAGCGATTTTAACATAAAAACATCAAAAAACATGTTTTTTCAAAAAACAATTGTCAACATTTCATCCCGCGCGCTCTTGCGGATTCGTAGGAAACCCAACACTTTTTAAACATTTCTGTCAAACGAGCTTTTGCGAGCAACTTTTTCGAACTTCTGCGACAACGGTTGCGCACCTGCCAGGGCCATCATCCCTGTCAAATAATACCATGCGGGACACATTCGTTTTTTCTTCGCGCGCGCACGCCGTCGTCGTCGGCCGCGGGGCCCTGAATAGTAGCCACGGTCGTCCGCATGCCACGAAGTGAAGTGTCCGAACGTCATAGGGCGGGAAGCTGGGTGTGGGTGGTGGCGAAGAGTCGTTTGGAAATTTGGTAGAGCTTGAACCGGCCCCCCCACAAAGTGGGGGTATTGCCCGCCTCCTATGAAAACCCTGGCACTGGTGAGAACGGAGTGTCCCCACGTGCTAGTAATTGTTGTTGTTGTTGTTGTTGAACATTATTTATTCTAAAGAATAATTATTGTTGGGCCCCCTGGTGCGCGCCCCCCTGCGCCGCCTAGGCCGCAGCTACATTTTCATCATTTTCGTGAGGAAGCCTCAGAAAACGATGTGTCCAGATCCGGTTGTTTTGTTGTAATCCGTTTTCCCTTGCAAAAAACACTATAAAATGACATTTCTTGTTCTAATATAATCAAATTTCAAGAATCCCTTGCAAAAATAAGGTAAAGTGGACATTCGCGCGCGCAAGACGAAATCCTTCCAAAAGCTTAGTGTTCGGAGCGATTTTAACATAAAAACATCAAAAAACCAATGGTTTTTCAACAAAAAAAATGTCAAAATCTCATCCCGCGCGCTCTTGCGGATTCGTAGGAAAACCAACACTTTTTAAACATTTCTGTCAAACGGGCTTTTGCGAGCAACTTTTTCGAACTTCTGCGACAACGGTTGCGCACCTGCCAGGGCCATCATCCCTGTCAAATAATACCATGCGGGACACATTCGTTTTTTCTTCGCGCGCGCACGCCGTCGTCGTCGGCCGCGGGGCCCTGAATAGTAGCCACGGTCGTCCGCATGCCACGAAGTGAAGTGTCCGAACGTCATAGGGCGGGAAGCTGGGTGTGGGTGGTGGCGAAGAGTCGTTTGGAAACTTGGTAGAGCTTGAACCGGCCCCCCCACAAAGTGGGGGTATTGCCCGCCTCCTATGAAAACCCTGGCACTGGTGAGAACGGAGTGTCCCCAGTCTTAAATGATTGTTGTTGTTGTTGTTGTTGTTGTTGTTGTTGTGGTTGTTGAATAGGAGCGGGCGCCGGCCCCCGGCGCGCCCCCCCCCCCCCCCCCAACAACAACAACAACAACAACAACAACAACGCCGACGGCTCCCGCTCGAGACTTCCTCGCAATTCACTGAGGTTTGATGGAGTCCTCCACTGGGGCCCCGGCGCTCCCCCCCACGCCCCTACGTCCCCGCGCCCCCGCCCCCCCAGACACTCAACCTTATAGGGGTGCTACCAAAGCTGTGTGACTCCCTTTAGGGATTTTACCAGAGCCGCGTGGATCCGTCTAGGGATCCTACGACAGGTGTAGGGATCCCTATAGGGATCCAACCACAGTTGTATGGATCGTAATAGGGGTCGCTCTACAGCTGTATGGGTCCTTATAGGGATCCTTCCGCAGCTGCATCGGTCCTTATAGGGATTCAATTATATTCGTATGGATCCCTAAAGGGATCCTACCACAGATGTTGAGCATCCCTACAGGCGTCCTACCACAGCTGTATCGGTCCCTAGATCTTACCACGTTTGTATGGATCCCTACAGGGAGCAGGCTGTATCTGTATGGCTCCCGATGGGGATCGTGCCACATCTGTATGGATCCTTACAGGGATCCTACCACAGCTGTGTGGACCGCTATAGGGATCAAACCACAGCTGCATCGGGCCCTGTAGGGATCGGACCACAGCTGTATGGATCCTTATAGATATCCTCATACAGTTGTGTGGACCCCGATACGGACCCTGCCACGGCTGTGTTGGTCCATAGGAATTCAATAGGGCCCCCATAGGCATTCTATAGGTCACCATAGGAATTCTAGATGTCACACCATAGGAGTTATATCGGCCTCCATAGGAATTCTATAGGCCTCCATAGGGATTCTGTATAGGTCCCCATAGGAATTCTGTAGGCTTCCATACGAATTCCATAGGCATCCATAGGAGTTCTATAGGCCTCCATAGGGATCCCATAGGCCCCATACAAATTCTATTGGCTTCCATAGGAATTCTATAGGCACCCATCGGACTTTTATAGGCCTCCATGGGAATTCTATATAGGCCCCCATCGGAATTCTATAGGCCTCCATAGGAATTCTATATAGGCCTCCATCGGAATTCTATAAGCCTCCATCGGAACTCTATAGGCCCCCCATAGGAATTCTATAGGCCTCCATAGGCATTCTATATAGGCCTCCATAGGAAATCTATCGCTCCCCATAGGAATTCTATAGGCCTCCATCGGAATTCTATAGCCCTCCATACGAATTCTATATAGGCCTCCATCGGAATTTTATACGGATCCGTGTGGATCCCATACAGGCCGTATGGGATCTGTGTGGGGTCCCATACAGGCCGTATGGGATTTGTATCGGTTCCCATACATGCTGTATGGGATCTGTGCGGGATCCCATACAGGCCGTCTGGGCTCTGTATGGGATCCCATACAAAGGCCGTGCGGGACCTGCGTAGGATCCCATACAGGCCGTATGTGATTTGCATAGGATTTTTTAGGATTCCTATGGATCTTTAGGATTCGTAGGCATTCTATGAATTCCTAGGAATCTCGATTCATCTTTAGGAATCCTAGGAAATCTCAGGAATCCCTAGGAATTCTAGGAATTCCTAGGAATTTCGAGGACTCATAGGAATCCTAGGAATTCCTTTTGAATATTTTGGATTCCTAGGAGTTTATGAATTCCTTGGAAGCTCTCGGATTCCTTAGAATTCAACGAATTCCTGAGAACCTCTAGGATTCCTAGGAATTCCAGGAACCCTAGGAATTTTCAGAATTCTTGGGAATCTCGAGGACTCCTATAAAGGATCCCTATGACTTCTATAAATTCTTAGGAATCTGTAGGATTCCTAGGAATTCTAGGAATCCCCAGGGTTCATAGGAAT
>CAUYUJ010010926.1:5000-7500 GCA_963575745.1 Prorocentrum cordatum | reverse complement strand
CCTGGGGTGAAGGGTTTCTCCGAAGGGCTTAGGCGATCCGTCCTCCTCCTCCTCCTCCATCTCCTTCCTCCTCCTCCTCCCTCCTCACCTCCTCCCCCCCTCCCTCCATCCTCACTCCTCCCACCCTCCTCCTCCCCCTCCTCCTCCTCCTCCTCCTCCTCCTCCTCGGGTCGCCTATGTCCCCGGGGAAAACCGTGCACTGGGAGGCCTGTTGAGGCCAGCTGGGACTGCTACCCCTGGGGGTCTTTCTGCGCGCAGCCCCATGACGGCGGCGCGCGTCGTGGGCAATCCCTGGTGCCTGCGAGGCTACCGCGTCCACGATGGGTTATATTCGCAAGGCAGAGACTGCCATTTTTTCTTTTCGGGAGCGAACATGTCAAGTAGAGCTCTGCTCTGGTCGGGGTGGATCCAGCGGCGCCAATCTCGGGCTGCGCTGCTCGACGCCCCCGCTGCCGTGGGCCCCGCGCAGGCCCCCTTCTGCAGGTCTGGTCCATGGACCGAGGCAGCAGCTGCTCACGGTCAAGGGTGTCCAGGGCCGCCTCCACCTGATTGTGACTGCGAAGAGAGCGGAGCAGATTTGCCCCCTTTATGACCTCGGCAAGCTCTCAGGACGCCAGCGCGCGGCAGTCCAAGCTGCGCTCGTGCAGCGCTCACATCGCCGGCGCGTGGCGCTGCGCGCCGCGCCTGATCGGATGCACGTAGAGTGGACCCGTCCCCAGAGTGACCAAACTGTGCGCGGCTCTCTGTGGATGCGCGGGGGGGGCGAGGCGCAGACGCAAGCGCGCAGACCGCTGCAGCCGCGTCGCAGTGCGACGCGCTCTGCGCGCCGCGCGCAAACGGTCGCTCTCGCCTGCGGCCGCCTCCTGCCTGAAGGGGAGGCGAGCCATGACATACACATGACAGCTCGGAGGCCCGTGCGGATTGCTCGGATCGGCGCGGGCCTCCGAATCGTTTATGTTTCTGTCCTTGCTCGTTCCCCTACACGCCTGTGCCCAGCCTGCGCCCCCGGCGGGCGCCCCTCCTCGCCACGGGGGGGCAGCCGCAGGGCGGCACCCGCACGGCCACCGCAGCGCTCCTCACCAGGGCGGCGCGACCTCTCGGCGCCCCGCGGGCGCCGCCCGCGGGGCGCCCGGCCTGCTGCCGGGCTCCGCGCCGCCCGGCGAGGCCGTGCTGCTGCCGCGGCGCCCCCTGGAGCTCGCAGGGCCGCCCCTCGCCGCTTCGTCGCTGCAGAGCTCCGACTGCACGCAAGGAGGGACCTCTCGCCGGAGAGACCTTTGGTGCGGGCCCAACGGGGCCCCCCCGAGCGAAGACTGCGACGCGACAGCAGCAGCTTGCGCGCCTGGTGGTGCCCTTAAGGGGGCCCCCCTTTGGCCGCGCACTCCAGATCCCTCTCGCTCGGGGCCGCTCTTGCGTGTAGCCGCTTCGCCGAAAGCTCCACTCCAACCAGTGTGGTGCGAGACACCGCGGCCCCTCGCTCGATCCCGGCAGGAGCGTTCCCTCTGCACAGAAAAGTTCAAGGGCTAAGTCGGGCATGCCCCTCTACAGGAGGAATGCTCGAAAATAGTAGAACATAGTCTGGTGACGATTTTTGATTCTATCCGATTATTCTTGAGCATTTTATTGTTTTTTTGTTTTCGTCGAGAATCCGCCTGTAGGAGTACATACCCAACCTAATTCAGGGGGGGGGGAGAGGGGAGAGGAGGGTTTGGTTACCCTGCCCCATCTCTTGAGCGGCTCCTCGCAGGCGACTTTTCTCCTTCAGTCCCAGACTCTTCGACGAAAAATGAAGCCGCTCAGAAAATGAGGGAAACCCTGGAATCCACTCCAAGGGGGCTGTTAGGGCGCACCCCCATAGAGGATGGACGCCCCCCCTATCGTATATCCCAGGGTTAGGGCCTCAAATTTCTGGCCCATTCGAAAACCCCACGAAGCCTGGGATAGAGGTCGACATATCCCCTGTTAGCTCCTTCTTCTGTCCCGCCTGCTTCTCGTGCGCTCTCCACGCTGCAGGCAGCTGGTAGCTGGTTTGACCCCGCCAAGCGGCAACGGCCGCTGGTGGGGAGGATGGCAGCGTCCTCAGGGACTCCCATGCCACCAGGGTCCAGAGTCCAAGAGGGACTAGAATCGACCCAGGTTTCGCCAGCGATGCTGCAAGACACCCTCCCGCCTCAAGCCCCCCCAGTCCATGCATGCATCGCGAAGGCGTTACGGCTGGTGCCGCCGACCCTGAAGGGGAACGACGACGACGACGACGACGACCCGCCTCAAGTCCCCTCTCCATGAGTCCATGCACGTATTTCAATCCGCTGTGTAAAGCGCCCAACCCTGGAATGGCGAGCGCCGAGTCGGCCTGCCGACCGTTGTGTAAAGGGTCCGCCTTCCATCCTTCCAGCTGGAAGACATGCAAGTGCAGTGGAGACCCATGCCAAACACACACCCTGTTCGCCTCCAGGGTGTCCTGGGCTTCTTGGGTTTCGATGGTCTTGCGATGGACAGCGTG
>CAUYUJ010010925.1:0-25747 GCA_963575745.1 Prorocentrum cordatum | reverse complement strand
GAGGAGGAGGAGGAGAAGGAAAAGGAGGAGGAGGAGGAGAAGGAGGAGGAGGAGGAGGAAGAGGAGGAGGGGGAGGAGGAGGGGGAGCGGGAGGAGGAGGAGGAGGAGGAGGAGGAGGAAGACCACTGCAAACCCAAAACCCATCAACGATGTTGCAATATACCCTCCCTCCAAAATCCCTCTTCATAGGCCCAGGGGGTTGCCCCACTGGAAAACAGCCGTTTGAAAATCCGGAAATGCACTAGAGCGCCATTCCTGGGACATCAACGCCGCGAATCATAGTTACTGTTGCGTCTTGACGATTGTGAAGAGCGCCGAAACACCATTCCTGGGACCTCAACACCGCGAATCAACGTGGCGATTGCGCCCTGACATCCCGACACCATGCCGAAACACCATTATTTCTGGGACATTAGCCATGAGAATCCTCGAAACTGTGCAAACTCTTAGGACGAACGTGCGTGGCGCTACGGCGAAAACTGCACTTTGAAAACGGGCCATCCGTGAAACTCTTGCAAACTTTTACGACGAATGCGCGCGGTGCTAAGGCGAAGCTCTTCCGAACTTCTAAGATGAATGCGCGCGGCGCTAAGGCGAGAGCCACACTTTGAAAAAGGGCCGCCCTCCATCCGAGAAGCTCTGGCAAACTTTAACCTTCCATAACACAGATTGTAAAGGAAATCTCAATCGAAACGCCCAGCCCGCCCTTTCGACCAGCTTCGGGGTGCGACAGGGAGGAGCTATCCTCCTCCAAGGGCCTCTGCCTCGAAGCCAAACGCATTCCCGCTGAATGTGCGGGCGAGGTCTGGCTGTCAGGATCCCGCGCTAAGCATTCTACGGAAACCCCGTCGAGTCCGACCAGCTCCTACGAGTCATCAGTAACTCCTGGATACCTCCGCATGTGCAAATATCTACCAGAGTCTCGCCAAACTCGGCATACTGGGCCATGGCAGCTTCTAGGTCTGGGTTTAATATAGCACCCTTCTTGGCAAACCTATCAGCATGCTCGTTGCCTTTTCGTTCAAAGTGTGGCGAGCGACCCTTTATGACATCAGTGCATGTGGCGTGTCCGGACGTATTGTTATATATATATAGACTCGGCACCTGCTTGGCCCTCTCGAAAAAAAGGACCGTCAACCTGGCGTTCTTCTAAAGACCAGGACAAGGGAAGGCACCTGACGTTCTTCTCTCGTTTTTTTTTCGGCTGTGGGCGACGGACCTGGATCAAACAAATCAGGCCTGATGTCCTGTTCCCGTCTTGGATGGAACGCAGGGCTGGCCCAACTTCACAGCGCGATCGCCAGAAATGCAATAGCCGCACTTGCGGTATATACACAAACAAGAGCCATCTGCGCAGTCGACCACCGCGCGCCGATGGCCGCTGCGAGCAGTGAGATTGGGGCGGGGGCGAGGAGGGGCAACGCAGCGGCCAGGGGGCGGCTTCTGATCGCGTCTCCTTCCTCTCATGCACACAAGACACTGCCGCGACTCCCCAGTTCAAGACAAATTATGCGGCCCCGCAGGGGGGCCCTTGCCTCTAGAAGAAGGCCGCGCGAAAGGAACTCCCTCCAGGTTCCAGCGCAGCCAGAGTGGAACCAATTTGGCCACCGAGGTAATCGCCGCCTCAGAGACGCGGATAGAACGCGCGATTTGGTCGAGCACCCTCGGCCCCGCCCGAGGATGATGCCTGGCGCCTGCCTTCGCAGACTCATCGGCGCAGCGGTTGCTGGCGCGTCGCCAGGCTTCCCGCTCCAGAATCCCAGCTTCGAGTTGGTCTTTGTGGGCAGCAATTTTGACAGGGCCAATTATCCTGGAGCCTGCGCTCGAGGAAGCCTGAAGGACAGAGCCCGCGTGGGCCCTGTCCCCAAAAACGGCCCGCAAGGTCCCTGGGGCCCATTGCAACAAACGAGGCGCAATCTGGATGCAAAGTTGGTGGGCCGTCGAGATTCACGTCCGCGGCAGCATAGCTGCAGAATCCCCCAGCCTGCGGGGCCCCAGTAAGATGGGCCCACGCGGGCCCCAAAACCATAGCCAGCATGTGTCCCTGCCTCGAGAACGCCAAAAGCCCAACCCGCGCGAACCTCGTCGGGCCTGGAGGAGACCAGACCCGGCGTTTCGTAACCCCACTGAACAAAAACTCGACCCGGGCTCCATCATGTCACTCTGCGCCAGGGGCGGGGGGGGCAACGTCGCCGGGATGATGGGGGGGCTCCAGCCAAGAAGTTGACCAAATCCACAGACTCAGTCCAGCTCGCCTCTAGGGCCGAACCAATAGTCTCTGGGCCCACAGCTCTTTTCTGGGGCCCTCGACGGCCGCGCCCCGCGGGCGGTGGGGCACCGCCCCCGCCTTAGTGGCAGAGCGAGCGTAGGTAGCTCAACTGGCAGCCGCACCTGCGCGCACGAGCGTTGTTCTAGAGAGCGTTGCAGAGTAAGGCCCGAACGCAGCTTCCCTCCCAGCCACTCAATACTTTCGAGCGGAGCCCAGCCGTGATGCGTCGAAGCACAGACGCCAAGGATCGGCGATTGAAGGAGGGTCCCGATCGGGGGCCAGATCAAGCACAGGGGCAGGGCCAGCTGATTAGCGCCTGCCGTTCGAGCTGGCGAAGAACTGCCCACCGCACTGCAATCTTCATGAATGCTGACGAGAGGAGCGCGCAGGAGATCGACCCATGCCATCGGTGAAAGACGGCCAAGCGTTTCACGCCTCACCCAGTTCGCTTCAAACTAGAAAGCGTGGCACTCATCGGACCCGAGACCATCCCCCAGGCAATAGATTCCTGACGCCTAGCAACCGCGTTCTCCCAAGGCAGGCGGATCGCGGCCCAGTCGAGCGCGCCCTGGAAGCCCGTGGCGCGCAAGAGCCACATTTCCTTTTTCGGTCGCGGCCGCGAGACAAAGGTCAGGCGGCGAGAAGCAAACGCCACATTTCCTCGCAGCGCCGAAATATGGGGGCAACCGCCCCGTAGGCCACTGGGTCGCCTTCAAGAAGGGAAAGCACCGTGAGCAATCTCATAGACGCATCAGGTTTGATGGCGCTGGCGGCTATCCTCCTGAGCCCATGCAACTCGCCGTCGGAGAGGCCGTCCACTCTGCGGCCACAAGTGCACCCAGGCATCAGACCCGACGAGAACACGCGGATGGCCTTGCGCCCGAAGTGGGCACGCAAACGCTTCAACCTCTCATCCTTCCTCTTCGTATGCAGCTTTCGGGCTCGACGCTTCTTCGCCCCCCCTCCCTCTCCGCCCTGAAAGAGAGGCCAGCCGCGTCGTCGCAGCCCAGATTGATCGCAGAGGATCCGAACTTGCCAAGGTTCCCCAGGGCTGGCTCCGACTGCTTGCCAGGGGACTGGGAACTGCAAACAAGAGAGACCTTCTCCAAGGCTACAAAGCCACCAGGCATCTGCTTCACCGCAGGACGCCGTGAGGAGGCCCTGGTAACAATGCAACCAGGTCACATGAACGAGTACATATGGCCGATAAGCAGGCGTCGTCGATGTAGGCTTCGAAAATCGAAACACCCGTGGACGCCCGATCAATCGAACAATAACGCGCATCGTCCGAGGAACCGCATCGAAGGCGCCCAGTGCATGAACGTGGATAAGGGTGGTAGCCATACTGCTGCCAGCTATGATCCCAAGAGAACCATGCATGGGGGCCGCGACAATCCCAGAGGCAAACGCACCTGGCCGAGCGGTACGCAGCTGAACACACATGTAGGGCCCCCAAGGTAAACGAACGTTTTTGTCCACGAATCTCCAGGGCCTCCAAATCGATCAGTGCGAAATTTAAAAACATATACAGAGAACAAAGGCCGAGCACGTGCCGCGCCAGACTCCCACCTCATACCTGAAAGGCCGGCGCCAAACGCAGCCCATGGGCGCCCTGCGCAGAAATCCATGGGCAACTTGGCCTCGCAGGCCTCAGCCAGGGGCCGCCCCGCACGCCCCCAGAGGCGGTAGGTCGACGGGAAACGCCAATGTGGCGATGACCTCTCTTCTCTTTAGGAGATCGCGCCCCTCGATGAACACTTGCGACTCAGCACCCTGGGATCTCCGACTGGAATGTGCGCGCGTGTGCGCGTGCGTTGCGCGTGCGCGCGCGTGTGCGTGCGCGTGTGCGTGCGTGCGCGCGTGCGCGGGTGGGTGGGTGGGTGGGGGGGGGGGGGGGCAGGCGACTTGCGCCTCATCTTGGGGGGGGCCCTAACTTTCCACGGCCCCGAGTCGGCATTCACTTCAGTGCCCAAGAGGTGTTGGGGATCCGAGACGAGCGCGGCGAAAGGGCGCCACATCATGCGGTCCTTGATGGACTCGTGAGCATTCCTGGCGCCCTGACACAAGTCGTCAGTGAGCCAGGAGTGCCAGTCCCTCCTCGCAACTCCCTGGCAATGTTTGACACGAGCTTCGCGCGCCGTCTCCGGGCGAGAGCGGGGGCCGTCCGCCCCGGCAGGAGGGGGGGCCACCTGCCCGAGCTCAGGCGGGCCCTGAGCATGCCGCCCTGACAGAACAGCAAGACTCGAGGTAGAGTCCAACAGCATGTTCGGGGGGGGGGGAGGATGGCGGGCCCTCCACGCACTGGATTGCATCTCACTCCTGGAGCAGCCCCCTGGCATCCGACGCGAGCTGCGCGTCATCCTGGCGCGGTAACTGCTTCGGGGCCCACTCGGAGTGGATGACAAATAAGACGAGTTCGGCGGCCATGCGCACCTTGGCATTCGACGGCGGGCCGTCGAAGAAGCCTTTCGCCAGCCCGCGCGGCGCTTTGATTCTGGCGCCCAGCCGCATCGTTGCTCGGGGCTCTGGACACCTGCGAGGCTTCTGATCTTTCTGGGGAATCGGCTTCCAAACAACCTAAGGGCCCCCCCCGCGGCACCCCAGGTCGGGCAGCTGCCCCCCCAATGCGATTCGCCAACTCTCGCCCCGAGCCATCGGCCCACTGCTGGTGGGCCTCGCCGAGAAACCTCGAGACAGAACCCGCGCCCCTGGACCGGTGGGCTGTTTCCCCGAGCCCAGGGGCATTTCGGCGCGGCTAGAATCCTCGGGCCTGGGGGCGCACCCTACCAAAGCATCGGGGGGAAGGGGCGGCGGGCCCCCGAACTCCGAGGCCCGCAGACGGCAGAGGGCAGCGCGCAACCGAATATCAACGGCAAAATGCAGAGAGAACACACCTCCCATCGAACGATGCACATCTTGGGCACCACTCGCCATCCCACTAGAAAATAAGGGGGAAATCTCACTTGGAGTTCTTACTTCCGGCGCGCGCGGGGGGCCCGGTATATATGCATTCCCCATGGTATTTTCAAGAATGCCGAGGTCCTGGACAACGGGCGGCCCCCGTTAAAATCGCATCCAGCAACGAAGGCGAGACCCCCAGAGACAGGTAGGGACCTATTCGCAAGAAAATGTCGATCTGACGATCCGCCGCGCCGTTCGAATCGAAACCGCGCGCTGAAAGCGCCGCGAAGGGACCGCCCTCTGGAAGATGCGCAGTTGCCCCCAGCGCCCTGCCCTCGACGATGACCGACTGCCCACGCAAGATGTCTGCGCCACCTGAAGCGCCCCCCTCAGGCGCCCTCAAAGCGGGATTCAAAATCGACTTCCAGTCGTGGTCAAAGCAGTGCTTCGATGCCTTGGCAATACCTTCTGGGTCTTCAAGGTGGTGCTCTTCAAGGCGGTGCTCTCGTACATGTAGAACGTGACTTCTCCGAGCAGAAAGCAACCAATCTCGGAGCGACCCCCAACCGTTGCAAATCGCCGCCGTGATGGTGAGTTCCAGGATGTCGCCCAGGTGGCGAGAACCTGGGCCTGGGACTCCTGGGCCCGAGAGATCCCGCAAAAAATTGATCCCCAGAAAGTCGGGGCGAAACTCGGCGCCAGCCCGGCAAAAAATCGCCTCTCGAATCCGAGGGGACTCGGGCGCAGGGTCAGATTCTTCCCAAGGCCGTGTGAGCAACCGAATTTGAATTAGACATATCAATCCACCCCGCCGCTGGGCGGGGTGGGGGGGGGGGCACGTTGGACTCCGACTTGGCAAGCGCCGAAAGGAGGTGCTCTCGCAACTCGGGGCTCGCTCCTGAGGGGGGGGGGGGGCCTTGGGAGCCTGATGACGAGGGGCTCGCGCCAGCAGCAAGAGCAGCAGGCGGCGCGGCTGGGGCCCCGCCTCCAGCCTCAGAAGGAGCACCGCGTCCAGGGGGAGCATCTGCAACATCGCGGTCTGCCCCCTCGCCCTGGGTCGGATGCTGACCTGCGCCAGGAGCTGCCCCCTTGGCCGCATTCCGCTTCTTGGCGGAAAGACGCGCGAGATGCTCGCTGCGTTCGTGGCGTGCCTCGACGATGGTGGACTTCGCCTCGCTGAACAGCTCCTTGGCCACGTCGCGCACACCCTGCTGGACCAATGCCTTCCTTGCCTCGATATGCTCGGTGTCCTCCTTGGACAGCTCAAACTCCTCAGGCAGGCCTTGGAAGATGTCGTCGTCCACGTCGAACTGGAAGTCCTCGCTTTCCTCGACCAGCGCCTCGAAACTGAGCATTGGCGCAACTGGAGGCTCAGGGACCACCACGTGCACTTCGTCGCTGGCCTGCAGCACCAACTCCTTGCACTTCGATTCGCGACTGTCCAAGTCCATGGCCAACTCTTGGATGCTCTTCTCCAGCTCCAGGACGCCAGCTCGCCAGGACTTTAAGTGGTCGAGCTCACGATGCAAACGCTTCTCCAAGTGCTTGATCTTCGACTGGGCCTGCGAAGCCCTCGTGTAGAGGCTGGAGGGAGTGTCGTTCTTTGGCCTCTAACGGACCTTCGCCGCACCTTTCTGCTTCTCGTAGGTCCCAAGTCATGGTGGCCATGTTTGACTGCCAGGGCCCGCAGGGTCTCGAGCTCTGCCGCTGAGGGGCCCTCTGTGCAGAGCTTATCCTTGGTAGGAAGCGCGGGCCAACCACGTCCACGGCGCAATCCAGCCCCTTCTCCACGCACGGGACCAGGCGAGAGGGGGCCAAGCAAGGCCACCTGCTTGTCGATGTCGTCGGCCACAGCAGCACCATGAGCAGGTAGACCAGCACCGCCCTCCACCACCGTACACGAGCCCGAAGACCATGGTGCACGGCAGCGCTTGCACCACCACCGGGCACTGCGATTCTTGGCGCAACCGCAGCTCCCACAGCACCAGCGCGAGACACGCGTGTGCGCCAGCCTGGCGTGCCACGGAGCGGCGGCCATGGAGGAGACTGGGGAATGGTGGCAGAGCAGGCGCCACCTGCGGCTGGTGGGCTGAACCATGTGCAGGCGCCACCTGCAAACGGTAGGCTGAAAGACGAAGCCCAGGCGCGGTCGTGCAGCGCCGCTTTGCAGCTCGCACGGCCAAGCTCAGAACGATCTGAGCCAGAACGGTTCCGTAGCTTGAGCCCAAATGGCTTGAGCTGAAATGGCTACGGAGCGACAGCTCCTTTCCACACAGGGCTCTAGCCGAGAAGGCAGTCCCAAAGGGCGCTCGCCAATCAAAGGGGGCGCTTCCTGTAGCGAAAACACAGAATAACTACAGGGACATATGAGGAGAGGGGGCCTTGGACGATAGGATGAATTGCAGCATCGTTGATGCATCCTGGATTTACCATGTACCCTCCTCCTCCTCCTCCTCCTCCTCCTCCTCCTCCCCCTCCTCCCCCTGGTCATCCTTTCCCTCCGTCGCCTTGCCTTCCTAATCCTCACATCCCTTCCTCCTCGGGTGGAGGCGGGAGTGAGGGAGGGACGGATGAGCGAGGGTGCTTTGTTTGCTTGGGGCGGGGATGGGGGGTGCGGGGCTGAACATGCTTTTATGTTGTACTCCTGGCAAGTGGGGCGGGACGGGGGGGCCGAGCAAGAGACATAAGGATGACGAGCCCGAGCTAGATAAATCCTTCATCATCCCCCTCCTCATCCTCCTCCTACTCACTCGCGATCTTCCTGCACCTCCATCCTCCTCATCCTCCTCGTCGTCCCCTGCCATCTTCCACGGAATCCTCCGCCTCATCCTTCTCCTCCTCATCGCCCATCCGCCGCCTCCTCCTCCTCCTCCTCAGCATCCTACTCCTAACCATCACCAGCATCATTCTCCTCCTCGCCACCGTACCAACAACATCACCAGCGTCAACTACATAACCAACACCCTCACCAGCATCATCATCAGCAACAACGGTGTCAGCATCAACATCAGCATCATCACAATCCGCATCATCAGCATCGTCAGCAGCATCATCATCATGAGCATCATCATCATCATCATCATCATCATCATCAGCATCAGCATCAGCATCAGCATCATCATCATCATCATCATCATCATCATCATCCTGATCATCATCATCATCATCATCATCATCATCATCATCATCATCATCATCATCATTCTCAGTATCATCATCAGCAGCATAATCCTCATCATCAGCAGCATCATCATCGTCACCATCATCAGCAGCATCATCATTATCAACAACCCATCATCAGCATCATCAGCATCATCATCGTCGTTGGCGTCATCATTGTCATCATCGTCAGCAGCGTCATCACCGTCACCATCACCATTACCGGCATCATCATCCTCATAATCAGCATCAGCATCAGCAGCATCAGCAGCATCATCATCATCATCATCATCATCATCAGCATCATCATCATCATCATCATCGCAACCACCACACCTATCGTCATCACCAGCAGCATCAGCATCAGCATCACCAGCGGCATCAGCAGCAGCAGCATCAGCATAGTCGTCGTCATATCAGATGCATAACCATCCTCGTCATCTTCCTCCTCCTCATCATCATCACCACCGCCATCATCAACGGTGTCGTCGTCGTCATCAGGCGCATCGGCATCATCATCAGCCGCATCACCATCAGCATCATCAGCATCATCACCCTGACATGGATCAGGATCAGCAACCTCATCATCATCAGCATCATTATCAGCATGATCATCATCAGCAGTATCATCAGCATCACCACCCTCACCATCACCATCACCACCAGCACCATCATCAACATCATCATCATCATCGTCATCAACAGCATCACCACCAACGTCAAACCATTCACAATCACCATCATCATCACCAGTATGAGCATGAATATAACTACCACAATCGGCATCATCAACATGATTATCGACATCATCAACACTGTCATCGTCGACGTCATCGTCATCAACATCGTCAACATCATCATCATCGTCATCAACATCATCATCAATCGATTCACCACCATCATCATCATTATCATCGCCGGCATCGTCAACGTCATCGTCATCGTCATCAACAGCATCATCATCAACCGCAACATCATCACCGTCAACATCATAATCGGCATCACCGTCCTCCTCCTCCGCCTTTTCCCCCTTCGTAGCATCATCACCACCATCACCATCAACAACAGGAGGGGCAACAACAACATCGTCCCCGCCCTCCCTTCACACCTCCCATCCGCTTCCTTTTCCCTCCCCCATACCTCATAATGTGCATCCTTTCTTCTCGACCGCTTCAAGGTCCTCCTACACAAGCGCCTACTGGCCTCCTCCCCCTCCTCCTCCTCCGCCTTCTCCTGCTCATCATCCTCCTCATCGTCCTCATGTTCGCACCCCCCTCCCCCCCGCGTCGTCACTGTCCTTATTGTTTTCTCACCCCCCGTCCTTCTCCGCGCCCTCCTCCTCCTCCTCCTCCTCCTCTTACTCCTCCTCCTCCTCCTCCTCCTCCTCCTCCTCCTCCTCCTAGTGCTCCATGTCTGCCCCATTCCCCTTCGCCCCATCCTCCCCTCCCCATTCGACTTCACTCTTCCTCCTCCTCCTCTTCCTCCTCCTCCTCGTCCTCCTCCTCCTCCGCCCCGTCCCGCCGCGTCCAACTCTTGCCGCCGCTCCCCACGCGGGGGGGGGCTCTGGATCCGAGGATCGAGTCGAGGATCGAGGAGGAGGAGGAAGATGAGGAGGATCGAGGACAACGACCACTCCACTGCCCCCCGCGCAGCGCAACGCCCGCCCGTCCTTCTGTCGCGGCGCCCGCCCGACGTCGCCGCAGGCCTGGGCGAGGAGGACGAGGGCCGCCACCACCTGGCGCGAGCGCCAGCGGACCGAGACCGCCGCGAAGGCGGGCCGTTGCGCTCTCGTCGCCGTCGGCATCGTCGCCGCGGGCGTCGCGGTCGTCGCCGCCGTCACCGTAGTCGACGGGGGGGGGGTTCAAAGCGTGCTGATGTGGGAAAAGGAGGGGGGGTGCGGGAGGAAGGAGGAGATGGATGATGATAATGATGCTGCTGCTGATGATGATGATGCTGATGCTGATGGTGATGATGATGATGCTGATGATGATGATGCTGATGATGATGGTGGCGATGATGCTGGTGATGATGCGGCTGCTGATGTTGTTGATGCTGATGCTGATGCTGATGCCTGTGTTAATGCTGATGCTGGTAATGGTTATGATGATGATGATGACGATGATGATCATGATAAGGATGATAAGGATGATAATAATGATGATAAGGACGACGATGACGATGGTGATGGTGATGGCGATGCTGATGCTGGTGCTGATGATGACGATGGCGATGATGCCGATGATGCCGATGCTGGCGATGACGATGATGACAATGTTGCTGCTGATGCTGATGATGATGACGATGCTGGTGATGATGAGGATGATGGTGATGATGATGCTGATGATGCTGAGGATGATGATGAGGATAATGATGATGATGCGGATGGCGATGTTGATGCTTATGCCAATGCTGACCATGATGCAATATCAGGATAAGGATGAGGATGATGAGGAGGAGGACGAGGAGGAGGAGGAGGAGGAGGAGGAGGGAGGAGGACCGAGGAAGGGGAGGAGAGAGGAGGTCCGAGGGTCTGATTACTAGAGCTCGTCCTCAAGATCGCTCACGCTGGTGACGATGAGGAAGAGCAAGAGAAAGTGTGTGTAGATGTCAAATATCGTGATAATTGTCAGTGAACACCTTTTGTCCACGATATGAACGGCCGCGCTGTCGTGTGCGCGGTCTGCCTGGCACAGCCAGGCTCTGTCAGAAAGAGTCCCGCCCTCCCTCGCCTTGAGCCGAGGGTGGCGGTGGAACGGACAGGGCAGACGGGCAGGAGACTGCTGCTGCTCAAGCTTACTCCTGCGTATCTTTCAGACAGGGGGAACAAGGTTCTGCCCTGTACCGTGCGCGCAGGCAATCTCTGCGCTCCGTGTGTGCTGCTGGACGAACTTCTGATGGGCCTCGATCTCCTGCTGCAACTTCTGGATCATGATCAGGGATTCGGAGGCCGAGAACCCAGTAGAGGTCGTCGAGCTGGAAGGGTTCCCTTCCATGCTGGCTGGTGGTTGTGCCTGGCGGGCCAACCTACGCTCCTCGAGTACCTGACGAGCTGAGGCCGGGTCGGTCGGGTCCGTCTCGTCGAAGATGCCCTTGCCAAGAGCTGCCCGCTTGCGAGCGCTCATGAACTGCTCGTCGTAGATGAGGCGCCACTGCTGCTTCTCGAGGAAGGCCCGGACCACTCCGAATGCCTGCCAGCTTGCCTTGGTGAGGCCGTCGGCGATCTGTGCGTGTGAGTGAACCCAGCGCACGACCGTTTGACCCTCGTCCAAGGCATTGCGGAGAGCCAAAGCCTCGATGGCTGTCCTCCGCTCTTCCAGTCCCAGTCCCGCCGACTGAGATCGCACCACGCCGTCGTAGAAGGCCTTGCAGCCCGTCACCAGGATGGCTGGTAATCGTCGTAGTGCTGCTGCGGTATCTTGCAGTGGAGACATATTGTGTAGAAGTTCGGCAAGTACCAGTCGCACCATGCTCTGTTCGCCTTCGGCGTCGCCGGCTTCCTGCACCTCCGCCGCCAGGCTTGACCGAGCCACGCGGCGCAGCTTCTTGGAGCCCCAGTCGAGGACCGTGAACTCGGAGGAGCTTCCCGTCCATGGCCGCCTTGGAGGAGATAGCGGTGATATGACCACCCTGGGAGTGTCCATCCGGGCGGCTGGCCCAGGCTGCGTCGCACCAGGTGAAGATGGCGAGGTCGTCCAGGGCGTGCCGGTAGATCCTGATCCCCATGTGGCGGCTCTGCTTGACGAGCTTGACGATGTTGCTAGCGGCCGTGAAGAGGTTGTGAGCACCTGCTGGTATCTTCATCTGGAGGTCGGCTACCCACGATAAGAGAAATGACATGGCATTCACGCCAAGCCAGTAGATCTCGCCGCAGAACGCCCTGAGCACCGTCTTGTCAGAGTCCTTGAGGCTGTCGGTGGTCCGATGCTTACTGCCGCTGGCCGCCTTGACCTCCTTGATCTTGTCGATGTACGACTTCTGGTGGAGGAAGAAGCCCTGCTCGCTCTCCTCGATGGTGACGCCGCACTGTTCGAGAGAGGTGAGCCCGTCATTCATGTCCTCCCAGGTGCCCCACTTGTAGAGCCCTCGGATCTGCTTGACCATGTCCTGCCACTCAGGGTGGGAGGTATCTCCTGCCATGATGAAGTCGTCGACGTGGGCCATGATCATACCGATGAGCATACCCGTCCTGGAACATCGTGCTTTCCAGAGGCAGGGCTCCAACTCGCAGGCTTGGAGTCGAAGTTTCGCAAAGTCGTGCTTGACCGTCTCCCACCAGTGCCGGGGCGCCTCGCCGATCCCATATCCAGGTTTCACGACCTGGAGGATTTCCCCTTCCTGCACGTGGAAGGCCTTTCTGAGGACGGCGTCTGGCTCGATGAAGAGGTCCTTGTCGAGGTCGTGGGCCTGCAGAAAGGCGGAGGTGACGTCGCCCTTGATGAGCTTCCAGCGGTTCGCGGCGGCCACTGTTAGCATCACGTGACGGGCGCGCCGAGACGCGGTGGGGCTGGCTGTCGGCTCCTGTCCTAGGTCCTTCGTCTGGTAGCCGAGGAGGACGAGCCGGGCCTTCGCCTTCCCATCGGACTTGCGGGTGAAGAGCCACCTTGCCCGGATGACGTCCGCCGCGTCCTTGACCCGAGATATCGGGACAGCGCGAAGTCCCTGATGCTGGACCCAGTTGTTCGTCTCCTTGGCGATGGCTGCCTCGAACTCCTCACGCTCGGTGGCGTTCATCTTGGACCAGGTCAGCTCCACCTTGTCCTTCCGGCGCTGGTTGACGACGAAGCTGTCCAGGATGTGGCTCATCAAACCTCGGCGTCCGTCTGGAGTGGTATTCTCGTCCTGCAAGTACTCGAAGTAGACGGTCTGCTGTTCGTCGATGCCGAGGGTGATGTCCAGCTTGTCCTTGAAGAGGTCGACCAGGTGGTTGCTGTCGAACAGCGCGTCGGCCATCTCCTCGTCTGCGCCTTTCTGTCGCTTCTCCAGCGGTACGTGCAGATCGAGCTCTGGTCCGCGGTGTGTCATGCGCCATCGAAGTCTCGACTCGCCTCGGGATGCGGCACCGGCCGCCGATGAGGTCGAGGTCGCGGGAGGCGGACGCGATGCTGTTCGAGACTCCGTCCTGACTGCCGCTGAGGTAGATGCTTTCCCTGGCGTTCGTGATGGGGCTGCTGACCGGTCAGCTGCACGAGCCGGTGGTGACCGGGACCGTCGGACATCTGGTTCACTCGGTTCCACTTCAGGTTGCGTCGCTGAGCTTGGTGTTGGTGGCCTGGAGGAATCAGGAGCGCCGGGTGTGTCGTTGTCGGCGCCTGAGGGGAGTCCCGCCTCGCTGTTGTTCTCGAGAGTCTGGCCCTCGGTCGCGGGGATCGCCATCGTCGGCTGCGGTGGAGGCTCGTATTCTCGGAGGTCTGGAGGGTTTTGTCCGAGAAGGTCTTCATAGGTACCGCCCTTGGCTGTCTCCAAGATCTCCGTCATGGTCTTGCCAAGGTTGCTCTGCCGCTGCAATTCGACGATCATCTTCTCTGCCTCCGAGGCGACGCGCAGCTGCTCCGGGGCGCACCTGATGAGCACGCTCCCGTGGGAGATCCAGATGACCGAGGCAGGACGGGTGCGCCCGTCCACGTGTCGTTTTTCCTGAGCAAGGACACGAGCAGGGCCGTACCACCCGCCCTTCTTCCCAGGGCGAGGGTCAAGGCCTTTCCCTTTGCGCCAGAAGTAGACGAGGTCCCCCGGATTCCAGGTCTGATAGACCCGGTTGCGGGCCTGTTCGGCGTGTCGACGACGCTCAGCATACTCTACTTCCAGGAAGCTTTTGCGCGCGAGGAGGCGCCTCTGCTCCTGAGTCTCCCCGGTGTCCCCGTCAATGATGGCGAACGGGTTGCTCGAGGCCGGCATCCCAGAGACGCCCATCACGTGCTCGAACGGGGAGTGGTTGCCGACCTTGTCCATGCTGTTGATCGCGCTCACGGCCCAGGACACCAACTCCTCGACCGGGCAGTCGGGGTCCAGCGTTGCCAGCTTCGTCATCAGTCGCTTGAAAAGCTGGATGCGCCTCTCGACCTTGCCCATCAGCCAGTGGGCCTCGCCCGGGGCAATCCACAGCTCGATGCCGCGGTCCGAACACCACCTGGCCACTGCTTGTGAACGATGACAACCTTCGGGGTCCAGACGGAGAAGGCTGGGGCGGCGGTAATGTCCGCACCAGTCATTCCATGTTGAAATCACCTCCTGAGTCGATATGTTGCCATTGCGCTCTCCCTTCTGTCCATGATAGGTGACACTGGTGAGCCCGGATCCCTCGTCGATGTTCAACGTCATCAGGAAAGAGTCCTGCTTCGGCGAGAGCCACTCGAGCCCGTCGGAGGCCAGCACCTCTAGGACGCCTGGCAACTCGATGCCCGAGGCGACCCTGACGGCTTTTGGTAGTTGTCCCGCATGGCATGCGTGACACTGGAGGCGAAGAGCTGCTCGTAGGACCTGGAGAGGTGCTCCCGATGCCTTGAGGATCTTGTACAGCGTCTTGTTGCTCGGGTGGCCGAGGTTGCGGTGGAGCCGCGTCAGCCGTTGCTCTATCTCCAGCTCCTCCTTCTTGGTCGGTGTCTCGGAGATGCCCAGGCCCTTCATGACCGACTCGTCGTCCATGGCCTCGGGGTTATCCTGCAAGAGGTCCTCGTCGAGGGCCTCCTCCATCTCCTCTTCAGCGTCCTCTGGGATCTGTTCCAAGCTGGTGAAGATCTCCTTGCCGTACCTCGCGCTGGTGTTCGTCTTCTGGATATGCTTTGCCCAGGCCTTACACAGTGCTGGTGGGTAAAAGGCCGTCTGGGCCACCACCTGTCCGTCCTCGATGGGGCGGTGTGTGTGGTTGTCGCCCCTGCCAGGGCGGTTGGAGCACGTCCTGCCGAGCTTAGCGCCGAACTCCGGGTCTGTCGAGCATATGCGCCATGCCTTCCTCATCAGCAGGCCGGAACGAGCTTCGCGAAGTCCATGCGCACAGCCATGGATGATCGTCTCGTGCATCTGGTCGCGCATCGCCTTGATCGAGGGCGACCTGGTCCAGCTTCGGCTGGAAGCTGGCTGTTCGAGCTCGGTGTGGCAGTCGTGAATCTTCTTCGAGTCTTCCCAGAGGCTCTTGCAGTTCCGCTGGATACGTCGGGCCTTGCGCACCTTCGCCAGATACGTGGCCTTCTGCTGAGCTGTCTTCTGGTTGAGATTCTGGATCGGGCAGTCTGCTGTACATGGCGGGCTGAGAACCAAGCGGCGCGGTCGGAGTCGTCGGAGAAGGTGAAGCGCGCGTCGAAGCCCGGTTGCCGTTCCCATGTCGATCCCATTGAAGAGGCCGCACCTGAACACTTTGCCTCCCTGGTCCCGCACGGCCTTGCTGAGGCTCGAGTCCTCCGGACAGCACACCTCCATCAGGTCGATGCGGTAGGGCCTGCCGAGCTCCGTCAGGTCCTCGGCGATGGTCTGGTAGATCTCGTCCAGGACCTTGTCGTGGCTCTCGTAGAACATCTTGAGATCCTGGTCGTCGAGATGCTTCAGCGTTTCCTCTTCGAGTCCATCTCCGGCAGTTCCGAGTCGTCGAGCATCTCCGGAGTGAACGTCCAGCCCCCCTGCACCTCCGGGGAGTTCAGCTTGTTGGACAGGCGCCGCCAGCGTAGAGCCACTGCCTGCTCCCGGATGGTCACCTCCGTCGCCTTCGTACACGTGTGGCTCTTGCCTCCGCGGCAGCTGCACCCCCGAATCGTCTTCCCGAGGGTCCCGCAGCAGGAGCACGCGGACTTCGGAGGTCTCGTCACTGGCTGAGCCCCCGCTGGACTCGGTGGGGCGCTGCTGGCTGCCGCTGCTGATGCCGCTGCTGGTGTCCCGGGTGCTCCCTGCTGTGAGGTCTTGAGGCACTGGCGGCTCTTGCCCCCGAAGCAGCTGCACCCGCGTTTGGTCTTCCCCAGAGCTCCGCAGCAGCCGCACTTCCCCGCTGGGTTGTACCACTTCGCTGGTAGCGCCGGAATAGCTGGTGTTGCTGCTGATGCTGGCGTCGGGGTCGCTGGAGCCGAAGTTGTCGATCCCCTCGTGCGAGGGCGGCTCCACTCGGGGCGGGCCGCAGGCACAGGTGGCGGCTGTTGCTCCGAGGATTGCCCAGCCAAAGAACCGTCGCTGCATGTCATCCAAGCGGCCAGTGGCGGCCTGGGAAGAATATGGAGGTCGTGAAAGACTGCTGGTTGAGGCTATTGCCGAGTTGATGAACTGAGCCGGAGGTGGCTGCGAACAGCATGATGATGAACACCGATGGTATTGTGCTGGCTCATCGCTTTGCTTTTCCATATTTTGATCCTGAGGCTTGCTTGCTAACGGTCCTCTTGACTGTGATGATGTCCCGATCGACGGTGATGATGAAGAGAGCCGGTCGGATGACATGACCGCCCGTCCGAACGAAATCGAGGTTTCCGTCGCTCGAGCCGATCCGCTCCGTGTCGCAGTTTCCGTCGCTCTGGTAGGTGTCCGCGCCGCCGAGGTTTCCGTCGCTCTGGTAGGTGTTTCGAACTCGCGGTGACCGAGTCGGTGTGGCCCCCCCGATGATGAAGTTGACAATCGAGATAACTTCTCTTCTGCTGCCATCATCAGGGGGCGCTGTCCCTAGCGTACCGCAGGGCAGCAGCTGCACGGAGCGGCCTCTTCGGGCAGCTCCTCGACCAGAACATCAGGCGCCGTCGCTTCGGACGTCAGGCACCCGGCACTCGGCAAGGAAAGCGGCACCTCCTTCCACCACTGCGGCGTCGTCAGGTTGACGGCCAGATGGTTGCTCGAGAGGCGCTCGCAGAAGAACACCTTGTTGCCCATGGTCGGAAGGCCGATCCAGTTCCGGCCGCAGTCGACCACAACCTTCAGCGAGTCAGTCAGAATGTCCATGCCCAGGAGGATCGGCACGCGGTTCGGCATCACCGACAGCTTGACCTCGGTCAGGTCGCCGCCGAGGAACACGTTCCCCTTCACCGTGCCCATCGAGCTCTTCTGGAGGCCGTCGCCGAAGGTGAATGAGCACTCGTCATGTGTCGTCTCGAACTCCTGGCCGTGCTGGTCCAGCATCTCGTACATGAGGTTCTCGACGCTCTCGAGGCCGCCGAGGCTCTTCGTGGCCCCGATGTCGAGGATCGCCCAGATGCCGTCGCGCTCCAGGAGGTAGAGGTACTCGTCGAGGGCGGACAGGACGAAGCCGTTGTGAGTAGTCCCACGAGCTCCATCTCTCGTATTATCTTTCTTGAACCTCTCGTTGCAGTCCGCCGCTCGATGACCATATTCGCCGCACGCGATGCACTTCATCTTGGACATGTCACGTCCCTTGCCCGTGTCGAAGCGAGCGCGGCCTCGACCGTTCTTGCCACGGCCACGCTGGAAGCCTCGTCCCGGGTTCGGAGGCGGGGGCACGCGATCGGGGTCCTTGAGCGACACGACCGGGTAGTAGTCGCGGGACACTCGAAGGCGTCGGATCAGGTCGCGAGCGTCCTTGAAGCTCCTGCCCACCTGCTTGAACTCTGCGAACACCTCGTTGTCCGCTGGGTTGTCGTCAGCTGGCTCCTCATCTTCATCTTCTTCAGCGAGGGTGATCAGCTGCTCGACAACCTCTGTGAAATCAATATCTTCCCCACCAGTCTCGTCCTCAACGTCGTCGACGGGCGTGTCCTCATAGAAGGCCTTACGGTGCTGCTTGCCGTCGAGCTCCGCCAGCGCCTCCGCCGGGAAGCGCGTGAGCAAGGCCTTGTATGTCTTGCCAAAGTTGAGGTCAGTGGCGGTGATCTCTCCACGTTGAACAGGGGATAGCTTGGACTTCCGAAGGAACCACCATGTCCGAAGAGGCTTCGCAATCACTTCCGTCACGCTGGAATCAATGACTTGGAGCTGCACCAACAGCTCCCGCTCCTTCTTCTCGAATCTGGCGGCCCAGTCCTGGAAGGTCTCGCCCGAGTTCCGGCTGACCTTCAGGAAGAACTCCTCCGCGAGGAGGCCCGTATCATTCAGGCTGGTGAAGTCCAGCTTCTCCAATACGTACTGAAACACTTTGTTCCAACCAATCAAAACTCCATCCTTGTCGATCTCGTCGACCGTGTCGATGTCCGGGCAGCTCTCCAGTCCGGACTCGCGCCCCGAGGGCGCGCACCAGCTGCGGGCCGCACACGTAGCGCTCCGCAGTCTTGATGCTCTTGGTGAACATGGAGACCTCAAACTTGTAGCTCGTCAACTTGTCTGCCTCGCCGTTCCATGAGGGGACGTCGACGCGCGTCGTAGGTAGCCCGCTGGCGGCTGAAGTCGCCATTCAGGCCGAGACCGGTGGGAGCCCGTGGTTATCGGAGACCACAGGCTCCGCTACCAATCTGATTACTAGAGCTCGTCCTCAAGATCGCTCACGCTGGTGACGATGAGGAAGAGCAAGAGAAAGTGTGTGTAGATGTCAATTATCGTGATAATTGTCAGTGAACACCTTTTGTCCACGATATGAACGGCCGCGCTGTCGTGTGCGCGGTCTGCCTGGCACAGCCAGGCTCTGTCAGAAAGAGTCCCGCCCTCCCTCGCCTTGAGCCGAGGGTGGCGGTGGAACGGACAGGGCAGACGGGCAGGAGACTGCTGCTGCTCAAGCTTACTCCTGCGTATCTTTCAGAGAGGGGGAGGAGGACGGAGGGAGGAGGAGGAAAAGGACCAATGCAAACCCCAGACGCATCAACGATGTTGCAATTAACCCTCCCTCCAAATCTCTTCATGAATCTTACTTGCGGGAAATGCCCCATTGGGAAACAACTGTCTGAAAATCCCCAACGGCGCCAAAACGCAATTCCTGGGACCTCAACGTCGCAAATCGGGACTGTCGCGTCCTGGCAATCCTAAACGGTGCCAGAACACCATTCCTATGACTTCAACATCGCGAATCAACCTGGACGCTGCGTCCTGCCACTCCTGAAGTCTTGCCAGAACACCATTCCTAAGACTTCGACCATGCGAATCCTTAAACCTGTTGCATACTTGCATACTTTGACGCATGCGCGCGTCGCTCAAACGAGAACAATCTGTTGAAAACCACCCGCCCTCCATCCGTGAAATTGTAAATTTCGAACATCCGGATCACAAACGGTGCGGAAGTCTCAGGCGAAACGCCAGGCCCGCCCTACCGACGCGTCTGGGGATGCGACGCGGAGAAGTTATGTATCAGGAAGGGTGACGGCTAGAGGAACGAAAAACGGCATAACCATAAACTGTCGGACCACCGATAATCCCACCAGCCCTCTGGGCGTAGGTGGTCTAGGGAGTTTCCTCTTCCAACCCATTCTTCCCCTTCGGGGAGGGATTTACCCCTCCCTCCATCTCCCCTGGACCTAGACGGGCAGAGGGTACTGTTTCGCCCAAGATGGCTCCAAGAGGGCCTCAGAGAGCTCAAGATGCCCTCCAAGGATGGCTCAAGATAGCCCAAAATGCCCCCAGTCGGCCCCCAAGATGCTCCAAGAGGCCCCGAGGACGCTCCAAGACGGCTCCCAAACGCCTCCGAGACCTCCAAGAAGGCCTCCGAAGCCATACTATCTTCCAACAACCTCCGGAACTCAGTGTGTTCTGGTGTCTCGCCTTTCCAGATCCGATGGCCATCCGAGGCCTCGAGATGGCTCCGAGATGGCCCAAGAGGGAACCCAGGAGAGACCCAAGGGAGCCCCGAGAAGGCCCCACGAGTGCCCAAGGGCACTCCAAGAGCGCCCCAAGGGGCGACTGCTGGGGCTCCCGAGGGGCAAAGCAAATTAAAGCATCCCTCTTGTTTGATCGATGTCCTCCAAGATGGTCCAAGAGCGCTCCTGAAGCTCCCAAGAGCGCCCCAAGAGGCGCCCAGACGGCCCCAAGTGGCGCCTGGGACGCCTCCAAGAAGCTCCCAAGAGGCCCCCAAGAGGCCTCAAGAGGATGCCCGAGGCACCCAAGACGCTCAAAAACGGCCCTGGGCTCGCCAAGATGCCCCTCCTCCTCCTCCTCCTCCTCCTCCTCCTCCTCCTCGTCCACTGTCTCTTCCTCCTTCTTCCTCGTCGCCCTCCTCCTCCTCCTCCTCCTTCTCCTTCTCCTCCTCCTCCTCCTTCTCCTCCACCATCCTCCCTTTCTTCGGGTATCGGACGGCTTCCCCCGCCCTTCGTTCTTCTGCATGCTCCCCCACTTCACTGATCACCTCAACTCCCTGGGCATCGTTTCTGGATGCGCTTGTGGGGATACGCGAAACGTCAACAATTTATGTTTGTGCCGTGTTTGTTCGGGTACACGCAAGAATCACCATGGGCAAGAATGACCTTTTGGTGCGTGGCCTCTGGGGGCCGCCAGGGGGCCGAATCCAGGTGCACCAGCCGCTGCTACCGCATCGCACTCGGCGAATTTCGGAGATCGGGGGACCCCGGTGACCTAGCACCAAAGGTCACCCCAGCGAAGGGTCACTCTCACAGTCATCGGCCCTAGGCCACAATATCATCCTTCAAGAACATGATACCTCACGTCGGCCAAGACAAACAGAACATCCAAGGGCAACCTCCGGATGCACAAGAGCATCCAACAGGCACGAAGAACACTAAGGTACCCTCCCCGAACCGACCTCGATCTTACACCTCGGTCCAACTGTAGCGCAGATCGCCCGACACGGGCCGATTCTGGGCCACTGGCGGCGCTCAATCCTAAACGCCCGCGCTGGGGTCGCAACCGCGTCAAGCCGGCGCTAACCTACCGCAGCGAATCGGCTTGTTCGGCTGTTGCCAGAAGTGGCCCTGGCCCGAGTTGTCCTCTGGGCCTCGTGATGGGGTGCTCTGGACGCCACCTGGGCCTGCCCGAGAACCCCGGCGACACCCCGTGCCAAGAACACTTTCTGGCGGCGCGCACAGAGGGGCTCAGTCAACCCGTATCACAGGGATGCGCGGTACAGTGCGGGCGCAGTCGCGCGCGAGGTGCACCTGAGGGGAAGCCTGGAGCACCCGGAACGCAGCAGCTCCTTCAACGGCCCGGGAAGTCGCCGCGCAGCGCGTGGAGCGAAGAAACCCAAGATACCCTGACGAAAAGCAGATGGTTTCTTGGTGCGCGCCCCCACTGTAGGGATGCAAGGGCCTTGGAGGCCCATGCGAACAATCTTTGAACGAGGCTGGTCAGCGAAAGTCGCTAAGGATTGGCCGAAGGAGCAAGGATGCAGGTACCCTCGGGAAGGCTGCCCATCCTTACTGTGCGGGCTGACTGCAGGGGGAGGGGGAAGGCATGTTAGCATCAGGTCGGGCATGCCCCCCTACAGGCGGATGTTGGACAACAAATCAAAAATATGTCCAAAAAAGCTCAAAAATAGTCAACACAATGATAACAAAAATCGTCCCAGACGATTTTGTGTACTATTTTTGAATATTCCTCCTGTAGAGGGACAGGCCCGACTTCACTGTAGGGGGAGGGGGGAGGCCTGTTGGCAACAGAGGCTGCACGTGTGGCCGATGTCGAGGGGGAGGGAGAGGAGGGCTGCCCGCCACGAGCAGCGAGATGTGCCGCCCGTCACGGCCCTCTAGAGGCCTCCTAGGTTGACTACCTACCAGACCACCCCGATCCGACCGTCCGAAGGCCCGAATTTCGGGTTGGGGGGGGAGGGGGGTACGGGCTTCATGTCTGTGTTTTTTCGATGTTCCCCGACCCCCCTCCCAACTGGAAATGAAGGGCGAACTGAGGCCTTCGGGTTGGGTTGGGGTGGTCTGGTGGGTGGTGATATATGGGGTCGGAGTCCATGGGGTCGGAGACTCGCGCCGCATCGCCGATGCATCGGCGATGCGCTGGCGATGCATCGTCGACGTGGGCGATGCATCGGCGCCGTCGGCGTGAAGCAACTCGGGCTCCACATTTGCGATGCATCGGCGATGTGGCGCGATCCTCCGACCACATCTACTCCGACCCCATCTAGAAGGCCTGGACACAGCCCCACATGGGGGTAAGGTTAGGTTCGGCATGTCCTCCTACAAGCGGATTTCGGGCGAAAACTGGAAAATAGACAAAAAACACCCAAAACATATTCTACAAATAATCGAAAAATCGTCCCCAGACTATTTTCTGACTATTTCTGAAGATTCCTCATGTAGAGGGACTATCCCGACTTAAAGGGTAGGGGGGAAGGCTTTTTGGAAAGAGGGGGAGGGAGAGGAGGGCCGCCCCCCACGAGCAGCGAGAGGTGCCGCCCGTCACGGCCCCCCCCTCCCGAGACACCCTGCTGCTCCCATGTTGTCGATGCCTGGGCCCTGGAGGTCTGGACCATGGCAGACTCAGACTTTGACATCCCAGGAATTGCATCCGAACTTCCCCACAGGGCCGGCTTTTCGTCCCGGGTCGTTTCTTGACGGGCCGACCCAAATCCGCCTGCTCCGATTTTATCTGGAGCGTCAGATCTCTGGGTCTGTGCACCTCGCCGCTCCGCGGGCTCCTGCTCTCCTCTTCCCTCCTCTTCCCTCCTCCCCCTCCTCCTCGTCCTCCTCCTCCTCCTTTTCCGCCTCCTTTTCCGCCTCCTCCTCCTCCTCCTCCTCCTTTTCCGCCGCCGCCTCCTCCTCCTCCTCCTCCTCCTCCTCCTGGACCTCCTCGCCCTCCTCCTCCTCCTCCTCCTCCTCCTCCTCCTCGGCCGACCCGCCGCCGCCCCCATCGTCGCCCGGCCGGGCCCCGCCCGGGCTCCGGAAGAGCGCCCTGCCCTCGAGCGGGGGCGGCCCTGCCCCGGGCAGTCTCTTCGGCTCCCGCGCGCGCTTTTTTCTCTTCTGGTGGGAGAGAAGGAAGAGGAAAAACAACAAGTGGCACGTGTGCCATGGCTCTTGCGCAAAGAGGAAGGGGGAGGAGGAGGAGGTGGAGGAGGAGGGGGGAAGAGGGGGCAAGACATCGCCCCTCGGGGCCCAGCAACGGGGCCCAAATCCCAAGTGGGGAGTGGGGGGGGGGAGGTGGTGCGCGTCGCGACGCGGAGTGAAATGGTCGGGGCGGAGGGGGCACGGTCTACAACTACCCACTGGGAGCGCTGCTCGGGCGCGGAGAGGAGGGGGGGGAGGTGGTGTGCGTCGCCACGCGGAATAAAATGGTCGGGGCGGAGGGGGCACTGGGCGGGGCTTGGGGCAGAGGGCCACGGGGCGGGGGTCCAACTGGGGCGCTGGGGACGGGGGGGGAGGTGGTGTGCGTCGCGACGCGGAATAAAATTGTCGGGGCGGAGGGGGCACGAGGCTGAGCTCCCACTGGGGCGCTGGGGACGCGGGGAGGGAGGTGGGGGAGGTGGTGTGCGTCGCGACGCGGAATAAAGCGTTCGTGGCGGAGGGGGCAGTGGGCGGGGCTCCCGCTGGGGCGCTGGGGACGCGGGGCGGCTCGGGGCAGAGAGCCACGGCGCCGGGGGTCCCACTCTGGCGCTGGGGACGCGGGGGGTGGGGGCGGGGGTGCGACGCGGAATAAAGCGTTCGTGGCGGAGGGGGCAGTGGGTGGGGCTCCCGCTGGGGCGCTGGGGACGCGGGGGGGCTCGGGGCAGAGAACCACGGCGCGGGGGTCCCACTTTGGCGCTGGGGACGCGGGGACGGGGGGAGAAGGGGGCGACGCGGAATAAAGCGTTCATGCTAAGACTGATACTAAGACTCATAGTACTAATAATCATCGTCAACATAGTACTACTACGATGAATGCATAACTAATAACAATAGTATTAATAATACTAATATAAATAAGAATAATAATACTAATAATAATAATAGTAGTAATAATAATACATTATTAATAATAATAATAATAACACCAATGCTACTAATAATAATGATGACAACACTAATACGAATAAATATATTGTTGATACGAATACTACGATCCGTAAGAATATGAATGCGGATTCTACTTGTATTAATAATAATACGAATCCAAATGCGAATGCTAATACTACTGAAAGCAATACTCATATTAAAATAATAGGGAATCATGCAGAATACATCATCATTGGAATAAGCAAGGAACAATATGACGAAGAAGAAAAACATATGAAGACAACAACGCCATAAACATAAACTCTTGGCGCTCCGACTTCTTGGATCCGCGCTGGGCCCCCTTCGCGGGCGCGCGGAGCGCGCCAGCGGCGGCGCCGGGGGCGCCGCCGGGGGGGCCCAGCGCGGATCCAAAAAATCCGCGCGGAGCGCCAACAATTTATGTGTACGGCAATTTTTCTTTTCGACTTCTGGCCAGACGATCCGGCAGGCTCCTCGCTGGCCCTCGCCGAAACAAAAAACGGCCCACGTCCGAGCGATGCCCAGACAAAGGTATACGTCGAAAGGTCAACTTTGTAAGTGCTGGGAGGCGAAGCCGGGACAAGGGCAAAATTGGACGAGGACGAATCAGCCGGGCGGCTCTCTGGAGGATGTCTCGGGCGCCGCGGCCTTCTCAAAGCGCTCCAGAGCGCTCTGAGAGCGTTCTGGAACGCTCGGGGCACGGAGTTGTCCTCGTCCCAGCCTTGTTCGAAGCGCGATTCGTTCGGGAATCTGCTGGCCCGAGTCAATCCAGACCCAGGTCAGTCAGGCTTTGCAGGATCCTGCAGAACCCTGCAGGGTCCTGCACCCTGGCCCGGGCAAGTGCGGCCCTGGCCCTGCAGGACCAGGCAAGATCTGGCGCTCTGGCTGACCCCCGTTTGCATTGACCCACGTCTCTTGATAGAGGCCTCCTAGATTTAGGTCGGACCTGTCCCCCCCCCCTACAGGGGGATTTTCGACGAGAAATAAGAAATACCCCAAAAATACTCAAAAGATGCCCAACAATACTCAAAAAATGGTCCCCAGACTATGTTTTTTTTTCTAATTTTTTATATTCCCACTGTAGAGGGACAGGCCCGACTTAATCCTAGATGGGGTCCCAGTAGATGGGGTCGAAGGACCTCGCCGCATCGCCGAGGCAGCGCCGATGCATCGGCGATGCATCGGCGATGCACTGGCGACGTCGGCGATGCATCGGCAACGCCGGCGTGGGGAAACACGGGTGATAAAAGTGTGGTTCAAAAACAAGTGTGATAAACAACACATGTGAGACAAAAAAAACCTGATATCAAAAACTGTGGAAAAAAACAAATGCGATGGACCAAGTGTGATCACAAAACACACACATACTAAAAAAAACGAGCGTGATATAAAAAAACACAAATTTGATGTCTGGTTGTTTTACCACAACTGTTCGGCACATCGGGCCGCATCGCCTATGCCTCGGCGATGCGGCGCGATCTCCTCCGACCCCATCTGCTAGAAGGGGGAGGAGCAGGAGGAGGAGGAGGAGGAGGAGGAGGAGGAAGAGGAGGAGGAGAAGGAGGAGGACGACGACGACGACGCAAAGGAGGAGGCACCCCCACCCCCACCCCCTCCGCCTCGTGTCTATTCCTCCTCCTCTTCCTCCTCCTCCTACGCCTTCTCCTCCGCC
>CAUYUJ010010924.1:434360-472511 GCA_963575745.1 Prorocentrum cordatum | reverse complement strand
GGCCACGAAGCGCTTGAGGGGTGCGCCGACATGGGCGTGGTCACCAGCGCGACGCGGGGGAGGAGGGAGGAGGGGGAGGAGGAGGAGGAGGAGGAGGAGGAGGAGGAGGAGTGACGCGGGGCGCCCTCACTTCAAAACGAAGACCCAACACCACAGGAGGGTTGGGAACACACATGGGAAAAAAAAGACAAAGCTGTTGAAATAATTTGGCTTCTTGGGGGCCTCCCTGGGAGGTTCGGAGGGCGCTTGGAGCCGTCCTGGGGCGGCCTTGAGTGCTCTTGGAGGCGGTCTGAAAACTATATGGAACCATGTTGGACTATCTCGCGGTATCTTGGATGTTATCTTGGCCTCTCTGGAGCCCTCTGGGGGCCATCCTGGGCTATCTTCGGCGCTCCAGCGACCCGTGGGGCGCCCCGCCCATGTCCAGGGGATGGGGGTGGGGGTAGGGGTACACCCTCCCCCAAGGGGGAGAAATTGTCTGCAAGAGGAGGCTCTCTAGACCACCATGGCCCTGAAGGGCTCGTGGGATTTCAGCGATTACCGACGTAAACAAGTGGGCCGAGAAGTACACGGGCAACCCGTCCGAGCTGCCGAGCATGCTGGATACCTTCAAGGCTGCTGAATTCATCTCTTTGGACATCGAGACGTGCCAGAAAATCCATGACATGCGTGCATTTGTTTACGAGGCGGTCGTGAAGATCATAAAGGAACCGGACATGCAGCAGGAGCTGGAGACGACAGTCATGGACATCCTTGACCGCATTCACAGCTTCGACGGGATGAAGGCGCTGAAGTGCGGCGACGAGGTGAAGGAGCACGCGCACATGAAGGCGCTGCTGGAGAAGGGCTTCGGCGTCATGAAGGAGCATCGCGCATTGTCGACCATTGGGACTGGTTCCACCCCGCTGGAGCTGGCGCCCGTGCTTTCGAAGATCCAGACAGCAAAGAACATGTACTCCGACGTGCAGTGCGTCTCGGACACGCCGGGCGAGATTCACTGCGCCCACCACATCGACAAGATCAAGCAGGCCTTCCAGGACACCTTCGGCCCCCATGATAGCACGGACCCCCACACGGACGACGTCGACGCGGCCACCGCGGCGTTGGAGAAGGAGCCCGCCCGGGGCCCCGGCGACGACGACGACGTCGACGATGACGACGACAGACGACGACGATGACGGACGACGACGACGACGACGACGACGGCGACGGCGACGACGAGGGCGACGACGACGACGACGGCGACGGCGACGACGACGAGGGCGACGACGGCGACGAGGGCGACGACGACGACGACGACGACGACGACGACGACGACGGCGACGGCGACGACGACGACGACGACGACGGCGACGGCGGCTACGACGGTGCCTCACAGGACTTGGAGGAGAAGACGGAGAAGCTCAAGCTCATCAGCGGCGGCGGGCGCGCGAACGAGAGTCAGAAGAAAGACATTGCGCAGGAGGCCACATTTTTTACGCTTCGCGTATCCCCACCAGCCCATCCAGAGACGGCGCCCAGCCGGGTTGAGCTGATCAGGGACGTGTAGGGGCGAAGAGGGGGGCTGCCGTTATCGTCCGAAGGAGTAAGATGAGTCGGGGGAGTAGGAGGAGGAGGAGGAGGAGGAGGAGGAGGAGGAGGAGGAGGAGGAGGATGAGGAGGAGGAGGAGGAGGAGGAGGTGGAGGAGGAGGAGGAGGAGGAGGGGGAGGGGGTGTAAAATCATCCCGTAACCGCGCCCAGAGGAATTCTTTACGCTTCGCGTATCCCCACCAGCCCATCTCACAACAGCAACTCATGCGAAGCATGCCGACAGTCGTGTTTTTTCAGGCGTGTGTCCGTTTGGCCCCGCATATCTCCCCTGCTCCTCCTTCCCCCCGCCTCCTTGCACATCCTCCTTGTTGGGGGGGCGGGAGAAGGGCGAGGCGGAGGAGGGGGGAGAGAAAGCGCTCCTCGTGATTTGAGTCGTTTGGGGTTTCTCGTCCTGGTCCTGGTGTGAGTCGTTCGGGCCATTCTTCCTGGTGTGAGTCGTTCGGGCTCTTCGTGGTGTGAGTCGTTCGGGCTCTTCGTCCTGGTGTGAGTCGTTCGGGCTTCTCGTGGTGTGAGTTGTTCGGGCCCCTCATCCTGGTGTGAGTCGTTCGGGCCCCTCCCCCTGGTGTGACTCGTTCGGGCTCCTCGTGGTGTGAGTAGTTCGGGGCCCGCGTCGTGGTGTGAGTCGTTCGGGCTCCTCGTGGTGTGAATGGGTCGGGCGCCTCGTCCTGGTAGGAGTCGTTCGGGGTCCTCCTTCTGGCGGGAGTCGTTCGGGTTCTTCGTGGTATGAGTCGTTCGGGCCCCTCGTCCTGGTGTGAGTCGTTCGGGCTCCTCGTGGGGCCTCTTGGGGGCCTCTTGGAGCCTCTTGGGGCCTCTTGGGGGCCTCTTGGGGGCCTCTTGGGGGCCTCCTGGGGCCTCTGGGGGCATCTTGGGGGCCTCTGGGGGGCCTCTTGGGGGCCTCTTGGGGCCTCTTGGGGGCCTCTTGGGGGCCTCTTGGAGGCCTCCTTGGGAGGCTCCTGGGGGCCTCTTGGGGCCACCTTGGGGCCCCTTGCGACCTCCTCAGAAGCGCAAAGAAGCGCTGCCCACTGAGAAGGACAAAATGAGCCCAACACCCTTGTAAAAACAATGAGTTTGATATGAAGGAAAATGAGCGCGGCCCCCTCGGGAGGCCAAAATGGGGCCAACACCCCCGTAAAAGCAAGGATTTTGGCTTCACAGAAGAGGAGGGGGCTACAAGAAGAGCGCCCCCCCGTCGGGGCCAGAATCCTCGTGAGGGTGGTCGTTTTTTAGCCCTCCCAGGCGTCGAAAAAGACCCCCCTGACGACCCGCGGGCCGCCCTCTCCAGGCCCAGGGGGAGGGGGTAGGGGGAGGGGTAAACCCTTCCCCGAAGGGGAAGAAGGGGGGTTGAGGACAGAGGGGGCTCGCTAAACCACTCACGCCCTAAAGGGCAGGTGGGATTTGTCGCTGCCAGACGCAGCGCTTAACATATATATATATATATATATATATATGTATTTATATATATATATATATATGTGTACCGCAGGGATTTTCCACGCGCCCGCTGGCGTCGTGACTCAAGCCGCGCGGAAAAGGCGACGCCGCCATGTTGAAGCCAGGCGAAGCACTTAAATATGCACCGCCGTACTTTGCTACGCGCCCGCAGGCGTTGTGGCTCACCCCAGGGAGTGTGCCGCTGCAGAGAAAAACCGACGTGTTATCCCTCCTTAGCTCTGCTATGCTACCACTGCGCAATCTAAGCGTGCACGCTGGCTATCGTACTCCTCCGTGCCGGTTTCTGTCCGATCCGCTGGGGGCGGATGAACTATAACTATCATCATGCATATCTTCTTCATGGTAGCGGAGCGGCGTTACGAACACGGGCGACAGCTCGGACATTGTCCTGTAGGCCGCCGAAGAGACCAAGACCGCGCTCTGGGCGCGCATCTTCTTGCACCCCATCAGGGTCGTCAGGCTCCAGAGGAGCTGGCACGTCAGAGGCGAGGCGCTTAAGTTCTACCACGCGCGTCGTCGAGCTCTGCACGAGGATCGATCGCAGGCGCAGCCGAGGGGAACCGCGATGGCCTTCAACGCTGGGTTGACTTAGCAGCTGCAGGCGCTGCCCGAGCAGGTGAGGGCGTTGGCTGCGGGCAGTGCGCGCCTGTGGCTGGAGGCGCGGGGGGGCGTCCAGGCCATCCCAGCGTTGGTGCAGGCGGTGACGCAGCTGACGGCGCAGCCGTCGGCACGTCCCACCTTGGTGGACAACAAGGGGATTGGCAAGCCTACAGCCTTCGACGGTGCAGAGTCGAAGTACCGCGAGTGGGCTGCCAAGTTCGAGTCTTTTGTCGTGGGTGTTCGAATGGGCCCTGGATCGCACGGGCACCATGCAGGCCGCGCGCTGGCGTGGTGCCTTTGGGCCCAGCGGCCAAGGGGCAGGCGCCGTGGGGGGCCCGATCGAGGGCTTCGACGAGATGGTGACTCAGCTGCACGCGGCACTGCAGCAGTTGAGCACCGGCGAGCCGTTCGACATCATCCAGGACGTCGGGAAGGGGAGCGGGTTCGTGCTGGCGCCGCCTGGCGCGCCGCCTCGACCCTTCCACAGCGATGGGCTTTTTTTGTGTTTTGATTGGTTTGTTTTTTTTGTTTGGAAGGTGTTTTTTTTTGTTTTTTTTTTTTTTTTTTTTGTTTGTTGTTTTTTTTTTTTTTTTTTTTTTTTTTTTGTTGATTTTTTTTGTTTTTGTTTTTTTTTGATTTTTTTTGATTTTTTTTTTTTTTTTTTGTATTTTTTTTTGTTTTTTTTTTTTGTTTTTTTTTTTTTTGATTTTTTTTTTTTTTTTTGTTTTTTTGTTTTTGATTTTTTTGTGTTTTTTTTTTTTTTTTTTGTTTTTTTTTTTTTTTTTTTTGTTTTTTTTTTTTGTTTTTTTGGGGGGCCCCCCTCAAGCAGGTTCTCTCACCTGCTCGCTGCAAGCTCGAGGAGCTCGCGAACGGCCTGGGGGGTAAGAGGAGGCGGTTAAGCGTTGAATCCAGGATCCAGGAGGGGCGACGGCGGCAACCGCGAACAGCTGTTTTGGAGCGTCAAGATGTCAACTGGACGAACACGTCTTGCTCGACCAGTCTCGCCTGGACACCCGCGAGCTGTTCAGGCGCGAGATCGCGTCCTACCTCGAGGCTCGCGCGGGCTCGCGTCTCAGGGGCGCCTCGGTGCTGGCCCGGCCCCGGCGCGACCCCAACGCCATGGGCGTCGGGTTCGCGCGCGCGCGTTGCGGGTGGTGAACTCCGCGGTCCGAGGTTTCAAGGGGGCGGGTAGGGGTAAAGGTAAGAGCGCAGGTAAATGCAAGGGCGAGGACGCGACTGCTGGCGCAGCCGGCGGCCCGCCAGGAGGCAAGCATGGTGGAGGTCGAGGGGCTGCTGGCATAGCCGGCGGTTTTCAGGCTCACACCACAGGCTTTAATTGTGGTGCTACAGGTTACAAGTCCCACGAGTGCTGGAACCCCGCGAACCCCACGAGCGTCGCGGCGGCGAAGGCCGAGGCTAGCGGCTAGCCAAGCGCCAAGCCTAAGGCCTAAGGCAGCGCCCAAGAGGGGCGCCCACGCTCGTGCCCTCGACACCGGGGAGGGTGAGCAGGAGGAGGAGCTTCACTGTCTAGTCCAAGACCTGCTCGGGATTGATGGCGCAGCCGTCGACCTGACAGCGACCGCGGCTGAGCACAGCCGACCGGGCGGGGCCCCGCTCAGTAGTAGATGGTCGAGGTTGGCTCAAGGTTAACTTTGAGAGTGGGCGCGCGAGATCGGCCATCCCTCGCGACTGGAGTTCGCAGAATACGGAGCCGAACAACGTGCGCTACCAGACCGCCGACGACACACAGCTACGACATGAGGGCGGCGGCCTACTGGAGGGTACCGCCGAGAGCGGCATTCCCTGGCGCCTGCGAGGGCGCCGAACTGGAGCTAATAAGCTTTTTGTCGCGGCGACTTTTGCGGGGCTAGGTCAGCGTCGTTGGCGACAGGAAGGGTCGGGCCCTCGATCTAGGCTCCACGGCGGGCAGGGCGAAGGTGATCAACCGGTTCCAGAGGAGTGGCGAGGTCGACGAGGACATCAAGCCGCATCAGGAGAACGGCGTCTACAACGCTTGCATGAAGCTGCCGAAGGCCAGGGCCGAGGCGCTCAGGGCGCTACCCGTTCATACTGTTGATGGTTAGCGTGCAGCTCGCCAGACTGATGCAGCAGGCGCTCGTGGCATAGCCGCGGGGCCTCGCGTTCACCCACACGACTCGATTACTCCGCACAGCCGAGGGAGTCACGGCGCGCGGTGCCGCAGCCGCTGCCGCCGCAGGTTCGGGGTCGGGGGGCCGCCGGCCAGCCCGTCTGTAAGTCCGCCAGCGCCGCCAGCGCTGGGGGCGCTGGCACGGGGCGCGGAACCCCTAGAGGAGGAGCGAGGAGGGCCGAATCGGGCGTCCACTCAAAGTGCGGCACCCTGAGGACACGAAACTACCGTCGCAGGCGGAGATCGACGAGCACGATGCTCAGGGCCATGTTGACTTTCGGTCCTGGTGCCGTGCGTGCCACGAGGCCCAAGGCACGGGTCAAGCTCACAGAGGTCGTCACGCTAGGGATGGTGAGCTTCCGACCACTGCGGTTACTACGACTATCTCAGCCCCTCGGGGTCGGACGGCCGAGGAGGAGACAATCACGCCATCACGCTGATCGTCGCGCACGACACGTTACCCAGTGGGGCGGTATGCTACGGGGCGAGCTCAGTACTGGCGGAAGGCACGGGCGAGTTGAGCACGCGCGTATGCATCGACTTCTTCAACCACATCGGGCATACACGTTGCGCGTTCCAGTCGGATGGCGAGAACCCAATGCTAGCGTTCAAGAACGACGTTTGCAGCATGTGCGAGGGCCGAGAGCATCTTCTTCCAGAAAGCCTGGTCGACGAGTTCCAGGCCGAATGGAGCAGCTGAGAAAGCTGTGGAGGAGATCAAGGGCGTCATCAGGACTCTGATCGTCGCTGCTCAGGCCAGGTGGGATCGCAAGCTGCCATTTGGTCATCCTATCGCGCTGTGGGCTCCGATATACACGGCGCAGGTGCCCAACGGGTCTGGGCCTGGGCTAGGAGACGACGGCAATACAGCCTATCAAAACACCAGCGGCAAGCGCTGGAAGCGAGTTGCAGTATCCTTCGGCGAGCGTACCATCGTCAAAAGGCTGGTTGAGGACGCGCTCAAGCGCGACCTGGAGCCACGCTGGGTTACTGGGTACTATACTGGGCATACCAGCAGGAGCGGTACGGCTTTGGCGCTTACTGCGAAAGGCGCCCAGCGTGGGACGGCGGTTGCTCGATTGCCGCCAGACCAGCGTTGGGCTTGGGCCGAGGTGGAGATCCTCGGCGTCAGGGGTAAACCGTGGGATTGTCAGGGCGACGACGACCGCTGTGCTGCGGCTCCCGCCGACGCCGCACCACGAGCACGACCTATGGACGCACCAGTCGTTATCTTCCCCCCCCCGTGGCTGCTGGGCCACGCGACGTCTGCTGGCCGAAGCCGCGAAGAAAAAGGCGACGCCAACTTGTCGCTGCCAGACGAAGCACTTAGAGAACTACCGCGAGACTTTGCCACGCGCCCGCTGGCGTTGTGGCGCACCCCGAGGAATGTGCCGCTGCCGGGCGAAGCACTTAAATATGCACCGCAGGACTTAGCCACGCGCCCGCTGGCGCTGTGGCCCAAGCCGCGCAGATCAAGCGCCGCCACCTTGTCGCTGCTAGAGGAAGCACGTAAATCTGAACCGCAGGCCTCGTTGGCACGCGCCCGCTGGCGTTGTGGCTCACCCCGAGGAATTTGCCGCTGCCGGGCGAAGCACATACATATGCACCGCAAGACTTTGCCACGCGCCCGCTGGTTTTGCGAAGCCACGCAGAAAAGGCGACGCCACCTTGTCGCTGCCAGACGAAGCATTGAAATATGCACCGCAGGACCTTGCCACGCGCCCTCTGGCGTTGTGGTTCGCCCCGAGGAATGTGCCGCTGCCGTGAGAAGCACTGAAATATGTATTGCGGGGCTGTGCCACTCGCTCGCTGGCGTCGTGGCTGAAGCCGCGCAGAAAAGGCGACGCCACCTTGTCGCTGCCAGACGAAGCACTTAATTATGTATCGCAGGACTTTACCACGCGCCCGCTGGCGTTGTGGCTCACCCCGAGGAATGTGCCGCTGCCGGGCAAAGCGCTTCTCCATGTACCGCGGGACCTTGCCACGCGCCCGCTGGCGTCGTGGCTGAAGCCGTGCACAAACGGCGACGCCGCATTGTCGCTGCCAGACGAAGCACTTAAATATGATGCGCAGGACTTTGCCACGCGCCCGCTGGCGTTGTGGCGCACCCCGAGGAATGTGCCGCTGCCGGGCGAAGCACTGTAGTATGTACCGCTGGACTTTGCCACGCGCCCGCTGGCGTTGTGGCTCAAGCCGCGCAGAAAAGGCGACGCCACAATGTCGCTGCCAGACGAAGAACATAGATATGCACCGCAGGACTTTGCCGCGCGCCCGCTGGCGCCGTGGCCCACCCCGAGGAACGCGCCCGCTCGGGGGCTTGGTTGTGTAAGTGGGTGGGGGTGGGATGGTTTTTGGCGGGGGCGGATTGGGGGGTGGGTGTTGTGTATTATGATGGTTTCTTATTTTGTTGTTTGTTGGGCGGTGTTACTGAAGGCTTGGGAGGAGTGGTCTGTTGGTGTCGTGGTGTGTTTGTGCGTGGTACGGGGGGCTGGGAGGTGGGATGCTTTGTAATGAGGGGTAGGGTGGTGGGGGGGGGACGCGGGGGTGGGGGGGGGTTAAAGAATGGGGGTGGAGGCTTTGTTTTTATTAATACTTTTTGATAGATTTATGTTTTCTTTTTTTTGTTTTGGTATTGCTTCTTTTTTTGGCTTTTTTTTGTGTTTATTTTTGTTCTCTACTTTTCTTTTTTCTTTGGGTTTCTTTTTTGTTTGCCGCTTCCTGGCTAGGCACTATGAATATGTAACGCAGGACTTTTCCACGCGCCCGCTGGCGTCGTGGCTGAATCCGCGCAGAAATGGCGACGCCACCTTGGCGCTGCCAGACGAAGCGCTTTAATATGTACCGCAGGACTTTGCCACGCGCCCGCTGGCATTGTGGCGCTCCCCGAGGAAAGTGCCGCTGCGGGGTGAGGCGCTTGAATATGTCCCGCAGGACTTCCCCGCGCGCCCGCTGGCGCTGTGACTCAAGCCGCGCAGAGAAGGCGGCGCCACTTTGTAGCTGCCAGACAAAGTGCTTTAATATGTACCGCAGGACTTTGCCACGCGCCCGCTGGCGATGTGGCTCGCCCGGAGGAATTTGCCGCCGCCAGGCGAAGCACTTAAATATGCACCGCGGGACTGTGTCACGCGCCCTCTGGCGTCGTGGCTCAAGCCGCGCAGAAAAAGGCGACGCCGCCTTGTCGCTGCCAGACGAAGCACTTAAATTAAAATGAACCGCAGGACTTTGCCACGCGCCCGCTGGCGCCGCGGCTCACCCCGATGAGTTTGCCGCTGCCTGGCGAAGCATTGAAATATGCACCGCGGGACTTTGCCACGCGCTCGCTGGCGTCGTGGCTGAAGCCGCGCAGAAAAGGCGACGCCACCTTGTCGCTGCCAGACGAAGCACTTAATTATGTACCGCAGGACTTTGCCACGCGCCCGCTGGCGTTGTGGCTCACCCCGAGGAATTTGCCGCTGCCGGGCGAAGCGCCTCTCTATGTACCGCTGGACTTTGCCACGCGCCCGCTGGCGTCGTGGCTGAAGCCGTGCGCAAACGGCGACGCCGCCTTGTCGCTGCCAGACGGAAGCACTTAAATATGATGCGCAGGACCTTGCCACGCGCCCGCTGGCTTTGTGGCACACCCCGAGGAATGTGCCGCTGCCTGGCGAAGCACTTTAGTATGTGCCGCTGGACTTTGCCACGCGCCCGCTGGCGTTGTGGCTCAAGCCGCGCAGAAAAGGCGACGCCACCATGTCGCTGCCAGACGAAGAGCATAGATATGTACCGCCGGACTTTGCCGCGCGCCCGCTGTCGCCGTGGCTCACCCCGAGGAATGCACCGCTTCCCGGCGAGGCACCTGAATATGTACCGCGGGACTTTTCCACGCGCCCGCTGGCGTCGTGGCTGAAGCCGCTTAAGCCGCGCAGAAAAGGCGACGCCACCTTGTCGCTGCCAGACGAAGCGCTTTAATATGTACCGCAGGATTTTGCCACGCGCCCGCTGGCGTTGTGGCGCTCCCCGAGAAATGTGCCGCTGCGGGGTGAGGCGCTTATATAATATGTCCCGCAGGACTTCCCCGCGTGCCCGCTGGCGTCGTGGCTCAAGCCGCGCAGAGAAGCCGGCGCCACTTTGTAGCTGCCAGACGAAACACTTAAATATGTACCGCAGGACTTTGCCACGCGCCCGCTGGCGATGTGGCTCGCCCCGAGGAATTTTCCGCTGCCAGGCGAAGCACTTAAATATGTACCGCGGGACTTTGTCACGCGCCCGCTGGCTTTGTGGCTCAAGCCGCGCAGAAATGGCGACGCCACCTTGCCAGACGAAGCACTTACATATGAACCGCAGGACTTTGCCACGCGCCCGCTGGCGCCGCCGCTCACCCCGAGGAATTTGCCGCTGCCGGGCGAAGCATTGAAACGCACGCCGCAGGACTTTGCCACGCGCTCGCTGGCGTCGTGGCTGAAGCCGCGCAGACAAGGCGACGCCACCTTGTCGCTGCCAAACGAAGCACTTAATTATGTACCGCAGGACTTTGCCACGCGCCCGCTGGCGATGTGGCTCGCCCCGAGGAATGTGCCGCTGCTTGGCGAAGCACTTAAATATCTAACTAACGCAGGGCTTTGCCACGCGCCCGCTGGCGTTGTGGCTCAAGCCGCGCAGAAAAGGCGACGTCACCTCGTCGCTGCCCGACGACGCACCTAAATATGTACCGCAGGACTTTGCCACGCGCCCGCTGGCGCTGTGGCTCGCTTTGAGAAATCTGCCGCTGCTGGGCGAAGCTCTTAGTATGTACCGCAAGACTTTGCCACGTGCACGCTGGCGTTTTGGCTCACACCGCGCAGAAAAGGCAACGCCATCTGGTTGAATCCTTCTTCGGGATTTCACAGAACAGGTGGAGAAGAAGGAGGAGGAGGAGGAGGAGGAGGAGGGGGAGGGGGAGACGAGGATGGGAGGGGGGCCAGGAAGGAAGGAAAGGAGCATGGGAACCAGGATGAGGGGGGCGAGCGGGCCCTGCCGCGAACGGTGTCCTCATAAGCACTGGGCATTTGTTGTTTCGGGCGACCCCCCAGGCGATGCAATCGCAAGGGGCGGCGCCCTCGTTGCACGTTATTTCGTCGGGAGGAGGAGGGGGAGGAAGAGGAGGAAGAGGAGGGGGAGGTGGAGGAGGAGGAGGAGGAGTTGGGATGAAGGAGGAAAGGAACTGATGAGGAGCAATCGGATGATGATGCTGATAATGATGATGATGGCGATGATGATGAATATGATGATGCGGATGGTGATGATGATGATGAGGAGGAGGAGGAGGAGGAGGAGGAGGAATGAGGAGGGAGGGGCGAACATGAGGGGGAATAGGCGGAGGAGGAGGAGGAGGGGGAGAAGGAGGAGGAGAAGGAGCAGCAGCAGCAGCAACAGCAACAGTAGCAGCAGGAGGGCGAGCAGAAATGCCAGAGGCGTCCTGGGGCGTTTTAGGGGTCTCTTGGCGGTGCCGGGGGCCTCTTGGTGCGTGTCGGGCGCCTCTGAGGGGTCTCTTGGGGCCTCTACGGCCCCTCTCGGGGCCATCTTGGGCCCTTTTTTTGAATCGTTTAGGAGGATATCTATCAGAGAGGGGGGGGGCAATTAGGGCCCCCTCTTGAGCTTTAAACTGGCCCGTTGGGGCCCTCTTGGGGCGCTCTTGGGGCCGTCTTGGGGCCTTCTCGGGCCTCTCTTGGGGCCCTCCTGGGCAATCTTGGAACCCTCGTGAGGCCTCGGGAGCCCACGGGAACCGAAACGGCGTGAAAGCCTAAATTATTAATTTTCTTCAGGTGCCGGAAGGGTTTTGGCATCTTGGGGGCCGCCTCGGGAGGTTCCGTGGCCACTTGGGCTCATTCCGGGGCCATCATGGGGCTTCTTGGAGGCATTTTGGATGCCGTCTTGAGCGAGCTTGGGCAATATTGCGCCATCTTGGAGGCCATCCTGAAGCATCCTGGGAGATATTGGAGCCCTCATCGGTCAAACGCCTCCCAAAGATGCCCCCGAAAAGCGAACATCCTTCAAAGCCATTTCTGTGTGTCTCAGCGTTTTGTTGATCCAAGAGGGGGCCCTAATGACGGCTGCCTCTCTAGAGTCCCTAAGATCGCCTGTTGGAGCCCTCTTGGGGCGTCCTTGGGTCGCTCTTGGGCTCTCTTGGTGCCGTCTTGGGGGATTATTGGGCTTCTCTTGGGGCCCTGTTGGGCCATCGTGGAAACATCTTGAGGCCTCGGGGGCTCATCGGACGCGAGTGGGCGAGAAGGCCAACACCATTGATGTTGGCCTTTTGGGGGGCTCCTTGGGAGTTTCCGAGGCTTCTTGGGCCAGTATTCGAGTGGTATTGGGGCCTTTTGGAGCATGTTGGAAACCATCTGGACCGATCTTGGAGTATCTTGGGCCATCTTGGAGATCATCTTGGTCTCCCGGATGCCCATTTGGAGCCATCTTAGGCTCTCCAACCCCTCGCGACTTCCCCTCCGTCCAGGTCCAGGGGGAAGGGGTGGGGGGATTGGCAAACTCCTCTCCTAAGGGTGGGTGGGTGGAAGAGGAAACACTCCGAACCTGCTCCGCCCTGAAGGGCTGGTATGATTTGATGATCTTGTCCCAATTGCTGGCGAGACGTGCGTCCGCGCCTATGGGGCTGCCATCAAGAGCAGGTCGGGGCAGGTGAAGCAGGCGCCGCCTACGGCATTAATGGTTATTTGCCACCGCCAGGGAGGGGGGCAATGGGGTGCGAGAGGGGGTCGTCGTCGTCGTCGTCGTCGTCGTCGCCATCGCAGCGGCGACGACCGCGGCAACGACGACGACGACGACGACGACGACGACGACGACGACGACGACGACGACGACGACGACGACGACGACGACGACGGAGGAGGCCTCGCGGCGGTCTTCTGGGGATCCTCCGGGCACCTCCGGTGGCCCTTGCTGGAGGAGGGAAGGGGGGGGAGGCGATGCGAACGTGCCGTTTTCTGGCAACCCCGCTGCCCACTCTCCCTCCTCCCCTCCTTTTCCTCCTCGTTCGTCTGGCTCCGGTGCGCGTTTTTGGTGGCGGTGCGAGTGGATAACGTGTGCTGGACATTTCGTTCCCCTCAGTTTTCCTCCTTCCCCAAAAACGGGGAAGGGAGGGGGAGGGGCAAGGTGAGGGTGGGAGACAGAGAGGGGCAAGTCGGGCGGGGGGAGGAGGGGGAGGGATAGAGATGGGGGGATACTCGGCGGCCCCACTCCGAGGCCATCGAAGAATACAGTGCCTTCGCGAAGGCTTTCAAAAAGGATGAGGAGCCGCAGTGCGTGAAGGATGGGTGGGCAGCCGTGCACGAAGGCGCGTGTACGGAATTCAGTGGGCTTGCGCCGCGCCCGACGTCCCGTTTGTTCTGGCGGGGGTGCCTTGGGGGCTCCTTGCGTTTTTGTTGGATTGGCCGCGTGCTCAGCTAAAGTCTTGGTGGGGCGCCTCGCGGCCCTCTCGGGCCCTCTCGGGCCGGGCCGCCCAGAGGCCCTCGGAGGGCCCTTTTGCGCCGCATAGGCGGCGCTCGAGTTTGTCCGGAAGCCTTCCCAGGCATTTCCCAGTCGCCGTTTAGGGCATACCGGGCCTCGCCGGACAGCTTCGGGCCGCTCTCCGTTCGTCTTGGGCGGGTTTGATGCAGTCTCTCCCGGGCGACAGTGCTTCGGGTTCGACAGGCGCTGCAAAACGCGTTGTGCCGCTTTTCGCACCGGCGCTTGTGCTTGAGTCTGAGGGCCTCAGTTGGCCTCGGGTTTTCTGGTGGCCTCTCTCGGAGCGCCCCGGCGCGCCCCAAATCGGCGCGCGGCCCCCCAGCAATTACATGAAGGAAAAGCCTCCCACGCTGCGCGGCCCCGAAGGGGCTGGTGGATTTGAGGGAATGTGCTTCAAGGCGCGCACCAACACGGGAGTGCTGAAGAAGAGAGCGTACCAGAAGTATACAGCCGCCTGTGGCAAGCCCCGCCGTCGAGGCAACGCGTCATTGGCATGAGCGCGGGGATCTCGGCCGTAGCGCCGCATGGTTGTTGCGTTGCCCTTCGCAGGCGAATTGTGAATTCTCTGGCGTTCGGGGTGTTTTCGGGATGGCGCCCTCCCGCGAAGAACCGATTGATTGGTATTGCACGGGGGTGGGCGTGCGTCGGGGCCGCCAGGAAGTACTTTGGGCAGCTAGCGACAAGTGACTTGTCACAAGTCCAGCAACGGGCAGCTAGCAGCTAGCGACAAGTCCAGTGCGGGCAGCGCGCCTCAGGCGCGGTGGCGGACATCAGGGATCTCCAGGAGGTGCCCAAGATAGATATCCAGCTGCCTTCGGCAAGTCCCGCCACCGCGCCAGCCCGACCAGGGAGGCGCAGTGGCCGCCCAGGGGCCCCCAAAACCAGGGCCGATTCATGCAGCGAGATGCGTCCCGGAGAGGGGGGGGGTCCCTTAGAAGACTCTACAAAAAAACCCTATCAGGACAGGACTTGGCGTTCTTCCACGCCTCAACGTGCCCACAGGCGCGGCGGCGGATATCGGGCGTGCACCCTGCCGTGTGGGCTTACGCCAGAAAAGCTTCGGAAGCTTGAGCGTGCGGGCCCAGTCGGCGCTGGGGTATCGGACGTCCGCGCAGCGGGCCATTTGGCAGCTGGCGCCTTTCAAGTACTCAGCCGCCGCAAATGCTTCGAGGAACAGGAGGAGCGGGAGGACGGGGGGGGCAGGAGGACGAGGGGGGAGAGAGGATGGAGGAGGACGGGAAGGCGGAGGCCATTCTAGCGGAGTGGCCTGTCGGAGCGCGTTTGGCGCATCGGCTCGCGATCTGCGCGCGTTTGGCGCGTGACCTTCTCCGGGTTTTCGGAGGGAAGGTTTAGCCAGTGCGGCCCCCAAACAGTGCTTCCTTGCAGTCCAAGCGGCGGTGTGCGTACGCTATGATTGGCTTTGCTCTGCTATGTAATACTCGTTGGCCATACTTTCTGGGGTAAGCGATTTTGTCATTTTTGGGTTGAGTAATCAATGTGGTGCAATATGTGTGGCGCATTCTGTGGGGTGCAATCTATGTGGTGCCATCTATGCGGTGCAATCAATATGGTGCAATATATGCGGTGTTCTCGACGTGGCGAGGTCCGTCCGGTGTGCCGCGCGCGCTATACGCTTGGTGGTGCAACTCATGTTCGCGACCGCAGTCGGGGACAACATGTTCTTAACCAGCGAAGAACATGTAGGAAGTTCATAAACAAAAAAGGGCGGCATTGCAAATAAAAGCAGGACGCCAACAGAGGAACGGGCAGTTAAATATCGCCGGCAAGCCCTGGCAATTGACGGCGAACGGGCAGGAACCCCCCCGTGAGAAACGGTCCTCTCCCTCCCGAGCGGATCGAGCCCAGGGCGCGTGGGGCCAATGATGGAGCCATTGCTGGAGCCATGGTACCTGCGGATCCGCTTCATCCTCGATGAGATGGATCCATCAGAAGGCATCACGTCCGAGGTGCGCGAAGAGGCCGAGGAGCAGGATGGAGGAGGAGGCGGCGAGGAGGAGGGGGAGGAGGAGGCGGAGGAGGCGCAGGCCAAACAGAGGAAGGACGCGGCGGGGCGTCAGGCGATGGTGAATGAGGATGCGGCGAGCGGGGCCCAGGAGGATGAGGAGACGGCGAGGAGGCGCCTCAAGCGCGCGGAAGAGTGGAGGAGAAGGAGGGAGGAGGAGAAGGAAGGCGCCAGGAGAAAGAAGGAGGAGGAGGAGGCGAGGGCCCTGAGGGGCAGAGATGAGCTCATGGAGGCGGCGTTGGCGCAGCAGGAGGGCGACGAGGTGACCAGGATGAGGCGTGCGCTGGAGGCCCTCAGGAGGCAAGCGGACGACATGGAGAGGAGGGCGACGATCAAGGAGACTCTGGCAAAGGAGGTGAGGAGGCAGAGGGAGGCGCAGGCGAAGGAGGAGGAGGAGGCGAAGGAGGATGTCAAGAGGAGGCTGAGAGAGAGGCTGCACGAGAAGATCCAGAAGGCCCGCCGATAGAGAGTAGACATGATAGGCGGCCCGCGGCGCCCGTGCGATAGAAACGAGCTAGGAGGAGGGAGGGGACAGTTGGCTAGGTAGTCAGAAAAAAAACGGTCTCGATCCCCGCTCGCTGCCCAGTGCAGTTCTTTTTTGCCATTCGAGCCCACTTGGGTGCCAAGGTGTTTCAGTAATATTTTGGGGGCTGCGTTTTACCTTAGTGATGTTTCAGGGGCAGTGTTTTAGGGAAGTTTCAGGACCGTGCTTTAGAGATGTTTTAGGGGCTGTGTGTTAACTTAGTGTTGTTCCAATGACCATGTTTTAGGGATGTGTGGGTCGTGTGTTAGGGGCGTGCTGAACAGCCCTGGCAATTCACAGGTTTGCAATTTGTAGCCTTTTGGGCTCAAGCCTTTTGGGCCCCAGCATTAACGCACCAACGCAGTTCTGGCGGCATGGTGCGTTGCAGTTATTTGAAATGCAGTGGGGATTTTCCTGGTCAAGAGCACGACGAGAACGATTGCAGAGGCTATTGTTGCTGGTATTGCAAAGCTCTAGACACGGGGATCGAGGCACGAGCTGGGAAGAGGAAACATTACAAAGGCCACTGTACTGGAGATCACCCGGAGTGCCAATTTTTTTCTTTACCGAGTATCGAGGAGGGCCGCCCAGCAGCTGCAAGTCGTACTGGAGAGCTCCCCGGCGATGAGTCGGCCAGGAGGATGGACGATGATGGATCTGATACCTTTTTTTTTTCTTTTTGTTTTTGTGCTTTTTTGCTTTTTTTTTTTTATTTATTTTTTCTTGTTTTTTTTTGATCTCGTTTTTGTTTTTTCTTTTTTCTTTTTTTTTTTTTTTCTTGCTTTTTTTTTTTTTTTTTGTTTGCTTGTTTTTTACCTTGCAGGATTCCTCATCAGATAACGAAGCTGCTGCAGCGTCATGTGGTGCAGAGATCCCACCTCCAGAATCGCTTGGCGAGGTCCATCGTGAAGATGCCGCAGCAGCCGGTTTGCGCTATGGCTGCATTGTAGAACAACAGGGTTTTTCATCTCACGCTATGCGACAATCTGGTGAGTGGGCCTTTGATCTTTTATGCCGAACATCGACATCGGGAAGTTTGCAAAAAACAGGCTCTACAACACGTCATTTTCAGCCTTGGAATTTGCCTTTGCAAGCAATCCGTACTTGGCCCAGGCATATGGCTGCCCCCCCAGTGTCATTGGATCATCACCCTATGTTGCAAGGCAAAACGGAGGAGGAGGATACTTTCCTGGCCCGAACCGCGAGGCGACAGACTAACTTCGAGAAATACGTGGTCTGGAAGAAGGAGGGTAGCGCGGAAGGGTGGGATCCTCCAGCAGGGCCCGCATCCTCGCTTGTATGTCCTGGGCCTCAGGAGGGCGGAGCTCTGGATTTCACCAGCGTCAAAATGGCTATCGTGCAGACGACGAGTGAGGAAGAGCAAGCTGCGTTGTTGGCTGTGCTACCGCGATGTAGGAAGCATTTGGATTATCTACTGGGCCCTCTTGGGTACCTTTTGGGCCGTTTTGGGGCGATCTCGGGGGCCTCTTGGGCTGTCTTGGAGCGTTAGAAAGCAGAAAGGTCGTTCATGCCATAAATGTACGTTTTCCCATCGGAATTTGACGATTCTGGCTTCTCGGGGCTCTCTTGTGAGGCCTCCGGAGCTCTCTTGGGCTGTCTTGGCGGCTTCTTGGGCTGTCTTGGAGCCATCTTCGGCGCCACGGGGCGATTTTTCAGTGTCTCGGGGTTCTGTTGGGCCGTTTTGGGCGCCTCTTGGGGCCTTCTTGGCCCTTTTTGGGGCCCGCTCGGCGTCCGAAACGCCCTCGCGACGCACTCCGGGCCCGCCCGGGAGCGCTCGAGAGCTCCCGAGAGCGCCCAGGAGCGCCTGGGAAGCTGGCGGTTTTGGCTTTTAAAAGAAACGAAGAACAACCCCCCTGCCTTGGAGGGCTGCATGAGCCTTGGAGCACTCCACTTCGTGCTGAAGGCACGGTGGCGGATTTGACCTGGGATGCCAGAGGCGGCTTGAAAAGGCCTGCAGGTTGTAACAAGGGCAAGGCTTGCCCCAGACCCCATGCCCTTTCAGCTAGTGATCCGTACGGAAGCATTGATCCGAAACAGCTCGCCCATTTCAAAATTTCAGGGGTCACGAATGGGATTTCGATCCTACCCGCCGGTAATCTCGTGAGGAAGAGGGACAGTGGTGGTATTACAGGATTGTCCTTTCAGATGCGGCCGCCTATTGCAACGGCCCTGCAAGAGTTTTTCAAAAAGCATGGCCTTTTGAACATGCTCGACACGGCTCACCTTCAGGAGGATGCAATGGGTCGTCAGTGTGTGCGTCTGCGCGTGCTTCGCGGCATCTCTATGATAGGCCAAGAGGCTGAGACGCTGGGGAACCCTGCAAATGGATCGCTGGTGGACACGAACGTGGTCAGGCCTGGGGAACGACTGGACCGCAGCAGCACGACGGTCCCGGAGCTGACCTATCATGGTACCCACCCTGATGTGTTTCTCGACATCCTACGGTCTGGTGGGTTGATGCCAGGAAATTCGTATCCGAAGGGCGTGTATCTTTGTCCAGACGCGAGGTGTGCAGAAATGAGCATGTACAACCGGGGACTCGTTGTGGTATGCAAAACATATGGTTTCCCATACAATCACGAGAAAAACAAGCATAAACTGCAGGACCAGGATTCGATCCCAAACGGTTGTCTCGGATATCTTCGCAACGTGCTGCAAGTGAAGCAGATTTGCGCACACCCGCGATGTTTGCAGATCGAAGAGTTTGTTTTTCAGCTCGACAGTTTTGTGAAGATGGTCGATGCCGAGTTGGAAGCCCTGGGATATACCCAGAAGTACCACGAGCACATGACCAACTTGCTCACCAAAGTGCAGGACCGCTGGCGCGTTATTGAAGACCGGCAGACGAAGAGACAGAAAGCTGACGGCATTGCATTGGAAAAAGGGCCCGCTTGCATTTCCTATTATTTCTCTTTCTCTGCATGCCCCGCTTGGCCTCGCCTTCGGGGAGCTGAAATTAGGAAAGGGCACGCTTGCTTTCCTATTATTTCTCTTCTCTGCATGCCCCGCTTGGCCTCGGCAAAAAACCCCCCCCCCCCCCCCCCCACCCGCCCCCCCCCCCCCCCCCACCCCCCACACCCCACGCCCACCCCTCCCCCCCCCCCGCCCCCCACACCCTCCCCCCCGGGGGGGGTAGCAGGAAAAGAAAGGGGCCCGGCTTGCATTCCCTATTATTTCTCTTTCTCTGCATGCCCCGCTTGGCCTCGGCCTTCGGGGGGAGCAGGAAAGAGAAAGGGGCCCGCTTGCATTTCCTATTATTTCTCTTTCTCTGCATGCCCCGGCCTCGGCCTTCGGGGGGAGCAGGAAAGAGAAGGGGGCCCGGCTTGCATTTCCTATTATTTCTCTTTCTCTGCATGCCCCGCTTGGCCTCGGCCTTCGGGGGGAGCAGGAAAGAGAAAGGGGCCCGCTTGCATTCCCTATTATTTCTCTTTCTCTGCATGCCCCGCTTGGCCTCGGCCATCGGGGGGAGCAGGAAAGAGAAAGGCGATGTAAAAGTAAGCCTATATATATGTGTATATATAATATAGCTACAATAGCAATAATATACTATAGCTATAGTAGTTATAGTATTTGCAACGTTGGGGAGTTCATAATAGGGAATACTAGGAAATAAAAAGGATATAATAGGGAATGACCGCTGTTAGTTTCCATACCTCTCATTCCAAGGCTATACAGAAGTAAGATATATGCATATATGTATATATGATATAGCTATAATACCAATAATATCGTATGGCTATAATAGCTATAGTATTTGCAACGTTGGGGGTTTTATAATAGGAAATAATAAGAAATAAAAGGGAAATTTCATGATTTCGATCTATGTTTGTTTGACTTTCACCCAGCGGAAGGTCCACCATCCTTGGCAGGTCTGGTCTTCCTCGACGCGGCGGCGACGTCGACGCGGGCGTTCCAGGTTGACGCTCATTGTGTGTATGTAGATATGTACACGAGAGGTGGTGTGTGTAGGTAGAGAAGTTTACGATATGTGGTGTGTGTATGTATATACACGATAATTGTCGTATGTGTGTAGACATGTGTACGAGGAGTGGTGTGCGCATGTGGGTGTGCATGTAGATATGTATTTGATATGTGTTGTACGTGTGTAAGTATGTATACGATATGAGTTGTATCTAGGTAGATAGTTATGTATACGATACGTGTTGTGTGTCGGCGTATAAGCGGTAAATCTTTCCCGGGTATGTAGACACGTATGCGATATGAGTTGTGCGCATGTGGTTATGTATACGAGACGTGTCGCGTGTATGTAGATAAGCATACAATAGGTGTTGTGTACGTAGATACGTATATGATGAGTGATGTGTGCGTGTAAATAGGTATACGATGTGGGTTGTGTGTGTGTGTGCGTGTGCAGACACGTGGACGAAATATAGTGTGTATGCATGTCGATATGTATAGATATGTGCTGCGTGGGTATCGAGATGTAGACGCCATGTTTTGTGCGTAGGTATACATGTATTCGAGATGTGTTGCGTGTAGGTAGATATCTATACGATATGTATTATGTATATGTACGGATGTATAAGATTTTTGTAGTGCGTATGGATATATGTATACGATATGTGTTGCGTGTAGGGAGGCCTGTGTACGACACGTGTTGTGAGTATGTGAATACGTGTTCGATATGTGTTGTGCGTAGGTAGATACGTAAACTGTATGTGTCGTGTGTAAGTAAATATGTATACGATAAGTGTTGTGTGTATAGATATCTATATACGATTTTGTTGCACGGATGTTTACATGCATACGGTGGGGTGTGTGCGTATGTGGTTATGTCTACGATATGTTCAGTCCCGAGTGCTCTCCTAAAAACATCCTAATTAGATTTTGGCCTCTGGGGGCCGTTGTCGGGCCTCGTGGCCATCGGGCCCCACCCCCAGGCTAGATGTTCATATCTCGGATTGCGTTCCGGCGGCCTCGTGGCCGAATGGGGGCCTCCGGCGGCCCAATCTGCGGGCAGGGTCAGCCGTCGATGTGGCGCCGGGGCGGGGCGAGGGCCTGGAGCGGTAGGGGGAATGCTGCCCCTCTCCTTTCCCCCTCTTTCATTTCCCCCCATCCTCCCTGGTCCCTCCTCCTCTTCCGTATGGGGTCTCCTCCGCCCTCCTGCCCCCGAGCTCTTCCCCCGGTTCTCCGATTCTTCCACCCCTTGCCACTTTTCCGTCGCTGGGGGGGCTTTCGCGCCCTGCGAGGGGCCGCGCACCCCAAGAGCCAAGAGGGGCGGCGTGGAGGAGGAGGAGGAAGGAGAAGGAGGAGGAGGAGGAGGAGGAGGAGGAGGAGGGGGAGGAGGAGAAGGTGGAGGAGGAGGGAGGAGGAGGAGGAGGAGGAAACGAGCGGGACGGAGGAGGAGGAGGCGGAGGAGGAGGAGGAGGAGGAGGAGGAGAGGGAGGGGGAGGAGCAGGAGGAGGAGGGCGCCGGGCGCGGGTGGGCGCGTCCAGGCTGGTAACGGCGGTGATGATGACTATGATGGTACTGGTGATGCCCGTGCAGATTCCGATGGCGACGGTGACGACGACGATGATGATGGTGGCGTTGGTGATGTTGGATCTGGAAAGGCCGTTTGGTCTACGGCGCCCCGCAGACCAGCGCCCTCCCCGGCGTCGGCGGCGGCCGTCGCGAGGGGGGCCCATGGGCAAGCGCGCGGCGCCCGAGGCGGTGGCGCCCGCGGCCGCCGCGCCCGCTGCTGGGGCGGCGGCCGCTGCACCCGCTGCCGAAGCGGCGGCGCCAGAGGCGGCGGAGGCGGCGGCCGCGGCCGCCGCGCCCGCCGGCGCCCCCGCCGTGGCGCCCAAACGGCGCGGCGGGGGCGCGTACGCGAAGGCTCGCGCGGAGGCCGCGGAGGCGCGCGCGACCGACGCGGAGGCTCGCGCGGCCGACGCGGAGGCGCGCGCGGCCGACGCGGAGGCGCTTGCGGCCGACGCGGAGGCGCGCGCGGCCGCCGCAGAGCAGCGCGCGGCCTCCGCGGAGGTTCGCGCGGTCGCGGAGGCGCAGCGCGCGGCTGCCGCAGAGGCGCGCGCTGTGGAGGCGGCGCGGCGCCAGCGGCCGCCGGAGGACCGCGATGGCGCGGAGTCGTACTGCCGGCTGCTGGCGGAGGTTCTCCAGCTGCACGACATCGCGGTCCTCGGGGGGGGACCTCGCGATGTTGTGCAGTTGGGGATTCCCTTCCAGCAGCTGCAGGTCCCCCCGCGCTGGCTCGGGGTGTACTCGCGGGCGGAGCTCGTCCAACGCGGCCGGTGGCCGCCGACGTGAGAAGGCCCGCGGGTACCCACGTGGCCGCCGACGTGAAAAGGCCGCCGACGTGAAAAGGCCCTCCTCCTCTTCCTCCTCCTCCTCCTCCTCCTCTTCTCCTCCTTCTCCTCCTCCTCCTCCTCCTCTGCCGGGCCCCGACCCCGTCTTCGGGGTGGGCTTCTCGCCGCGGTCTCGCACCCGTGGGCCCTGCGGCTCGAGAGCCCCCGAGAGCCTTCGGGGCACCGCCGGCGAGACATCGACGTAAAGCCCGGCGGGAGGAAGATGAGGAGGAGGAGGAGGAGGAGGAGGAGGAGGAGGAGGAGGGGGAGGAGGAGGAGGAGGAGGAGGAGGAGGAGGAGGAGGGGGATCGCAGTCAGGAGTCGGCGCACGCTTGATGGGATGGGGCCAGGGCGCGTGGATGCGGCGGCGTCGGGGGGTTGGAGGCGGCGGCGAGGGCGAAGCGGGGGAGGGGGACTGGGAGGGTGGGCATGAGGCCGATGGCTCCCGGGAGGGATTGGGCGCCGAGGAGGGGCGGGGGGGACTGCCGCGGAGCGAGCGCCGCGGGGGGGGGGACTGGCGGAGCGAGGGCGGGGGAGGTCCAGGGGTAAGAGGAGGGTCATGAGGACCTCCATGCGAATTATTGACGCAATATTGTGGCTGTCGCGCGTTACGTGGTCATGGTGCGTGCGATTTCGCGTGTTGCCCACGTGGTTCGAGCGAGCTCTGCTTCATATTGCTGTTCGCGCCCTGTGGCCCGAGGGTGTTTTTGATAAGTTGTGTTCGCTGTCGTCTTTCGGGCGGGCTGCCGAGGCGAGCGCGAGTTTTTCGCCAGATCGGTCAGTTTGTACATCGCAGTGCAAACGTGATTCCTGGGTGCGCTTGACGGGTGTCCCCGGGAATGGGCGCCGTGAGGGCGAGTCGGTGAGGGGGTCAGAATCGGCGCCTTTGGTTTTGAACTTTTTTGGAACTTTATTTGAACTCCCTGGCGAGCTTTATTTGAACTTTGGACAAAATCAACAAAAGGCCGGGTTTCCCACAGTTCCAGCATTACAAGCGTAGAGTGGCCTGACGTGGTTTTCAAGTCCCAGCGGTCACGTCGCCCGCCAGTGGCCCAAGAGGCGCGCTGGCGGTCACGACGGGAGCGAGGGCCACCTTTCCCCCTCGGCCGGAAGCCCGAGCTCAGCGCCACCTGGGTCGGCGGAAGGAGGCGAGACGCCGCTGCCTGGTCATGTTCATGAGGTCGGTTGCCCTGTGTCTCGATCGGCTGGGCTGCGCACTGGCGCGGCTGGTTGCGCGGTGATGGCCAGGAAGGGCATGGGGGGCACCATTCCGCGTTTGGCTCGGACACATCCGTCAGCGCGTCCCCCCCCCCATCCCTTGCTCGCTGCGCTGTCGAAATTCAGCGTCAGGACGGCCCAGCCCGAGCAGCTCGACCACGTTTGCCGCGGCAAGCCAGCAAGCGGCGACGACGATGCCAAGTTTCGCCCGGAGTCAACTCGAACGCTTGGAGCAGCTTCGAGGCGATCGACGGGTGGAACGGCGACCTCGGCCACGGACCGCTCAGGAAGGTGGTCGGCATGGACGCCCCCTTCCCGCAGCTGGCGGCAGCGCAGGAGACCAGGCTGAAGGTCGCGACTGCCGAGGAGCAGGCCATCGGATGGGGCTGCAGCCGGCGCCTGGCGGTTCAGCTGGGGCGAGCGAGCTCGACGGGCCGATGGCCGACAGAGCTCGGGCGGCGCCCCCTCCTGCAGTTCAGCCACTGCGTGGTCGTCCGTCGGGTCAATGTTGGTTTCCCTGGGGGCCTCTTGGCGGCGTCGATCTACGCCGACGCGAAGGAGGGCCCGAAAGGGCCTGGGAACCGGAAGCTACTTCAAGGGCTCGCGGTGTTTCTGTTCGGCCAGGGACCCCCGTGGGTGATCCAAGGCGATTGCAATTGCGCGCCAGCGGAGCTGGCGGACTCGGGCTGGCTCAACGCGGTCGCAGGCGCAATCTTTCAGCCCAACGTGCCCACGCGCTTCGCTAGGCACAAGGAGGTGGGGGAGGACGGGGCGGCGAAGCGGGCCCAGGTGGAGAGGGAGATCGACTTCCCCGTAGGAGCCAAGGTCCTCAGGCATTGCCTTCACAAGGTGGTAGCCCTGGTTGAGGCCCCGTCGTCGCCCCGCGCGCCCGTGGTCGCCGTCTTTAAGATCCTTGTCTCGAAGGCCTGTTCCAGGAAGCCCAAGACGTTCAAGAAGTTCCCAGTGGCCCCCTGTCGTGGCCCGCATCTGGCCCCAGAGCAGGCCGACTGGAGGTGGGGGCCCGACCAGATCCCAGAGGACATCCCTGAAGCCGTTCGGGAATGGTTCAACTTTTCGGAGGCCTGGTTACGAGTTTTTCACGATGCGCTTGTTGACCAGCGGGGGGCGTTCATGGGACGTGGGCTGGGTCCTCAGACATCGGCGGCGCCCCCCCACCCGTGATTTCCTGGAGATGCTAGGCGCCGCGCATGCGGAGGGCCCCCAGGCCCCATCGAAACTGGCGTTCCAGTGAGCAGCAGCTGCGCGCCATGATCGGTCAGATCCGCAACGGCACCGCGCGTGTCGACGACGCCTGCTGGTCGGAGCTGGCCGCTTTTCCTCTGCGTTGCGCGCGGATGCGCGCGGGCGTGGCCGCAAGTGGAGGGCCTGAGCTAAGGAAGCGGCGCGGGCGCAGCTCACGCCTGCGCGAAGAAGAAGCACGTGGCCCCCGCCAGTGTGATCGATCCCAAGGGCCCCCATGTCAATGGAGACGAAGCCATGGCCCAGCTCCTCGACGCGTGGCCCCCGATGTGGACCCCCGCTGGGCGCGACAGGGTCGACCCTTCGACCTGGGACAGAGGCGACAGCGTGCTTTCCCCGGTCTCCTTAGAGGCCCTGCGGGACTTTTGTAAGTCCTACCCTGAGGGCGCGGGCCTCGGCTGGGACCAGTTCCACCCGCGGCTGATCTTGCAGCTGCTTCTAGAGTGCCAGATGCGGGTCCCGAGGACGCTGCAGGCCTTCGAGGATAACCCGTTCTGAATGATAGAGCTCGGGACCAACATCGTCTTTATCCCAGAACCTGGAGGGGGAAGCGGCCGATTGGGCTGCTCCGCTGATTTACCTAGCTACGGAGCAGATCCAGACAACCTCTCTGCATGGCCTGGGAGCGCGCTCACAACATGGAGAGTTTCTCTGGGGCGGCGGCCGAACGACGACTTGCTAGAAGGCAGGGTGGACCCGCAACCTTCTCAGCTCTCCTTGCCGCGCGATAGGCATGGACAGCGACAGCGCCGCAGTTTTGCTCGACCTTAAGAAGTTCTACGAACATGTGAGACATGCTGATCTCTTCTCGGCAGCGAGGCAGTTCGGAGTCAACCAGAAGCTTTGAGGGTTCTGGTCACGGCGTACTCGGGTTTCAGGACCTCGTTGTTCGATGGGGCGATTTCCGATTTCGCCCAGGCGACGAGGGCGACCATCGCTGGGTGGACGGCGGCCACGACGTCGGCCGAATGTCTATCAGTTGGGCCTCTCGCCTCGGCGGTTCGCGGCAGGCCCCAGGTGCAGGCTGGGGACGTTGTCGACGACGTGGCTCTCCAGTGCTTCGGCCCGCGCGAGCTGGCGTCGGCCCGGCCCCCTGCAGCCGCGCAGCACATGCTCGTTTTTTCGGCGAGCTCGGGCCCCCGGTGCATTTGAAGAAGTTCAAGTACCTGTCCATCAGCCCCGAGCTCACGATCGCCCTCGAGCCGCAGCGGTCCCTTCCAGCCTCGCGCAAGGTCGACGCTGCGAGGAACCTGGGGACCGACGCTAACCTGGGGACCCTGCGGCGAGTCGGGATAACGCGAGCACGCTGGGAGAAGGCAGCGCGATCCTCGAGGCGCTTGTGCAACCTGCGAGACGCGGGTGCGGACGTGAAGTGGATTCAGCGTGGGGGCCGACGGCCTCGGCGCTGTGGGGAGCTCGCGTGATCGGCGCGCCTCCGTCCGAGCTCCACAACTCCGCGTCGTTGCGTGTAGGAATGTGGGGAGATATCCTCGGGGGGCTCAGTTGGTCTCAGGGTGCATTCATATCGGGGCGGGGGCGAGTTGATCCGCGGGACATTGCCCTCAGCCAGGTGCTGCTCCAGTGAGGCGCTGCGCGTTTGGCCGGGGGGGCTGGGGCCTCAGGTGCTCGGCGAGACTCTGGCGATGGCCCGCGATAGGTGCTTTAAGTCTAGGCGAGCTTGGGCGGCGGCAGCGTCTCCCGCAGACGCGTGCAATTTGATGGCCCGCGGCGTCGGCTGGATAGACTTTGCGCATCTGGGCCCAGCGGCGGCGCGGAAGCTGGTCGAGGAAGGAGCGAGGCGCGAGTCGGGCAGGCTAGCGCTCGCGGCCGCGCCCAGCCCCTGGCCCCCCCCCCTTGTTTTCTGGTCGGCTCTGGGGCCGCGCGGCCGCGGGGCGCCCGCCGGCTTATCTGCGCAACAGCAAAGGACCTTGAAGGCCCTAATCTCGGGGACCTGTCGGTCCCAAGTTCGGCTCCGCAAAGAATGGGTTGGCGCCGTCGGCCAGCTGCGCGGCGCGCGGCCACCCCGACGGGTCTTGTTGGCATAGGTGTCGCGACTGCGATGCGCGCGCAGCCCTGAGACGGGGCCGCGTTTCGGCGAATCTTCTGCGCGGGGCCCGACGGGTGAAAGCTTGGAGTTTCGATGCGGGCGAACCTCTTGCGAGGGGGATTTTCCCTGACCCCAGACCCCTGTTCGAGCTGCGCCTGAGGGCCCAGGACCTCCAAGCGATTTTCTGGCACCAGAGGCCCGAGTCGGGCTTTATGATTGGCAGTTTGTGCCTGGGCGGTTCGGCCCTGTTCCCCAGGCCCAGGGCCTCGTCCATGGCAGGGTGGTCCGTTGTTATGCGCGACCGCTTTGGCGGAGTGCTGGCCGCCACGCGCCCCCCTGCCCCTATGCACTTTCAGTCATCTCGGGAGGCGGCGACTTTGCAGTGCGCATGCTCTGTCAAGTCGCCATGCCTCCTTTCGAATTGTACATCGATTGTAAAGGCGCGGTCTCGACGCTCTGGAGCGGCCTGGGAGCTGGTGCGACCGTGGGGAACCATTGGACCCACTCCTTCTGGGCTGCTATTGAAACCAAAGATTACACGGCCCACGAGACTCGGGCCCATTGCAGCATGGTGGATGCGCAGAGCGACCGCGCCACCCGCTGGGAGCTGCGCGGCAACGATGCCGCGGATGAGTTCGCGAAGCGAGGTGTCGCCTTCCATGGGGCGGAGGAGGGCGAACACCATCTCTGGCGTGGCCTGGTCGAGGCCTCGAGGGAGGTGGGGCGGTGGAGCGGTCGGTTGCACGCGCTGGTGGGGGGCGGGGAGGCCTGCCGGGGCCACGGCGATCTAATAGGGTGCTACGTGGCAAGCCGCGAGCTGGCGGGGGCCCCGCCAGGAGCACCTGAGGCCCAGCCTGAGGAGCTGGAGCTAGCATTTGCGGGCGCGGGGGGGCCCCGCTGCTTCGCCGAGCACCGAGAGATCGGGGGCAATTTCAACGGCCACCCGCCCCCTCGCGCGACAGTGCGCGCCAGGTCGGGGCGAGACGATGGCAATGCCATCAATTTTTGTTGCGCGTGCGGGGCTTTGTTCAGCTCCCAGCGCCGGTCCAAGGCCCCCGTCCTGCCGTGACTCAGGGGGCTCGCGGGGTCGGGCCCGAAGTGCCAGCTAGACCCCATCCAGGCCGGCACGTACTCTTCCGACGGCTGGTCTGAAGAACCTCTGCCTTGATCCTTCGGTCGGCGCCCCGCCGGGGCGGCCGCGTCCTGCGTCGCTTACTGGCTCGGGCGAGCCTGCCTCGGGGCGCGGAGGGCGGGGGGCCGCGCGGCGCGGGCTCTTCGGGGGGGAGGACGTCCCGCGATGAGGTGTTGAGGGCATTCGGCCTCCGAGAGCTTGACCTGGCGGCCACGCGCGCCGAGGGGGCCAGCTCCTGCGCGAGGGCGCAGACAGTGGGCCAGAAGGGTCCCGCAATTTTGATTGCGAGGGGGCCTCTGAAGCCTCGAGCGACGGGCGCTAGGCGCCCGAACGACTGGCTTCAGGCCTCGTGCTGATCTCATCTCACCTCCCTCCTCCCCCCCTTCCTCCCTCCTCCCTCCCTCATCCTCCTCCCTCCCTCATCCTCCTCCCTCCTCCTCCGCCTCCTCCTCCTCCTCCTCCTCCTCTTCCCCTTCCTCCCTCCCCCCTCCCCCTCCTCCTCATCCTCCTCTTCCGCCTCCCCCCATCCTCTTCCTCCTCATCATCATCGTCATCATCGTCATCATCCGCATCATCATCGTCACCATCGCCATCTTCATCACCAGCAGCATCAACATCATCATCAGCAGCATCTTCCTCACCATCAGCATCACCATCATCGCCATCGTCATCATCGCCAGCACCCTCATCAGCATCACATTAATCATCATTATCATTAGCATCATCATCATCCTCATCCCCATCCCCATCTCCTCATCCTCATCTTCCTCCCTCCTCCGCCGCATCTGCCGCCGCCCCCCCCCTCCTCCAGCCCTTTTCCTTCGAGAGATTGAGGAGAGGGTCGGCGGGCGCACGCGAGAGGGGCTCTAGACCGTCGGAGCCACGAAGGCGGCGCGAGGCCCCCGCTGCCGCGCCGCTTGCTCGCCGAGGGCAACGTCGGCAGTGCGCTGCGCGCCTTCGAGAAGCAGCGCTCGCGGGGACGACCCGTCGGCGCGCTCCAGGCGCAGGTGCTCGACGCAGATGTTGGGGGCGGCGGGCTCGCAGCCCGGGGCCGCCGCTGGAAGTCGCCGCCCAGGCGAGTGAAGGCGGGGAATCTGTGGCTGCCGAAGCCCCCGCCGCCGCCGCAGTCCAAGAAGACCCCGCGGCGGCGCGCGGGGTCGCCCGCGCGGGCCGTGGGAACGGCGAAAGTCGTCAAGTAGAAGAACAAACAGAAGAAGAAGGCCGCTCGGTGTCGAGCTGCAGCCCAGACGAACCCCTCAGCGAACCTCCAGGGCCACATCGACAGGCCTCAGGAGTGGAAGCTGAGGGGCTGCAAGATCCCCAAGTGGAGGTGCGACGAATTTCGGCTTCAGGGTGCAGCGCCCGTCCTGCCGCACGCCGCCGCCGTCGCCCGTTCTGAAGCAGCATGAGGCAGCCACACGCAGAATCAACTGGGGGATTTCGAGTGCCAGAGGGCCTGCAGAAGGCAGCTGGCGGCGACCACCAATGCGAGTTCTTCGACTTGTCCAGCGAGGGCGACCCTGAGAGCCCGGAAGGCCAAGTGCCTCAACATATTCAAGACGAGCCTCCGCAAGAAGCAGGCCATAGTGGTTAAGCCCAGTGCGCGGGTGGCGGTGGAGAAGACCACGCTGGAGGGCATCAGCGTGATGGCCAGCAAGGCGAAGGAGACCAAGGTCATCTTGTTGGAGTTGATCGAGTCGCTTCAGCCTGCCCGCCAGACGGGGCCAGTGGAGGCGCAGAGCAGGGTGCGGGCCCTCCCTCAGAACGTCGAGAAGGATATTGCCAGCGCGGGGGCAGACTTCGAGCGTCTCGAGCGATTCCAGGCGATCCGCAGGTGAACCTCGCGTGCGACGGCAACCGCGACGTCTCGGACGGGAGTCAGAAGGACCGCGAGCCGCATCTCAGGGGAACGGTGCAGGGGTTGCCAGCCGTTCCCTCCTTCCCGCTCCTTGCTGCGGCGGGGGGCGACTCGCCGGCGGCTTCGCGCGCTGATTTTCACACAAGTGTCGGCGCCTCATGGACAGGCACGGCGCCGCCAGCTCGCCAGAGGCCAAGCGCAGCACGCTGGCGGACATCAAGGCGCACTTGCACACGATCGAGCGAGCTCGCCCAGGCGCGCTGAGGGCTAGTGCGGGCTGCGTTTTCCAGACCCGCGGGTTTGCCCGAACCCTGTCTGGAACATCGCTTCTTAGCCGGAGCTCCTGAGACAATATTCAAACAATGTGTCCCGCTCGTTTTGGGGCGCTCACGGCCCGACTGGCGGGGTGCCCAGCTGGCTTCGGTTGGCGGGTAGCCGACGGGTGAAAAGAGGGCCTCGGCTTGGTTTCCTTAGTTTGGCGCGGGAAAACTAGCTTTCGAGCGGAAGCTCGGGAGCCAGCGCGGCCCGTTCAGTTTCGCGGGCGCCGGGCATAGGCTCGGCGCCCTCGCGAGTCTCTGCTTGCTCCCCCTCCTCGAGCTACAAGAGACGTTACAGTACGCCGAGAAGGACCGTGGCCAACCGCATCACATGGCGGACGAATGCTTGGAGTTCTGGAAGGGTGTCTGGACCATTCATGATGATACAGCGGTCGCCACACCGACAGGTCAAGCAGATTGGGAGGAGTTACCTGAGATCACAATCGATGACATTCGCAACACCCTCAGACGTTTCAAAGCCACCACGGCACTTGGGCAGGTATCGATTCAACCCCGTGCATTGACCCAAGTATCGGACATGGGATTGGGTGTCCTTGCATCTCTTTTTCACAAATGCGAGAGGTTGGCGTGCTGGCCGACGCAGAGGGTCACCACGGTGCTAGTGAGGCTTCCCAAGCCCACGGGGGGCCACCGCCTCATCGCGCTCTTCAATACTGTGGTCCGTGTGTGGAGCCGAATACGACGAAGGATATCTAAGCGATGGGAGCTCGCCAACCCTTCTACCGCCTTTTGGGGCACGAGGCCTGGTGCGACGTCTACCGATGCCGCGTTTCAGCACAACATAGCAGCAGAGACGGCGAAGCTCAACGGCATGCACACGGTCAGTGCACTTATTGACATGTACAAATGTTTCGAGACGATACGATATACCGCGCTGCTGGACAGAGCTAGTAAGATGCAATTTCCGATGAGATTACTTTGGATGCTTATTCACACATATCAGGCACCACGGCAGGTGCGAGCTTACGGGTCACTGTCCACCAAGTTCACCTCCGCGCAGGGCATACTGGCGGGATGCTCTCACGCCTGTGCCATGGTCCACCTGCTGCTCTGCCAGTCCTTGGAGGCCCTGCGCAGGAAGTATGCCGATGTGGTGCCACGGGCGTTGATGGATGACGTCAGCTTTCAATGGATTGGTGCAGAACCCTCTCAGGCGGTCGTCCTATTTCATGCAGTACGATGGTTTATTCGCCAGGTGCAGCCACTGGGTCTCATCATACAGGTAGACAAAAGTGGTTGCGTGGGTGGCACTACTGAGGCGACACGAGTGGCGAAGAAGCTTGGAGGACTCATTCGGTTTCGCTGCCACAAGCACATGCGCAATCTAGGACACGAGCTGGCGGGGGTGCGACTCAAACGTATTCAAGAGAGAAAGCGTGTCATGAGCGTCCTGGCCAGGAGGGGTAAGTTGGCGGCGCTGCAACGGGGGCGAGCTCAGGTTCACACTCTGTGGCGCACGGGCCTCCTGCCCGCTGCTGCACATGGAGCTGGAGCCAGCGGAGTCGTCCCTGCCACGCTGGCAAAGCTCCGCACATTGGCAGGATCGTTGGTGGGAGCCAAATCACACGCCAGTCTTACGGCTTGGCTCGCCACACAGAGTGATGAATGGTTTGACCCGATATTTGACGTCACGACCGAGCTGGTCTGCAGATATGCTATCACAGTTTGGGATGGATTGGTACCACTCAGTCAGTTACAGCGGGCGTGGGCTGCCATGATGGAATCTTGGAATGGTGAATACACGTGGGCAAGATGTAATGGGCCGCTCTCGGCGGTGGCGCTCAGCCTGCACAGAGTGGACTGGAAGATGGTGTCGGCACATATGCTATATGACGATCAGGGCACTCTCGTGAACCTTCTTACTACTACGCCGTGGGATGTGAAGCTGTCGCTGCGACAGAGCATTGGAAGATGGCAGATACTACGTATTGTCAGCCACATGCAGCCTATCGTTGGGAATCCCCATGGAGTCTGGAGGCGTGCGCTTCGCAACTCAGTTCTCAGCTTGAAGAATCCGATACACAGAGGCTGCGCCCGCAGATTGCTTGGCTCCGCATTGTGGCCCCCAGCGAGAAAGAAGGCCCTTGGGATCTCTGACAGCCACCAGTGCGAGATGTGTGAGAGTTCTGAGGCTGGCACTCTAGGGCACCAGCTTTATAACTGTGAAGGGGTCCTTCACCCACCTGAGGAGCTGCCTGTTGAATCCCTGTCTGAGGAGGTCTTGGAGCGCAGGGCGTACCTGCGGGGTCTTGGGGACAATGGGCTGGGCGACCCAGAGTGGGACTCTCTCGAGCTCTACGGGTTGCCTTACCATCCCATCAAGTTAGCGCCCCTACCCACGCAGTGCCCTGTGTTCCACTGGGGGGCTACGCATCTTCCCTGGGGTCGGCGGATCTACACTGACGGCTCGGGGCTCGCGAACGCGAGCCCTGAACTGCGTAGGTGTGGATGGGCCGCGGTGGAGTTGTCGGACTCTGGGCTGCCCTTGAGGGCGGTGTTTGGGCCGCTCCCTGGGCGCCAGTCGGTGCCCCGTGCGGAGCGGTACGCGGGTTTGATGGCTCTTTCGGTAGCCCCCCAGGCGACCACAATATATAGTGATCATTTAGCCTTTGTGCAGGAAGGCCGTAGCTGGAGTCCCCAGCTGGCCTGCGGGTTGTCACGACACGCGGATGTGTGGCGTCGTATCTTCCAGCTCTTCGAGCAACATAGGCCACCGCCTGAGTTTGAATGGGTCCCCGCCCACAGAGACATTGACGAGGTCATGACTCTGGAGCAAGGACAGATCACCCGTTTTTTGGGTAACTCTTGGGCCGATTTTTTTGCGCGCCTTGGAGCCCAGGATCATCAGTATGCGCAGGTTTGTCTGGACGCGGAGAAGGCCCATTTGAAGGCCAACAAAGCCACCTGGGGTTTCTTGGCGCGCGCGGTCCAAATCATTGGGGAGTACTCCAAGACGTTTGAGCACCCAATGACGTCCGTGAGTCAGTACGTGGAGCGAATCAATTTGACACTAGTAGAGCACGAGATCTATCGTCTGCCGACTCGTGCTGAATGGCGTTGCAGGAAGTGCAATATGTCTGCCAGGAGCGAAGCTACACTGCGAGTGATGTGCAGCGGGGCTGCTAGGAGGTGCCAGGGCAGCGACTTAGAGCGCTGCCGCGCCGACATCATTTTCTCGGCCGAACCCCAGGCGCGCCTCCACACTGCGAGCAGCCCCGCGGTGTCAGATCCCGTTCCTCCCTCGCTGGGCCAGGACCCCCCCTCTCCTGCCTTGCCCAACGCCGCGTTGGGGGCTGGGTTGAATGCCATCGCTGCTCTGGGCCACAGGCCCGTTCGCAACGGTAGGGTTATCATATGTCAGAGATGTGCTGGATACTGGATCCTCCCTGACGGCAAATGCCGCAAGCTGAGTAGAGAGTGCGAAGGGGAGGCCAAGATTGCCAGCACAATTCAGAATCATCGAATGTATTGGCGACACGCAGAGGTAGGTTGCCACCCCAAGACGGGCGAAGATTTGGGTCCGTGGGATGGCGCCCTTGTTTCTGGTTCGGAGCCTGGGGCCGTTTGTTTCCCGTCTTCCGAGGCTACTGGACCTAGGGCTAGCTCTGCGAGTTCGGCCAACCAGGATAGAATGGAGCAAAGACAATGTGGTGGTCGTGTCGTGACGTCGTCTCGCCGTGCACCACGTCCTTGCCCACCCAAGGCAACCTCGCTCGAGTCCCGAGCGAATGCCGCGAGCACAGTTTTGACTCAGGCTCAGCCTGTGCCTGCTTCGGACTCTGATTAAATCAGAGTTCGCCTCTTGCTGCGGTGCGAGTGGGGACTGCCCGGCGGTGCGCCGTTAGTGACCCTCGCACCGTTGCTGTCCTCACTGTCCTCCATTAAGCTGGAGGCCAGTCTTCGGGGCGCGTAGCGCCCCCCTTCGCCAGGCCCCTCACCTGGCCTCTTCACTGCTCGGCGCTAGTCACAGACCTGCGCCTCGGCAGCCGCAAGCCGCAAGCCTCCTCCTCCCCTTCCACCTCCTCCTCCTCCTCCTCCTCCTCCTCTTCCTCCTCCTCCTCATTCTCCTCCTCTTCCTCCTCTTCCTTCTCTTCCTCCTCCTCCTCCTCCTCCTCCTCCTCCTCCTCCTCGCCTCCTCCTCCTCCTCCTCCTCCTCCTCCTCCTCCTCCTCCTCCTCCCCTCCTCCTCCTCCTCCTCCTCCTCCTCCTCCTCCTCCTCCTCCCCCCTCCTTCCCCCTCCTCCTCCTCCTCCTCCTCCTCCTCCTCCTCTTCCTCCTCCCTCCCCTCCTCCTCCTCCTCCTCCTCCTCCTCCTCCTCCTCCCATCTCCCTCCTCCCTCCTCCTCTATCCTTCCTCCCTCCTCCCTCCTACTCCCTCCCTCCTCCTCCTCCTCCTCCTCCCTCCGTCCTCCCTCCTCCTTCTCTTCCTCGCTTCCTCCTCCTCCTCCTCCTCCTCCTCCTCCTCCTCCTCCTGGTCCTCCTCTTCCTCCTGGTCCTGCTCCTCCTCCTCCTCCTCCCCTCCTCCTCCCCTCCTCCTCCCTCCTCCTCCTCCTCCTCCTCCTCCTCCTCCTCGTCCTCCTCCTCCTCCTCCTCCTCCTCCTCCTCCTCCTTCTCCTTCTCCTCATAGATAACTTCCTTGACGCCCCCCGAGGCCAGTTTTTAGGGCGGGTTGGGCGTTTCGCCTGGCACTTCCTCGCCACTTGACTCTGAAGCTTCAAAAATAGCAGCAGGTTCACACATAGGGGACGGGTCGTTTTCAAAATGTGGCTCTCGCTTTAGCGCCGCGCACACTCGTCTTAAACATTGGGAGGAGCTTTACGGATTGAGGGCGGATGGTTTTCAAAATGCGGCTCTCGCCTTAGCGCCGCGCACATTCGTTTTGACATTCTTGGAAGGGCTTCACGGATGGAGGGCGGCTCGTTTTCAAAATGTTGTTCTCGACTTAGCGCCGCGCACATTCGTTTTCGAAATTTGCACGATCTTCACGGATTGAGGGCGGTTCCTTTTCAAAACGCGGTTCTCGCCGTAGCGCCGCGCGCATTTAGGTATACAAAAATGCAAGAGTTTCGCGGGCTTCCATGCGCAACGCACCAGAAATGGCGCTTTGGAAGGATTCGTGCGGGCGCAACAGTTATGTTGATTCGTTGTGTTGAAGTCAACAAAAGCGTTCTGGCACGGTTCTGGATCGTCAAGAAGCGGCGGTCAGGTTGATATGTGGCGTTGGAATTCAGAGAACAGTGTTTTGGCACGCTTTCGGAATATTCAAACTGTTGTCTTCCAGCGAGGCAGTTCCCTCAACGGAAATGAACCTTTGTAGGGGCCTATGAAGAGGGAGCTTGGAGGGAGGCTTAATTCCAACATCGTTGATGACTCTTGGGTTTCCATTGGTCCTCCTCTTCCTCCTCCTCCTCCTCGTCTTCCTCTCCTCCTCCTCCTCCTCCTCCTCCTCCTCCTCCTTTGCCTCCTCCATCCTCATACTCCTACTCCTACTCCTACTCCTCCCCATTCTCCGCCTCCTCCCTCCTCCCTCCTCCTCCCCCTCTTCTCCTCCTCCTCCTCCTCCTCCTCCTCCTCCTCTTCTTCCTCCTCCTCCTCCTCCTCCTCTTCCTCATCATCATCAGCATCATCAACATCACCATTACCATTAGCATCGTCATCGTCATCGTCATCCTCATCATCTTTTTTATATTCATGCTCGTTATCATCAGCAGCATCATCATCAGCATCGGCATCAACCTCCTCGTCCTTCTCCTCCTCCGCCTCATCATCGTCATCATCAGCAGCATGACCATCATCATCATCATCATCATCATCGTCATCATCAGCATCATCATCATCACCATCATCACCATCATCATCATCAGCATCATCATCACCGCCATCACCATCATCAACATCGCTTTCAACATCAGCATCATTATTCACATCATCATCAGCAACATCCGTATCATCGTCATCATCAGCATCATCAACACAATCGTCATCAGTATCAACATCATCATCAGCATCATCATCATCATCATCATCATCATCATCATCATCATCATCATCATCATCATCATCCGCATCCTCATCATCATCATCTGCATCATACGCATCGGTATCATCGCCACCACCGTCAACGTCATTAGTTTCATCACCATCATCACCAGTGTCATCGTTAGCGTCGCCGTCGTCGGCATCATTAGCATAACCATCAACAGCATCAGCATCGTCATCGTCATTAGCAGTAGCAACATAATCCTCGTCATCGCCATCATCATCAGCATCATCATCATCATCATCATCATCATCATCATCATCATCATCATCATCATCATCATCATCATCATCATCATCATCCATATCTCCCTCGTCACCCTCTCCCCTCCCCGTCCTGCCCCTCTCTGTCCCCTCCTCCCCCTCCTCTTTCCCCATCACCCTCCTCATCAGTGTCTCTCTCCTCCTCCTCTCAGACGCACGGGCGGCAATACGGCTCTTCCTCTCCTCCTCCTCCTCCTCCTCCTCCTCCTCCTCCTCCTCCTCCTCCTCCTCCTCTTCCTCCTGCTTCGCCTCCTCGTCCTCCTCCACCACCACCTCCTCCTTCTCCTCCTCCTCCTCCTTCTCCTCCTCTTCCTCCTCCTTCTCCTCTTCCTCTTCCCATTCATCCTCAGCCCTCCGCCCCGCCTCCTCCTCCCCCGCACACCTCCTCCTCCTCTTTTTCTCTGACTCCTTCTCCGTCCCCTCCGCCCCTCCCTCCTCCCTCCTCCACCTCTCTCTTTCCTCCTCCTCCTCTTCCCTCCGGTCTCCTCCCTCCTCCTCCGTCCTCCTACCTCTCCTTCTCCCCTCCCTCCTTCCCTCCCCTCCCTCCCTCCTTCCGTCCTCCTCCTCCTCCTCCTCCTCCTCACCTCCTCCTCCTCCTCCTCCTCCTCCTCCCTCCTCCTCCCCTTCTGCTATTCCTCTTCCGCATTCCTCCTCACCTCCTACTCTTCTCCTCCTCCTCTTTCTCCTCCTCCTCCTCCTCCTCCTCCTCCTCCTCCTCCTCCTCCTCCTCCTTCCCCTCCACAATTACTCAATATGAATACTACTCTCCCTCTTCCCCTGATGACGTCTTGTGCGTATTCGCCCCCCCGCGTACTGTTTTTTGCACACACGATTCCCCGGAGTTGGGTTTTCGCCTGCGTTTTTTATGTTGCTCTCGCTGAGGCGCTGGCCTCAGTTCTGCTCCCGAATCGTTCCGAATCGTGCACCCGCTGCAGCGTGGGCCTCATTTTCGGATCGGTGTTTTGCCTCCGTCGTTCAGGATGGCGTTCTCGCCCCAGCGCGGGCCTTCTTTATCGCGCGCCCATCCGCCCGCCACCCCCGCGCCGCACCACGCCCCGCCCCGCCGCACGCACACCCACCGCCACTTCCACCCACCAACGCACGCACGCACGCACGCACCACCACCGCGCACCGCCACCACCACCGCACTACCCCACCCACCACCACCACGCTACACCGCGTCACACCACATCACACGCGCGCACACACACACGCACGCACGCACGCACGCACGCACGCACGCACGCACGCACGCACCGCACGCCGCGCACGCGCACAGCTCACACACACACACACACACACACACACACACACACCACACACACACACACACACACACACCACCACACACAGAGACACACACACACACACCCACACACCCATACACCCACACACCCACACACCCACACTAACCCACACACCCACACACGCACACACACACACACACACACACACACACACACACACACACACACACACACACACACACACACACACACACACACACACACACACACACACACACACACCACCACCGCCACCACCACCACCGCCATCACGCACGTACGCACCTGGCCCACCACCAAACCACTAAGACGCCACACCACGTCACACCACAGCACACGCGCACACACGCACACACACACACACACATACACACCACCACCACCACCACCACCACCACAACAACCACAACCACGCACACACGCACGCACGCACGCACGCGCACCACCACCCACTACGCACACGCGCGCGGAGCCACAGGTCCGCTACGACACGCGTCCGCGGATAGAGAAAATCTGCGCCATGGTAAGGGATGGGAGGGAGGGGTAGGATGTCAGATGTTGACGCGAGCGCACCT
>CAUYUJ010010924.1:406462-434260 GCA_963575745.1 Prorocentrum cordatum | reverse complement strand
CCTCCTCCCTCCTCCCGCCTCCCTCCTCCCTCCTCCCTCCTCCCTCCTCCCTCCTCCCTCCTCCTCCCTCCCTCCTTCCTCCTCCCTCCTCCCTCCCGTCGGGGCGACCAGGAGGGGATACCGGTATCACCCGTGACGGGCCTCCTGAAGCGTCCTGGAGCCTACGGGGCCTCCTGAGGCCTCCTGGAGCCCACTGGGTCTCTAGATGCCTTCTGGAGCCCCTGGGGCCTCCTAAGGTTTCCTGAAATCTCATGGGGATTCCTAAGACCTTCTGGACCCGCGTGGGACCTCCTGATGCATTATGGAGCCTCCTGGGGCCTTCCGGGGCTTCTCGTGATATCCTGATACCTCCTGTAACCTACTGAGATCTCCCGGGGCCTTTTGGGACGTCCTGGAAGTTCCTGTGGCCTCCGCCGGCCTCGTTGGACATCTTGGTCGTCTCGGGGCTCCACGAGGCCCTCTCTTGGAGCTCCCCGCAGCTGTCTTGGGCTGCTTTGGGCAGATCCCGGTGACTTCTGGGCACCGAAGAGAAGTGAAGCGAAAGCCCTCCGAAACCGCAGGGCTTGGTTCATTTATTTGGTTGACCGATGGCCGCGTCCGCCATCCCCCAGAACCGTTTCGGAGCAGGGCATCATGACATATTATGATGCGTCGTGGGGTTGTGTTCCGTCGTAATGCACCTGTATACCACACGCACTGGTAGAACAATATTATAGGTGCCATGAGAAGTACCATTACACATGATACAATTACGAATGTGGAACCCGCAGATCGTCAGAAACAGCACCAGCGCGCGCAATATCTTGGGGTGTTTTAAGCATCCTGGGAACTTTTCCGGGCCCTCAGGGAATCTATTGGGCACCGTCTCGGTGGAGTGAAGACGATATCGGGGCCATCTTGGGACCAATTCTTGCGCCCTCTCGACGCCTTTCTGAGCCAAAAACTGGGGTCGAAAAAGGTGTCCTAGACTCGCCTCGGAACGGGCCCCTTAGGACACTTTTTGAAGGGTTTCTTTGTTTTCTACTGCGGCGTTCCTTCCCAGGTTCTCTCGGCAATACAGGGCGGAAGCCACAATTTCGAAGGAACTGAACATCATCCGCCTGGCTGTCGCGAGCGAAAGGGGCCCAACAACCCAGCATCGACCCGTAAGGGGGCCCAACGGCGCAGCATCGACGACGACAGCGATAACGATGTCCACGGCCCAGGAGTTGCGAAAACTGCCCCATCGGCCACTTGGGGCCCGACCTACAGCTCGAAAGTGGATTGCGGATACGGGGAGGCGGCGACGTTTTCCACGTGACGGTCACGAGGCGAAACAAGATGAACCTGCTCTAGCTCTCGATGCCGCGCATTGGCCTGTTCAGCCACTCGCCCTCTGCACCCGCCCCTCCAGTGCAGGGCAGTGGCCATCTCGGCTGCCACCCCGCCGTCGGGCGATGCCCGATCACCATGTAAGGGCCGCGAGGGGGAACTAGTCTTATGTCGGGCGTGTCCCCCTTCAGGGGGATTTTCGACGAAAAATAAAAGATACCCCAAAAATGCCCCAAAACAGTCAAAACATATGCAAAAAATAGTCCCCAGGCTATGTTTGCATTATGTTTGGATTATTTTTTGTTCCGTCGAAAACCCCCATGTAGGGGGACACGCCCGACTTAAAACGAGTCGGTTGGCTTTGCAGGTTGACCCGCTTGTTGGTTGAAAGGTCAAGCAGCCTCTTCCTGTTCGGCTCGTCACCTTCGCCCTGGTGGTCTCCAAGACGTCTCCTTGCACGCGGGACGGCCCGCGCCCGCGCGCGCGCGCAGATCGCCCTCCACGGGAGGGGATGCAGCTCGATGCTTCGTCTCCTCCCGGCCCACGTGCACCGGCCAGTTGCCCTCGGGGGCTCCCAAACGGGGTGGTGACCACACCGTGTGGTGAGTCGGTGGGGATTCGGGGTCACCGCACGGTTTTGGGACTTGGGTCGTTCTCCGAGGATGTCTCGGGCGACTGGAGCCTCCAGGGTCCTCAAGACCGTGCGGTGACGGACCATGCGGTGAGGTCTTTGCGGATTTCGAGGTCGCCGCCGGGTCTGTCACCACACGGTTTCGGGACACCCAAGTTGCCCATGTCGAACAGCGATACAGAGTTGATCACGGTCGATTTCATGTCGGCGCGCCGCACCCTCGAGGTCGTCCTGCCGCCCAGAGCCCCCGCCGCCAGCGTGATCTCACACCCCGCCCACAGCGCGAGCTCCGACGTCGTGGTCCTGGCACCAAGGCGACTCCACTGGCGGAAATGAGCGTTGATACAGGCATGCACCTGCTCGTCGCGAGTCGTTCCAGCGCCGAGGGAGCTGTTCTCCTCCGGCGTGAGCCGCGCCCTGTAGCGGATGCTGTTCATGTAGAATTACGCTCGATCGGTGGCGCACGCGGCAGTGAACTGCGCCCGGAGCGTGCCCTTGTCGCACTGCGCGTCCATCCGCTCCGGGTAGATGCGCGCGATAGCCGCCATCAACACGGCAAAGTGCTCCCTGGACTGCATCGGCGCGCTGGGGTCCATGTCGCCGAGGACTTTCTTCGCTCGGCGGTGCCCCATGTCGCCATCCTCTACCTGCTTGACGCATGCCTGCTCCTGAGCGGATGCCTTCTGTTGCACCTTCGGGGGACCTCGCCTATCCCAAAAATTGGTGTCTTTTTGGGGGCCCGACGCGGGCTCGATGCGGACTCGACGCGGATTTGGCATGGATTCGACGCGGATTCGACACGGATTCGACACGGATCCGACGCGTCCGACATGGATTCGACACACATTCGACACGGGCAGGGCCGCGACGGGACAGACAAGGTCCCCCGAGGATGCAACATAAGATGCCCCGGCCGCGCCAGTGCCCCAAGCGGAACGGCTCGCGCCCCCGCGCGCAGTCGGCCGCGGGAAACTTCCCCAAGACCGCCCGCACGACGAGGCCGACCGCGGCCGGCCGCACGCGGCGGCTGGAGGCGCGGGTGTCCGCGGAGAACGCCAGGCTTCAGTCGGGCCCGTCCCCCTACAGGGGGATTTTCGACGACAAATAAAAAGTACCCCAACCTAGTGCGACCCTAGCTAGGAGTTGGAGCCCCTAGGAAAGCAGCATTAGTAGTAACAGTAAAGCTAAACTAGCTAAGCTAAAGCTAAGCTAAAGCTAAGCTAAAGCTAAGCTAAAGCTAAGCTGAAGCTAAGCTGAAGCTAAGCTAAAACTAAGCTAACACTAAGCTGAAGCTAAGCTAAAGCTAAGCTAAAGCTAAGCTAACACTAAGCTAAAGCTAAGCTAAAGCTAAAGCTAAAGCTAAAGCTAAGGCTAAAGCTCCCAGGGGACTGGGGAAACCGCGGGGCGGGGACTGGGGGAACCGCCCGGGGCGGTTTCCATTGCCCGGCCCCTTCAGCTAAGAGAGTAAGAACCCTTCTAGGCAGAGCCTAGGTAGGGAAATAGTCTGGTGACTGTTTTTTTCTATATGTTTTGACCTTTTTGGAGTATTTCGGGGGTATTTTTTATTTTTCGTCGAACATCCCCCTGTAGGGGGACACGCCCGACTTCACGCCAGGTGCCACGGGTCAAGGGATGCGCGCTGCAAGTCCGGGAGAGTCTCCTGCATCTCCTCGCGCACCCTGGCGCCCGACGGCAGCGCCTCGCCGCGTGCTCGACGCGCGGGCGGAGCTCGGGAGGCACCGCGTGCCCCGCTGCGCCGGCGAACGCCCCCTTGGGCGCTCGGCGCACGAGGGGGCGAGCCCCAACGCTTCGCCATGGAGTCCGATCGCGCCGAACACGTCGTGCTTCTGCATGCGGGTCTGCCCGGGCACTCTGAGTGGGATCTCGTATCGGGGATGGACAGAACCCCCAACAGGGACACGTCGATTAGTGAATTGTCCGTTTTCGGTTCTCGAGAGGGCGCCGTGGCCGTTATGTTCCAGGCTTGCGCCCGCCAGGTTTGGGCCTCAGGTCGTTTTCACTAAACCACGTTTTACTAAAGGGGGGTCTGTCCATCCCCGATTGTACGTCGCGTCGACAGAGATGGACCTGAGGTCGCCGAAGTCAGCGCGTTTCAGAGTCTGTGCTCCCACAGATCGACTCGGCAATGTCCAGCAACAGCGCTATCGGGCCTCGCTCGGCAGACTGAATGCGCGTCCGCCCGCTCCTCCCTCCTCCCTCCTCCTCCTCCTCCCTCCTCCTCCTCCTCCTCCTCCTCCTCCTCCTCCTCCTCCCTCCTCCTCCTCCTCCTGCTCCTCCCCCTCCTCCTCCTCCTCCTACTCCTCCTCCTCCTCTGCTCCCCATATCCCCCCCCTCCCCGGCGAGGGGGGAGAATGGGACAAGGGTGGGGGGTAGGAGGCCTGAAGCGGAAGCGGAAGCAGTGGGGAGAGTTGGAGAAAGGACAGCAGGGGCAGGAGCATGAAGAGCGGAACGGGGAGGGAGAAGACGCAGGAGGAGCAGGAGCAGGAACGAAGGCGTGAATTCAAAAAGGTCTAGGATCATTCTTGGATTTCTTCTTGGGATCATTTTGGATCCCAAGTTACCCCTGAGGGCTCCAAAAAGACCCACAAAGAAGTTCCCAAAGCACCCGCAACAAATCTTATTTTGTTGCGAGTCCTCCGGTGGCCTCCTTGAGGTTCCCTTGAATACATATTGGGGTGCTCGCGGGGCCTTCTCAAGGCTCTGGTTGGGGCCCAATACTACGACGAGGTATGATTCCGAGATGGCCTCAGAAGCCCCCGAGAGCACAATCGACAGATTTTTTTGTTTTGCGGATGCCCAAGTGCATCCTTGAATTCATCTAGTGAACTCTCTGGAAGCCTCCGCGGAGTTCCCTTTAATTGGGCTCTGGGGGAGCTCTGATGGAGACCCAAGAGGGCTCCAAGACCAGCTCAAGAAAGCTTCCAGAAAACTCGCACCATAATTGAATTTGTTGCGTATATTCTGAGATGGGGTTCTTGGTGTCCTCATGGAGTTTCCCTGGAGCCCTCCCGGTGTCCTCTTAACACCCTACAGGAGTCACGGGAGGAGCCCGAGAGGGCTCCAAGAGAGCTCAAGACTGCCACAAGAACCTACCCAGAGCACCCGCAACAAAATCAATCATGTTGCGGGTGCCCCGAGGACCTCCTGGAAACCATTCTGGATGTGTTCTGGAGCCTCCGCAGAGCACCTGCAAGACACCGAGGCACCGGGCCCCAGAGAGCCCGAGAGTGCTCCAAGACGACCCTGCGGGGGCCCCCCGAACACCAGCAGCGAGTCTAACTTTGTCGCGGATGCCCTGCGTAGCTTCCCTGAGATAAGTTTGACGGTCGGCCCGGGGGCCCCGGTCTCGGGAGGCCCCAGGACGTCCCAACAGGCCTCAGGGGATCTGAAGAGGCCCCAGCAGGCACGAGGACCGAGGAGGTATCAGGAGGCCCCAGGCGGCTCCAGGATCGTCCATTTTGGAACAGAATCTCAAACTCGGTAGATCTCAGTAGGCGCATGAAATTCAAGAAGATCAGAACTCCCGAAAACTCCAAACCACCAGAATTTTGAAAACATAGATTTTTCGGAAATTCTGAAATGTTGAAACACTTTGGGAATTTCGAAAATTTGAACATGAGAAGCCAGGCGACCAGGATTCCCGAAAACTCCAAACCACCAAACATTTGTTTTTTTTTGTGTGCTTAGAGACTTTCGAAATTTCCCAACACTTTGAAACATTCTTTTTTTTGAACATGTTGAAATGTTCAAAAATTCCCAGGGGTCGGGGAGTCCGAGAAATGAGTCGAGCAACTCATTTGAAGTCCCCGCGCATTGCTCATTGCTCATTGCTCTTCCTCCTCCTCCTGCTCCTCCTCCGCCTACTCCGCCTCCTCCGCCCTCCGCCGTCCTCCGCCGTTCTCCACCTCCTCCTCCTCCTCCCTCCTCCTCCTCCTCCTCCTCCTCCCTCCTCCTCCTCCTCCTCTTCCTCCTCCTCCTCCTCCTCCTCCTCCTCGTCCTCCTCCTCCTCCTCGTCCTCCTCCTCCTCCTCCTCTTCCTCCTCCTCCATTTCTTCTCCTCATAGATATCTTCTTCCTGTCGCTGCCCGAGGGCAGTTTTTAAGTGACAACAGCTTCACAGATGGAGATAGGGCCGTTTTCAAAATGTGGCTCTCGCCTTATTGCCTGGCACATTCGTTTTAAACATGTGCAAGAGCTTCACGGATTGAGGGCGGGTCGTTTTCAAAATGCGGCTCTCGCTTTGGCGCCGCGCACACTCGTTTTAGATATGTTGTAAGGGTTTCACGGAGTGAGGGCGGTTTCTTTTCAAAATGTGGTTCTCGCCTTAGCGCCGCGCACGTTCTTTTTTTGAGAATTTGCCCGAGTTCCAAGGATTGCCATGATCAGCGCACCAGAAATAGTGTTTTTGAAGGATTCATGACTATGCGGGTGCAACAGTTATGTTGATTCGCGGTACTGAACTCCCAAAAATAGCGCTTTGGCACGATTCCGGATCGTCAAGACGCAGCAGTGCGGTTGATACGTGGCGTTAAAATCCCAAGAACAATGATTTGGCATGCTTCAGGATCTTCGAACTGGTTTCTTCCAACGAGGCAGTTCCTCAATGGAAATGAGCCGTTGTGGGGGCCTATGAAGAGGGAGCTTGGAGGGAGGGTTGATTCCGACATCGTTGATGACTCTTGGTTTTACACTGGTCCTCCTCCTGCTCTTTCTACTTCTCCGAGCTTTGGCCTCTGGGGCCAGGTCGTCATCGAGAACCTATCCCAGGCCTCTTAGGTGGGATGGTGTCGGAGGATTTCACCGCATCGCGGATGCATCGCCACTGTATCGCCGATGCAACGGCGATGTTTCGGCGACGTCAGCGTGGAACAACATCAGGCTACACATCGAGTAGCATCCACTCCGACCCCACTTGGGATGCCTCTAATATAGTATTCCCTACCCCTAGTAGCACAATGAAGCGTAGCCTAACTTGGGTCCCCATCTTTGCATGCATTATAGTACATATGGGTGGTCTGGCTTGGCACATCTGCTGGAAAGACCCCCCTTTCGTAATGGTTTGCGCCTCTTGACTCAAGTCAAGTCCGCTTCCAAGGGGTTAGGGGATCCTTAACTGCTGACTTGGCCGGGAGGAAGAAATGATATCAATTCGAATGAGAAAATATATAAGCATAACTCGTTTGAGGTTTTGGGTCTCCGCCAGGGGCGCGATGGTCATCGCGCTTCGCGCACTGCGGCTTGGGCTGGAGAGACGCCATTCACCCGGGGGCAGCGCGAGGGCGCAAGGATAAAACCGCGCATCGCGGGGCGCGAGGCGCGAAGTTGGGTGACCCAGGCATCCACTCGAAGACAACGGAACGGCATACAGTCGGGGCCTTGAAGAAGGAACCTTTTTCGTTGGGGAGGGGCTCCGTGTTCCTTAATTGTTTCGCAGCTTGCCTTAGGTTTTCCATAGGTTTTCGATACGAAATCGAAGTTCAACTTATGGAAAAAAGGGGCCTCGTTCCTCATTTTGGGTTCCTTAGGTCAAGCCCCCGACTGTAAATATCACTTCTCTGATGTCCGCGCGGATTTCTTGGATCGGCGCTGGGCCCCCCTGGCGGCGCCTCCGGCGCCGCCCTTGTCGCGCTCCGCGTGCCAGGGAGGGAGGTCCAGCGCCGGTCACAGATCCGCGAGGACCTCCGAGATATTCGTTTGTGCCCTTGTGGTCTTGCTGTGTCGATGGCACGCTGCCGTCGGTAGCCCGTCAGCGTGCACTCCTCCGCTCTCGTCCAAAAACTCCTCGTGTTATGAGGAAAATCCTGGAGGCCTCTCGCGGCGCGTCATAGTAGTATGACCCAGTCCACTTGCCAGTGCCGAAAAAGCTATGGGCCGACGCTCGCGCGGTGATGCTCGGGAGTCAGTCCGACGTGAATCCGACGCAGACCCGACGTAGATCGGATCTCAAGTTGCCGCGCGAGGCCTCCAGGATGTTCTTCAGAACGCGTGCTCCCTCAGCAGCGGCACGCGGAGGTGATGCTCAGGAGTCAGTCCGACGTAAATCCGACGCAGACCCGACGTAGATCGGATCTCGAGTTGCCGCGCGAGGCCTCGTAGATCGGATTTTCTTCAGAACCCGACGTAGACCCGACGTAGACCCGACGTAGACCCGACGTAGACCCGACGTAGATCCGACGTAGATCCGACGTAAATCGGATCTCAAGTAGATCCGACGTAGATCCGACGTAAATCCGACGTAGACCCGACGTAGACCCGACGTAGATCCGACGTAGATCGGATGTTCTTCATAACTCGTGCGCTCCCTCGGCAGCGGCACGCGGACGGGATCCCCCCACGGCGGCGCGCCGTAGAGTATTCAGGAGGAAAAAAAAAAAACACACAGACACCATTCATCGTCGATCCCCAGGAAAATATTGGAAAATATGGGAAAATATTGGGAAAATATGGGAAGTGTGGGGGGAGACAAAAGCCCAGAAGATATGGGAAAATATGGGGAATCCTTTTATCTGTGTGTATTTCTTTGTGTGTCCCAGTTCCCCTTCAAGTATGTACGGCAGGTTCGCGCCGTGACGCGTCGCGTCGACCAGCGGCGGCCCCGCCACTCGAGCAGTGGCGAATCGTCCCGGCTCGCTCGTAGCCCCACCAAACACTGTTCTAAGAAATCAGTTGTGGCTCCCGCGAAATGTTCTGAGAACATTTCTGGCGGGGATTGTCTTGTTTTAACTCTAAGAACATTGTTTTTGTCCTCAGAACATTTTGGGGTTCTAAGAACATTTCGTGGTATGACTGTAGGAATGCCGGGACGGTCGGTCCTTGTTCAAGCCATTGGCTTGCTATCGCTCGGACGTGTGCACTTTTTCTCGGCGGGGACTATCAAGCAGCATCTTTGGTCCTCCTGCGGACAAGCCACGTCATCCTGCGGAGAAGCCACGCACGAAGCCGAACAAAAAGCACGGGAAATGGACGTCAGAGCGATGGCCAGCTGGTGTTCGACGTTGAACGCCGAAGGCGACCCAGAATCGGTCGATGCTGAAAAACGTGACGTTTCGGAAAGGGCCGGTCGTTCATGGCTGAACGATCCCCGCGGTGTCGGGAACCAACGTTGGGGTCAGCACGACGCGACCCCGCGGTATCGTTTTTCAGGGCATTGATAGGGGGGAAGAGGCATAGGTGGGGATGCATCGACCCCCAATCGTCCATTCGTCGCCGCTGCGGGCGCGATAGCCCTGCCCTGCCCAGGAACGTGGGGACCTGCTGGCGGAGGGCCCATCGCCGATCTACTGGCGATGCACCACAGATTTAAGGTCAATGTTCCCCCCCCCATGCCAGTCCGCCCCCATCTCGGCGGCGAGCGAGGGGTGGAAGCGGGAGTGGGCGAGCCTTCTCAGAGGGCTCGGAAGGCCTCGGGCCTCCTGGGAAGTTCTCTGGGCCTCCCTCGAGGACACGGCAAGCCTCTCAGAAGGCCGGAGAGCTTCTGAGAAGCCCCGCCCCCCTATCGTTGCCCCACGTTTCCCTGGCATCGCTCGGACGTGTGCATTTTTTCTCGGCGAGGGCCATCGAGGAGCATCCGTGATCCTTCGGCGAAAAAAAAACCGCGCACGGAACCGACAAAAAACACGGGGAATGGACGTCCGAGCGATGGCCAGTTTCTGCTCCCCGTCCAGGGGCCCTTCTGCGCCGAGCTCGCCCAGCGGCGCGCCCTGCGCGCCGGGCTCGCCCGCCAGCGGCGGCCGTGGCGCCTCCGCCGCGCCCAGCCCGCACGCCGGCGTGCCCGACGCCGGGACCTCGGAGGGCCCGCTCGTCGTGGTCGTCGTCGTCGTCGTCGTCGGATGAGCTTACGTAGGGGGCAGCTCTTGGTGATCTCCCGTCGTTTTTCGCCAGCTTCAGGGGCCAGGGGTGATCTGCATCAGCTGCGCCTCGTCGGGGGCGTTCCAGGGGTGCCGGAATCGCGGCGAGCGGCGGCCAGGGAGCCGAGTTGTGATCCGAAAGCCAAGGGGCAACTGTTGCGGGATGGGCTAACGGGGGAGGCATCGACACCCAACCGCCCACTGATAGCAGATGGGGGCCTGATAGCCCACCCCGCACAGGAAGTGTGCGACCAGCAAGAAAATGTTGGCCACCGTGCGGTTTTTGACCATAGCCCGGACGTACTTGTTTTTCCCCACCCGGCTTTGGTTGGGTCCTTGCTCTGCTTTGGACGCCCGAAATGGGCACGGAAAGAATGGACACAATGCCCAACATCAAATGTTGTCCCAAACCAACAGCGGCCGCTGTTGGGCAGGCGGCCTCCTGTCTCGAATGGACACAGGCCGCGGCGGCGTGGACAGCGAATCCTGTTCAAAATGAGCAGGAACTGCTGTTGGGCATCGTACCCATTCTTTCCGTACTTACCCATTTCGGGCGTCCAGATCTGCAGAGAGCATTGGTCTCGCGTCTGCGCGTCTCCTCCCGCCTCCCACCACCAGGGCTGTGCCTCGCAGCTCCGTGGGGGGCTGCGCAGCCGTCGCCACGTTCGTGGGCTCCTGAGAGGTCCCGCGGAGTTGCGCCTTTCGCGGGCCCAGAAGACCTCGCGGTTTCGCGCGGGGGTTACCGCGTGCGTAACTGTCGCCACTGACGTGGGCTCCTGGGAGGCTCCGCGGAGTGGTGTCCTTCGCAGACCTTGACGAGACCGCGCGGTTCCTTGGAGGTCTGCCACCCGCGCAGTTGTCGCCGCATGCGTGAGTTGCTGGGATATACAGCGGAGTGGAGCACCACGCGGACCCAGGCGAGACCTCGTTGCTCCCGTGGGGGCTGCCAACTGCGCAACCGACGCCACTTTCGTGCGTTGCTGGGAGGTCCAGCGGAGTGGAGTGCCACGCAGTCCTAGACGAGGCCTCGCGTCTCCTCTGGGGGGCGTCGCTGCCAACCGTCGCAACTATCGTGCGTTGTTGGGAGGTCCAGCAGAGTGTAGTGCCACGCAGTCCTAGACGAGACCTCGCGTCTCTCTTGGGGGGCTGCCAGCTGTGCAACCGTCGCCACTTTCGTGACGAGCTGACGTGGAAAGCAACTGTTTGGCGAAGCAGTTAGGGGTGCTGCATGTGTTGTCATTTGTTATGCTGTGCTGAGCGGTCCGATTGATGGTCGCCATTCGTTCAGACAAGATTAAGCACGGTTCGGATAGAAGCTGCATCGGTAAAGAACGCGGGCATGCTGTTGAAAGAGTCTGGGGCTTCAATGGTGATTCGGCTGGCCTTGTTAAGTGTGTTTCTGCTCTGGACGTCTGATGCTCAGTGCAAGTACGGCCCCGATGGCGGAGTACTCGGCGTTAGAAGCCGTTTGCGCGCTCTTTTGCAAACATGATCACGTCGATGCCGTGGTAAACAAAACTCATTATGAACGTAACGTAAGTCTTTGTGTGCGCGTGTGTTGCACATGCTATCGCATGCTCTTGCTACCCAGTTGCTTTCGGCAAACCCCGCAACTGCCAGCGCAGCATCTGTGCAGGACAACTCTGCCAATCTCTCCCGAGCAGGCTCGTTGGAACACTCTTTGGGGCTGCCAGGAAGCAGCGCTACAACGTTGCAGCGTGGCGTGGACGCAACGTTGCGATGCCCGTCGGCGGACTCTCGGTTGGCTTGTTGAAGGCTCGTGTGGGGCTTTAGGGGGGCGTTCTCTTGTTGGGCCTCTTGGGAGGCTCGTGGGAGGACTCTTTCCGGTCCTTGGGGCTCTCCAGGGAAGTTTGGGGGGCTGTTTGAGGCACTCCTGAGGCTGTCTCGGGCCGACAAGTTCAATACTGGGGCATCTTGGGCTCATCTCTCGGAGCCTCCAGCCGACAGTCAACCCGCATAGCAAGGGCGGGCCACTGTCCCAAGGGTACCCTTGCATCCTTGCCTCCTCGGTTCCTCCTTGGCCGCTTATGTTGGCCGCGCCCCGCTCGAAAAGCTTTGAGATGGGCGTCCAAGGCCACCGCATCCTCATCCCGCATCCTTACTGTACGGGTTGGCTGCAATTTTGGATCGCCCAGAGGCTGGTCTGGGAGGCGTCCCGCAGCCACTTGTGGGTGCCGCCTTGGGCCGTCTCGTGGCTGCCTCCCTGGGCAGCCGACGGGCGCCGCAGAGCAGGCTCCTGCAGCAGAGCGGCAAGCTGCAGTCAACCCGCGCGGGAAGGATGGACAACCTTCTCCAGGGTACTCCTTGCATCCTTGCCCCTTCGGCCCATCCTTGGCGACTCTCGCTGGCCTTCCTGGTTCGAGAAGCGTCAACCCAGGCCCTCCAAGGCCCTTGCATCCTTACCGCGCATCCTTATTCGGGAGCCGGGCAAGGGCTGCTAAATCCGTGTCTGCCAAAATCGACCTCCGGGAAGTTGTCTTCGTCCTTCCAGGAAGGAGCCCGTTGACTGTTTCGCGTGCCGCGCCTCATTCCGGGAAGTTGTTGTTTCCCTCCGGGAGGGCCGTTTTAGCAGCCACGGTTTTAGCAGCCCTCTCCCAGCTTTCGACTTATGATACGGGTTGAGTGTAGGTCTCCCGCGGGGACGCGAGGGTGACCGCGCTTCACGCATCAGCACGCGTCGCGGCCTGGGCCAGAGCGGCGACCCTTCGCTGGGGGGTGGCGCGAGGCCGCAGAGAAAATCGCGCACCGCGGGGCGTGGTGCGCAACGACAGGCGACTTGCGTTACGTTATGCTGCTCCCATCGTACTTAAGGACCACATCCCAGAAATAATTTCGAGCACCTGAAAAAGTGTCGAAAGAGTGTCGAACGAGTGTCGAAAGAGTGTCGAAACAGTGTCGGACGAGTGTACCCCAGGGCCCGACGCGAAAAGCCTCGAGTTTCGGTACTCTTGGCTTCATGCTCGAAATTCTGTCTGGTGATCAAGGCTAACGTAGGTTGGAACATCATAATGTTACGGTAGAAAAAAAGGCTTGGCATCGCTCGGACGTGCGCATGTTTCCCTTCGGCGAGGACCATCGAGGAGCATCCTTGATCATCTGGCGAGAAAGCCACGCGCGAAACCGAGAAGAGCACAGGGAATGGACGTCCGAGCGATGGCCAGGACAGGGTGGCCCTTGGAAAACCGATTCCAGGACAAAAAAAAACAGCCGAACTGTTCTATTTGGCGGCGCCGGCGGGGACGCGGGCGCGTGGGGTCGAGACACGGCGGGGAGCGCATGCTGCGGGGCGCACGCGAGGAGTGGAGAAGCAGAGAGCGGCCGTGGAGGAAGGAGGAGGAGGAGGAAGCCCGACCGGAGGACCTGGCATCGCTCGGACGTGTGCGTTTTTTCCTCGGCGAGGACCATCGAGGAGCATCCTTGATCATTTGCCGAAGCAACCACGCGCGAAACCGAAAAAAAACACAGGGAATGGACCTCCGAGCGATGGCCAGAGGAGGAGGAGGAGGAAGCCCAACCGTCGAGGAAGAGAAACGCAGCCAAACAGCTGTCTGTCGCTCCCGGCGCACACAGCCCGCGGGGCGCCGCGGTGGCGGATGGCCCCACCGCTCTCTCTCGGCGGCGCGCCCGGAGGGGAAGCGAGAGGGGGGCGGGCCTTCTCGGGACGCGGCGGGGTTTCGGACGGGGCTGGGGCGAAGATAGATCCGTTCCGGGGCCTTCCGCAACGCTCTCAGAGCGTTCCCGAACGCTCTGAGAAGGCCGCGACGCCCGACACGTCCTCCAGAGCCGCTGGCCCTCGGAGATTCTCGGCTTCTTCTCACCCGAATTCATCCTTGTCCTGGCATCGCCGGATGGTTCTCAGAAGCTCCGGCCTTCTGAGAAGCCGTCCCTGCCTTCGGAGCCGTCCCCGGAGGCCAGAGGCCTTCCGAGCCTTCTGAGAAGGCCCCCGCCCCCTCCGCATTCCCCCCCGGGCTCGCCGCCGACTCCTCCTCCTACTTCTGCTCCTCCGCCTCCTCTGCCTCCTCCTCCTCCTCCTCCTCTGCCTCCTCCTCCTCCTCCTCCTCCTCCTCCTCCTCCTCCTCCTCCTCCTCCTCCTCCTCCTCCTCTTCTCGGAAGGACGGGCGGCAACAAGGCACCAAGCTCGGCCGAGCCCGGAGCCCAGCGCGCAGCGGAGGGACGTCACCGCGCGTCCGGTGCGCGCCTCCCACAGAGCTCGGAGCTGGCTGGGGGTCTGAGGTGGCGGCGCGGCTCGGGGTCCTTCGGGGGCGGCAAAGAGGAGGGTGATGACTGAGGGGGGGGGACATCATGGCTGGGGCCATTGGCGGGCGGCGGCTCCTGTGATCCCAGAATTCCCCCATTCTTCCTGGTGGAGGTTTAAAGGGCAAGTCCGAGTTCTCTCTCTCTCTCTCTCTCCCTCTCTCTATATGTATATATATATATATATATATATATTTCTCTATGCCTCTCTCTCTCTCTCCCTCTCTCCCTCACCCCTTCTCTCCATCCCGCTCCCGCTCCTTGTCCCTCTCTTTCTTTTTTTTTTGTTTTTTCTATCTCTCTCTCTCTTGCTCTTCTTCTCTATTTTTGTGTTTTCCTCTCTCTCTATCTCTCTCTCTCTCTCTTTCTTCTCTCTCTCTCTCTATCCCCCCCTCTCTCTCCCTCTCTCTCGCTCTCTCTTTCTCTCTCTCTCTCTCTATCTCTGTTTATCACTCGTTATCTTTATCTTTCCCCCTCCGTCTCCTTCTGCCCATCTTTCCTTCTCCCTCTCGTTCTCTCCCTCTCTCTCTCTGATTATCTCTCTTCTTTATCTCTTTCTCTCTCTCTCTCTTTCCTCTCTCTCTCTCTCTTTCCTCTTTCTCTCTCGTTCTTTCTCTCTCTCTCTCACTCTTTCTCTCTCTCTCTCTCTCTTTGTTTCTCCCTGTCTCTCTCTCTCTTTCTCTCTTTCTTTGTTTTTCTCTCTCGCTCTCTCTCCCTCCATTCTCCCTCCCTCATTATATATTTCCCTCTCTTTTCATATATATATATATATATATATATATATATATATCCGTTTCGCTCGCTCCTTCTGCCTCTCGCATTTCGCGGGGGCAGCTCCGCCCTGCGGCGTGCGGTCCCAGGGGCCATCCTCAGGCGGCCTTCCAGGGCACCCCCAAAAGACCTTCCCTGGTTTAAGTCAAAGCGTGTTCTGTTGCTGCTGGCGGAAAACCGGGGGGGTTCACTGGGGGTTCCCAACCCGTTCCCCCCCCCCCTCGAAAACCGGGAGGGGGTCACTGCCGGTTCGAACCCCCCCCTCTCAGTCCATCATGGAAAGGGGGGGGGTCACTGCCGGTTCGAACCTCCCCCCTCTCAGTCCATCATGGAAAGGGGGGGGGTCACTACCGGTTCGAACCCCCCCCACCCGTCGAAAACCGAAACCGGGGGGGGTCACTACCGGTTCGAACCCCCCCCCCACCACCTCGAAAACCGGGGGGGGTCACTACCGGTTCGAACCCCCTCCTCTCCCCTCCCTCGCCGCCGGCAAACGATTCCCGCACCACGGGACAGATGGACAGTGGTGGGGATATTGGACAGTGGTGGAGACGGTGGTGGTGGGGACTGGTGTGGGGACAGTGGGACAGTGGTGCGGACAGTGGTGGGGACGGTGGTGGTGGGGGCAGTGGTGAGGGGACAGCGGGACAGTGGTGGGACAGTAGGACAGTGGTGGGGACGGTAGTGGTGGGGACAGTGGTGAAGGCGGGTGGGGAGAATGGTGGGGACAGTGGGATAGTGGTGGGGACAGTGGGGACACTGGGACAGCACAGTGGGACAGCGGCGGGACAGTGGGGACAGTGGGACAGTTGTGGAAACAGTCGGGACAGTGGGACAGTGGTAGGGACCGTGGGGAAAGTGGAGAGAGTGGGACCATGGTGGGACAATGGTGGCGAGAGTGGGGACAGTGAGACACTGGTGGGGGCACTGGTGGGGACAGCGGGAACAATGGTGGGAACAATGGTGGGAACAGTTGGGACAGTGGGACAGTGGTGGGGACTGGGACAGTGGTGGGGACGGTGGTGGTGGGGACAGTGGTGTGGGGACAGTGGGAATGTGGTGGGGACAGTGGGACAGTGGTGGGGACAGTGGTGGTGGTGGGGACAGTGGCGAGGGCGGTGGCGAGGACGGTGGTGGGACAGTGGGACAGAGGTATAGTGGGGACAGTGGTGGGGACAGTGGTGGGGACAGTGGGGACAGTGGTGGGAACAGTGAGACAGCTCAGTGGGACAGCGGCGGGGACAGTGGGACAGTGTGGACATTGGCGACAGTAAGGCAGTGCTGGGGACCGTGGGGAAAGTGGGGAGAGTGGGACCGTTGTGGGAACAGTGGCGGGGACAGTGGGGACAGTGCGACAGTGGCGGGGGCACTGATAGGGACAGTGGGGACGGTGGTGGGAACAGTGGGGACAGTGGTGCTGGGACAGCAGTGGGGGATGTGGTGAAGACGGTGGTGGGGATCCGGGAGTCGTTTGCCGGCGGTGAGTGACAAGGGGGAGAGGCGTGGGGGTCGCCCCCTCCCCCCCATCCGCCGCAGAGGTTGCGGTGTCCAGCTTCGGCCCCGATCGTACCGAGAAGCAGTTTCACGGCATGCCGATATGGAGCAGTGTATTATGTTTTCTCTCGGAGCAAAGGGGAGGGGCGCGCGCGCCTTCCGGGCGCGATCGCACCTGATCTTTCGTGACCAGTGCAGAACGGAGGGAAGTCGGGGAGGTGGGGGGGCGACGGATCGGAAAGAGGGAGAGGGGTTTTAGCCGCCCACAGAGTCTCCCCAACCCAACCCGAAGGCCCCAATGTGTCCTCCATTCGCAGGGGAGGCGTCGGGGAACATCGAAAAAAACACATATGGAACCCGTCCCCCCCCCCCCAACCCGAAATTATTAACGATTCTCGTATCCCCACCAGCCCATCCCGAAACGATGCCCAGGAGAGTTGAGGTGGTCAGGGAAGCGGGGAGCATGCAGAAAAACAAAGGGTGGGGCAAGCCGTCCGATACCCCAAGAGTGGGAGGATAGTGGAGGAGAAGAAGGAGGAGGAGGACGATCGGGAGGAAGGAGGAAAGGACAGTGGACAAGGAGGAGGAGAAGGAGGAGGAGGAGGAGGAGGAGGAGGAAGAGGCGCATTTTGTCGAGCCCAGGGGCTTCTCTGAGGGTATTGAGTGCCTCGGAGATCCTCTTGAAGCCTCTTGGGAGCCTCTTGGAGGCCTCTTGGGCGCCCCTTGGGGCCCTCTTCAGGCGCTCTTGGGAGCTTCAGGAGCACTTTTGGGACCATCTTGGATGACATCGATCAAAATGTTCAAGTAGGGCCCCCCTTGGGGAGCCCCAAAAGTTGCCTCTTGGGCCCATATTGGAGCGCTCTTGGAGCGTTTTTGGGCGCTCTTGGGGCCGTCTTGGGGCTCTCTGGGCCCCTCTGGGGGTCCTCTTGGAGCCATCTTGAGGCCTCGGAAGGCCATCGGAAGCGAAACGGCGAGAGCAAACAACATTGTTTTTTCCCTTCGGTTTGGGGAGGATTTTGGCCTCTTCGGGGTCTCCGTGGGGAGCTCTTTGGCCACTTGGAGCCGTCTTGGGAGCCCCTTGGAGTATCTTGGGAGCCATCTTGAAGCATTGTGGGATATCTTGAGCCATCTTGGAGCTCATCTTGTGCTCTCCGAGGCGCTCTTGGAGCCATCTTGGGCAATTTTAAACGCTCCAACCCCTCGCAGGACCCCACGTCCAGGTCCAGGGGAGGGGACAGGGGAAGGGGTAAACCTTTCTCCGAAGGGGACACGGAGGGGTGGAAGAGGAGACGCGCTAGACGACCTACGCCCTAAAGGGCTGGTGGGACTTGGGTCTTTGGGTTGGGGTGGTCTGGTAGGTACGTCCCTTGCATCCTTCCCCTTCGGCCCATCCTTGGCCGCTCTCGCTGGCCGCATCCCGCTCGCAAACTGTTCACCTGGCCTTCCAAGGCCCTTGCATCCTTACCGTGCGTCCTTATTGTACGGGTTGACCGTCGTCCTGGACGGCGAATTTTGGGGGCGGGAGGAGGTGTTCTCTCCCTCGAGTTGGGTTAGCCAGCGGCGTGTCCTTCTTAATTAGGTCCCCCCATCGAATCACGATACATCGCCGCTTGGGGCGCTGTGTAGGCCTTTTAGGTTGTCTTGGAGCCCATCTTGGCTTGTCTTCGGGCTTTCCGAAATTAAGAGAGCGCCAAAATCATTGCGCAACTTTGGCTTTCTCTATTACTTTCGTCGTTTGGGTCCTTAGCCAGTTTGGCTCAAGCCGTTTTGGACTCAAGGGTCGGCTCCAGTTCAGCTCGAGGCGCTTCCGGGGGGGCCAGCCCCACCATTCCCCGCTTTGCGACATGGCCGCGGCTCTCAAGGCGAAGTTCGCCGAGGTGGACACGGATGGCAGCGGCATGATTAGCAAGGATGAGTTTGCGAAGCTCCTCAAGAAGGGGAACCCGAAGATCGACGACAAGTCCATAGAGACTGTCTGGACAAAGCTCGACTCGGACGGCAGCGGGAAGCTCACCTTCGAAGAGCTCGCAAACTACCTTGGCAACAGCGGTGACAAGATGGAGTTCAAGAGCCCGGGTATGTCGCCCGCCTGCCAGACCTTCTGCGACGTCTTCAAGAGCTTGACGTACAAGACGGACGAGGGCCGGGTCGCCCGCGGACACGCCTTCGCAGCTTGCGACCCGAACGGCAATGGGTACGTCTCCCTGGCAGAGGTGGACGGCTGGATCCAGAAGGTGTTGATCACGTACTTCGGGCAGAAGGGCTGCGACGGGGACCCCAAGGAGGAGGGGACCCGCATCTGGAAGTGCTTCCGCGCTTCCTACATCCGCGCCCACACCGACGCGAAGGACATCGCCGGCGGCGGGAGCCGCGCGGACGACTACGTCACCGCGAAGGAGTTCCGCCTGCTCTGCACCTACCTCATCCTGTACGCAGCGATGTACGACGCTTTCGCCCTCATCGACGGCGGTGGCGGCAGCGTCGAGGACAAGTCGGGCGACGACCGAAAGATGACGCTGGCGGAGTGGAAGCAGGGCTACAAGACAGTCGCCAAGCACGGTTTCGTCGGCCTGAGCGACGCCGCCAAGCTGGACGCTGCGGGCGCCGAGGAGGTGTTCAAGAAGATGAACAGCGGCAAGGACGCCGAGGGCAAGGAGTACGGCAACGACAGCGTGGTGATGCTGGCGGAGTTCTGCGCGTACGTGGAGAAGTGCGAGATTGACGCCGGCACCCCGTTCGGCCAAGCCCTGGGCGCGTGACCTGGGCAGCGCCGCTCCTCTGGGCGCCCCTCCTCCTCCTCCTCCTCCTCCTCCTCCTCCTCCTCCTCCTCCTCCATTCCTTTTCCTTATGAGCAATTTCTCCTTGTCGCACCCCGCGGATAGTTTTGGGCGGGCCGGACGTTTCGCCGAAGATTTCCTCACCATTTAAGATTCTGACGTTGAAAGCTTGGCGACGGCTTCACAGATGGAGGGTGGGTGGTTTTCAAAATGTGGCTCTCGCCCTAGCGTGGCGCACATTCGTTCTAAAATTTGCCAGAGTTTCACAGATTGAGGGCGGTTCCTTTTCAAAATGTGGCTCTCGCATGAGCGCGGCGCACTCTCGTTGTACAAATGTGCAAGAGTTTCACGGATCCCCATCATCAGAGTACCAGGAATGGTGCTTCAGAAGGCTTCAGGATTATGCGGGCGCAGCAGTTACGTTGATTCATGATGTTGAAGTCCCAGGAATGGCGGCCTGGCACGATTCAGGATCGTCAAGACGCAACAGTCAGGTTGTTCCTTGGCGTTGGAATCCCGAGAACAATGTTTTGGCATGCTTCAGGGTCGTCAAACGGGTGTCTTCCAACGAGGCAGTTCCATCAATGGAAGTGAACCGTGAACCGCTGTAGGGGTCTATGAAGAGGGAGCTTGAAGGTAGGGTTTACTCCAACATCATTGACGACTCGTGGGTTTACACTGGCCCTCCTCCTCCTCCTCCTCCTCCTCTTCCTCCTCCTCCTCCTCCTCCTCCTCCTCCGCATCCTTCTCCTCTTCCTGCACCCCCCTCAACCCCGAGCTTGATCCGACCTCGCCTGAGCGGCCCTCATCGAGGGAAGGGTCTGTCCAGCGTGCGCATAATGCGGCGCGCGCTGCCTACATTGGGAAGGCCTTACGGCCAGTGCCGCCGACCCTGAAGAGGGACGACGACGGTGGCGGTGGCGGCGGCGATGACGACGACGACGTTGATGCTCTGGAGCCCTTCTTGGGGCTCTCTTGGGAGCCTCTTGGACTCTGTTGGGTGGCCTCTTGGGGGACTTCTTGGTGGTCACTTGGAGCCGCCTCGGAGCGGATCTGAGGCCTTGGAGGCATTTGGGAAAGTGCGCAGCACCCCGCACAGCGGATAAGAGTGAGGAGGGTGCCTCCGGGGGAGGCGAAGTGCCCTTGTCCACAGGGGGGAGGCGGGGACAGGGGTCCTGAGACCCCCTTGTCCACAGGCCGACCACCCCCCTGTCCCCTTTGTCAACAATGGCACCCCCTGGGAAGGAGGGCACGACCCCCGGGACCCCTCCTTTTCCCCACCCACCCGCCGGCGACCCCCCCCTTCCCTCCGAGAAACCCCGGGACCCCCTTTCCCCCCTGCAAGGATCAAAGAGAAGGTGCGTCTTTTCGAGTCCATCACGACATTGTTTGATCCAGCTGGCTGGATCGCCTGAGAAGGAGGGCCCAGGGAAAGGGGAGGACCGGCGACGACGACGACGACGACGACGACGACGACGATTCAAACAGAAACACGTCTCACGCTCGTGGACAGTGTCGGCGGATTTCAATTGGTTCAGCCAGCGATGAGTGACGCGGCCCGTTTGGACCCGCGTCGCCCGTACGGCATGGCGTGCCAAAAAGTGACAGTCGTCTCTTGGGGACATTATTGGAAAGCTCCGTGGCCACGCGAAGCCGTTCTGGCGGCATCTTGAAGCCTCTTGGAGGCATGTTGGACGCCGCGTTGGTCCAATTTGGCCCATCTTGCGTCATTTTGAAGGTACTCTCTTTTGCCATCTTGGAGCCTTGTGGGCCCAGACGAGTGCTCTTGCTCCTCGCATCGGGCTCGTCCAGAGACCCAAGGGAGGAATTTCCCTACAGAACGTTTCAACCCTTCCAGTCCCTACGTGGCCCTGATACTGCCGTGCCCATGTCCCCAGACGGTCCAAAATGGCATCTCAGACGGTTCAAGGTGGTTTCAATCAGCACAGGACAAGCCAAGGCAAGACAGCCTCTATATCATCCTGTTTTGGCTTCCAGGTTGTGCCTAAAATGGAGCCCGAAGAGGCTCCAACATGATGCAGAACCTTACCATCTATTATGCTCGCAGTTGTGTGGGTTTGGGAGGCCAAGTTGAGCCCAGCTTGGCGGGATAGACTTGTTGCAGACTTTCCCAACATTGACCCAAGAAAGCGCCAAGACGGCCTGGACCCCCCAAGGTAGTCCCAAGAGGCGCCCCGAAGCTTTCCAAATCGTGTGCTGAAGTGCTGATCGTCGAGGCCAACCACGGTTGGCAACTAGAGATTGCTCGGAGAGGCCCCCACAGGCCCCCGATGCCCCCCAGGAGGCTCCAAGACCCCCCCCCCCATAAGCCCTCGAGAGGCTTTCGAGAGGCCCCCAAGGGGCCCCCCATCGAGACCACACGAGTCCTCAAACAGGCTGGGGGGTTAATGTTGTGCGTGGGGTAGGAGGAGGGGTAAACCCCTCCCGAAGGGGAAGAAGAGTATTGAAAGAGCTGGAGCGCTGAGTAGCCAACGCCCCGCCCAGAGGACTGGCAGGGCTCTAAGAACGAAGGGGGGCAGGGCTCTCTGGCCTGGGGCCTCTTGGGCGTTGAGAGGCCGAAGGGGGGCGCCAGCGCTGCATCATCGCCGAATGGTGGAGAACACCGAATCGCCGTCATCATCGCCGACGCCGCCGCCATGGTCGTCGTCGTCGTCGTCGTCATCGTCGTCCTCCTCTTCCTTCTCCTCCTCCTCCTCCTCCTCCTCCTCCTCCTCCTCCTCCTCCTCCTCCTACGTCCTCCTCCTCCTCCTCCTCCTCCTCCTCTTCCCTCCCCCTCCTCATCCTCATCCTCATCCTCATCCTCATCCTCAACCTCCTCCTCAACCTCCTCCTCCTCTTCCTCTTCCTCTTAGTCGGCGCCGGAGCTCAGACACTTGGAGCCCCGATGGAGGGAGGGTTTTCAATGAAACTCACTCATAGGACTCCCGCCCCACTTTTTACGGGCCAGAGAGGGGGTAGTGTGGAATGAAGGACGGATGGCGATTGCTTGGATCCCGATTTATGTATTGATGCAGCTGGTCTTTTACAACCCGCTGGCAGCGAATACTGCGGACCGACTGGGCGAAATTATCAAAGCACCACGGGAATGGGATGTGATCGTGTTGTCTGGGACGCATCCATCAGTGGGCAGGGCCTGAACCGATGAAGAACAACCATAGGTACCACGTGCCAGTGCAATTTGGGGCAAAACGCGGGACATGTAGTTTTCAAGCATGCGGAACGACTTTCATGGTGTTCCACGATATGAAGACGGACAAGGCGCTCCACACGCAGCACACACCACCTGCTCAACTGCAAGGTAGAACAGCGGGAGTGCGATGGCGTACCGCGGCTTACGATGTCACCCGGTTTGCGACGTACTTGCCACCTGAGAAAGGGGGGGCACTAATCACGGGACTGGTTCCAAAAAGATCTGGCATGGGTGAAGGAGCGGTGCGATGAGATTGGTGGCAGATCTATGATAGTCGTGGGGGGAGATGCCAACAGTCAATTGGGAATGCCCAGGACGGAGAACAGGGATTTGGTGGTGAGCAGGCACTTAGCGGCTAAACATGCAGCTGCAATGGGGCCCGTTGCAAGGGAAGTGGACAATGACAACGGGGCAGCATTCAGGAATTTCTGCGCGCGCAGCCGATTGCCTGTAGTCACGAAATTTCACGAGCGCGGGCCGACTCACTATAGTGTCAAGGACGACATGGTGCACGCGAGCAAAATCGACCACATCGCGATACCGACTGGGGCCCTACCGCGCGCGCGATGGCGCGCAGCCCTGCGAGGAGTGGCCAAGCGGCTTCAACTCATCCAGGCGAGGGCCCACCGAGACCACATTCCTCAGGGCGTGGGCACTGTGTTAGAAAATCATTTTCATTTCATGGGCAGACCCAGGCAGAAAAGGGGGGATAACGAGGTGGGCCGCAACATGTTGATGGGGTGCTTGAGCAAAGGGCGTCTGCGAGCAGAGTTTCTGGGAGCAGTTGACCGACGCTTGAGGACCGCGGCCCGCCCGCAGCCAAGAGGAGCACCAGCGAGGGCCTCTCGGAGCGCGAACCGGGCGGGCGGCGCGGCGCCGCCCCCCCCCCCCCCTCTGCCCCCCTGCCGCGACAGGCGAGCTCGGAGGGACCGCCACTAGCGAGGGAATCTCGGAGCGCGGACCCCGATGGGCAAGCCGCGGAAGCGGGGTGGAAGGAGCGCCAAGACCGCCCCGCAGCAGACCAGATGTGGAAGCGATGGAGCGAAGCAGGCAGAAGAGCGATGCTGGAGATCTCCCCAGCCAGTGAGAAAATGGATGACCCTGGAGCGGCAGCCGTTCAGAAACTGCTGCGCCGATCCTTGCTGGCTGAACGGATGCGACTGCGATTGGGCACGGTAGATTCAGAGACGAAAGAGAGGCTGGAAGAAATAAAAGAGGATAGCGAATATCCAGAGTGCGCTTCGGAGGCATAGGAACGACCCGGAGGGTGCCGCGAGAAAAATTGGCCGGGGAGATTTGGCAAGCGCGCGATAAACAACCACATCGAGATGCGCATATTACGTCTACCAGCGGATTGGGGGAGGACCAAAGAAGAGGTATTATTTTTCGGCGCGCGCACGGTGGGACACAGAGAGGCGGTTAAGAGAATTGGAGAAGCATCCCCACGAAGGGGGCCAGGCTGCGGCCCCACTAGATTTAGAGGAGTACGAGAAGGAGCACGATGAGATGATCGCCGAGAAGATGCCGCCCCCGCCGGATGGAGATTCGAGGGTGCCGGTTGAAAGGGACAAACGGGATATGTTGAAGTACTGCAATAAGCTGCAAAATGGAGGGCTTTCCCCCGCGGGGCGCCCCAGTGAAACTCACTTGGGTGATGTTGGATCCCACGGTCAACCTGAAGAATCAGAGTTGCTGGGCAGGAAGCGGGGGGGGCAGAGAATTCGAGCAGCGGGGCAACGCGAGGGCGACGAGGGCGCGGCCAAGCACAGCTCCCTCCACAAGTACAACGCCGGCAAGGCGGCGCTGCAGCGGATTGGGCGGAGGGCAGGCAATGCGCCGGGGCGGACAGAGCGAGCTGGCGATGGAGAAGCGCTGAGAGCGAATGACAGGCAAGCGCGCCATCTAGGGAGGCATCAAAATGCTGGACTGGGGTCGCCAGGCAAGTCTGGGGCGCAGGAGCAAACTGGGACATTCTCATCAAGCGTCGCCAGTCGCAAGCCACGCCGTCGGACTGGCACAGGTTGCTTTCTTTTTTTGCGGAGAAAGGCAATAGCATGCAGGGCATTGGGAGCAACGGAGTTACGCATGCGCATTGCGCAATGGGAATGGCCTTTCATGATGGAATCCATTGCAGAGGACAGGCTCCGCGCCACCCTGGCTGGGCACAGAGCGGACGTCGGAGTGGGTCGAGGGCCAACGCGACTGCCTGCGCCGAGGCTACGCAATGGAGAGCGAGGCAGGCAGGGATCCGCGCCATTGCGGGCAATTGCGACTGCACCAACGCCTTCGCGAGCACGAAGCGCAACCCTCTGCCGGCCCCGGCCTTTGCCGCGTCGAAGGAAGAGGGCCGGCCTTTTGCAATCGAGGCGATCAACTACGCGGCGCTGAGCATGGCATGCGCAGACAATTGGGCCCACGCCCTGACCGCCCAGGGCGCGCAGATGGGACTTTACACTGCGCCCGCGGAATTGAATGATACCTGCAATATCTACGCGGGACAATGGCGCCAAGAGGAGCGGGGGAAGGGCGAGACGTAGACGGCGCGCGACACAACGAACCCGATTACGGAGCGGGAGCACGACCTCTCGCTCAACGCGCTCATGGACGACATCGCCAAGATTCACGCGGTGGCCCCGCCCTCCCCGACGCAGGATCGGACCGGTGCTAGCGAGGGCATCTCAGAGCGCCTGCCAGCTCTCGGCGAGAGCGAGGGGATCTCGGTTCGTCGGGATGCACCTCCAGCGGGGGAGGGGGGGGCTCAATCGCAGGCGCGCAGAATTTCAGAGCAGATCGGCGCCACCACCAAGCGCCTCGAGCGCGAGTTGGCCGTTGGAGGGGGGGGTCCCGACCCAGCCAAGACCAACCACTTGGTGTCTCTGTGGGGCCCAGGGCGAGATGGGGTCACGCGCCAGCTCGCCAGCTCCAACGGGAAGGGCGGCTCTCAGGCACGCTGATGAGGGAGATGCGCGCGAAAGGGCCCCGCATGCCTGGCGACCAAGGCTGCGCGGGAGAGATCCTACGGAGGTACGACGCCACGCGCGTAGCCTACAGGCAATGCAGGCGCTTCTGATCTTCAGATACTTCGGACAAAATTAAACAGGACATGTTCCAGGCCTTTGTTTCGGGCGCGGGCCATAGTGGGCCCTTGGCCTTCGCGCTCGGGGGCCGCCGCTGCGACGCGCTGGACCGCGCCATGGCGCTGCTGCTGAGAGGGGTGGCAGGAGGCGGGGCGAGCTGGGCCCGGGAGGCTGGATCGACCAGGTGCTACTCCAACAGTGAGGTATTCGAATGGTGGAGGACGTCGTGCTGCGCTACCTCATTGCGAATCCGCGGGCTACGATGGCACTTGCAATGGGCACGGAACCCAGAAGAATCCGGCAGTGCTTTTGCGGCGGTATTTGGAACATCGAAACTGGATCGCCGTTGCGGAATCGAGCGACTGGAACGTGGATGGGCACGCGAGGCTCCCGCGCCCTGGGCTCAGCAGGTTGTCGAAGATTTCGGGCGCTGGCGGGAATCAGCGAGGGCGTGGCGAGCTGGTGCCCGCAGAGGCATTCTGGCATCTCCACGTTCCAAACTGGCATGCGGGACTGGGAAGCTCGGATTGGCACGGGCCCCAGTCTCCTTCGCCACGCTGGACAGATATGGGACGCCACCCTGCCACGGGCCCCCGAAGGGGGCGACCTTTGCACCCCGGTTCGGCGAGGCTGGGGGCAGGGTGCCGAGGGGCAGGTGCGAGTGGCATAAGTTGCCACCGCGGCGGCGCTGGCGCCGCGATGGAGAGCGACGCGCAACTGCCAACCAATGGTCCCCAGCCTAGTGGCGACCAACAAGTGCCCCTGGTGCTTGAGCTCGTTCGCCACGCAGAAAATTCGGTTGACCATGTCGAGAGGGCCGCGGAGAGCCCCGGGATCTGTAACAAAAACAGAAGCAGTTGGAACCACCCCGTGCAGGGGCCCTCTTCCCTCGGCTGCTCCCGCTGCGGCCATCGGGCCCAACCGCTCTGGGAGTTTCAAACCCGCGCCCGCTGCCGCCATCCGGGTCTTCGCAGCGCCCCCCATAGCGAAACGGCCAGAAACATCGCGAACAGGACCTTCAATGAATCGCCTCCGAGCCTTTTTTTCCCTCGGAGAGGTCCGCGCGATAACACATAGAAGCCTACATGTTTTGGGGTATTGCGATAAGAGTCAAGCGCGAAGCCATTGAAACGACACAGTGTTTTTGAAGGTTGCGTGCTACACGGCTGACATTCCGATGCGTTTTGGGACCATGACGCTGCGATCTGCGTGAAGGTTGCCATCGATGTTCAGACTTCTGAGGATGTCCCTAGCGAGACGGCCAAAAACATCGCGAGCCCAACCATCAATTCATCGCTTCCGAGCTCTTTGCTCCCTCGGAGAGGTCCGCATGAGAATGCATGTATCTATGCAGCCGTGACCCTGCACGGAGGGGGCCTGTCTTTAGGTTTTTACCTGACAGCTTTTGTTGATAGGTTTCTAGTGGGCTCAAAAGAGAGCATTTTGACGCCCCAGGTGGGTTTGGGCGGGACCCGGACAGGGGATTCGGCAGGATCCGGCAGCCCCAGGAATCCTTAGGAATCTTTCCGAATTCTCAGGAATCTTTAGGAATCCATTCCCAGAACACAATTCCCAGGCCACATTTTGAATGCCCGGAGCCAACTGTAGGCCATTTCGTGTTCTTCGTGTTCCCAGAACACCATTCCCGGACCACAATTTAAATGCCTGGAGCCAGCTGTAGGCCACTTCGTGACTTCGTGTTCTTCGTCTTCGCAGAACACCATTCCCAGGCCACAATTTAAATGCCCGGAGCCAACTGTAGGCCACTTCGTGTTCTTCGTATTCCCAGAACACCATTCCCAGGCCACAAGTTAAATGCCCGGAGCCAACTGTAGGCCTATTCGTGTTCTTCGCATTCCCAGAACACCAACCCCGGGCTACACTTTGAATGCCCGGAGCCAATTTTAGGCCGTTCGTGTTCTTCGTGTTCCCAGAACACCATTCCTGTACCATATGTTGATTGCCCGGAGCCAACTGTGGGCCACTTCGTGATCTTCGTGTACCCAGAAAACCAGTCTTGTGCCATATTTTGAATGCCCGAGCTGAGGCAGGCTGAGGCCGAGGCAGGCTGAGGCCGAGGCAGGCTGAGGCTGATGCGGAGGCAAGCCGAGGCAGGCTGAGGCTGAGGCTGACGCAGGCTGAGGCTGAGGCAGGCTGAGGCTGAGGCTGACGCAGGCTGAGGCTGAGGCAGGCTGAAGTTGAGGCTGAGGCAGGCTGAGGCTGAGGCTGAGGCAGGCTGAGGCTGAGGCTGAGGCTGAGAGGCTAAGGCTGAGGCAGGCTGAGGCTGAGGCCGAGGCAGGCTGAGGCTGAGGCTGAGGCAAGCCGAGGCAGGCTGAGGCTGAGGCTGAAGCTGAGGCAGGCTGAGGCTGAGGCAAGCTGTGGCT
>CAUYUJ010010924.1:378962-401462 GCA_963575745.1 Prorocentrum cordatum | reverse complement strand
GGCTGCTGGGGGGCCCAGCACAGTGGGTACCCACGGCGGATTCAAATGGGACCTCGCCATCCCTGGGGGGCTGCGATCTGTGAAACTGTCGCCACTTTCGAGGGCTGCTGGGGGGCCCAGCACAGTGGGCACCCACGGCGGATTCAAATGGGACCTCGCCATCCCTGGGGGGCTGCGATCTGTGAAACTGTCGCCCCTTTCGCTGCCTGCTGGGGGGCCCAGCACAGTGTGCACTCGCGGCGGATTCAAATGGGACCTCGCCATCCCTGGGGGGCTGCGATCTGTGAAACTGTCGCCACTTTCTAGGGCTGCTGGGGGGCCCAGCACAGTGTGCATCCACGGCGGATTCAAATGGGACCTCGCCATCCCTGGGGGGCTGCGATCTGTGAAACTGTCGCCACTTTCGAGGGCTGCTGGGGGGCCCAGCACAGTGGGCTTCCCGCACGTCTTTCTCCTGCTCTTCGTTCCCGTCTCCCCATGTCCTCTTCGAGCTTGTAGGTGTCGCCCCTCGTTCTTGTACGGTTCTCCTGCGCATCAGTCCATTGGCGCGTGTCCCAAGTAGCTTACACATCAAACAACGGATCCTGCAATTTGATTGTCCGTGCAAGTTTCGGCCAACTCCTCGTTTCCCATGATACAAATGGGTTGGGTACGTCACAGGGTAATTCTATTTTTTCGCCCAAAACCCCCTTGTAGGGGGACAGGCCCGACCTACAATTAGGGCTGCGGGCCCCTCCCGGCGACGGCAGCCTCGTTCATCTGTTCGTGGGGCCGCCCGCAGAGAAGCGCGCAGAGAAGCGCGCTTCGCGCGCCGCAGGCTGGGCCAGGGCGGTGGCCCTTCTTCATGAGGGGAAAAAACACACAGACACAATTAAACGTGGATTCCATAGAAAATATGGGAAAATATGGGAAATGAGGGGGAAGACAGAGACCCAGGAAATATGGGAACATATGGGTAATCCTTTTATTTGTGTGTATTTATGTGTGTGTCCTTGGGCCCCTTGACTTCTGCACGGGGGCGGCCCGAGGGCGCGCTGGCGCGAGGGTGATCGCGCACAGCGCGGCGCGGGGCCCGACGGCGCGAAGTCTGGAGGCGAGCCACACTGGGGGAGTCGTGATCCCTACTTCCCCTCCTCTGGGGGACACATCGGATGCGAGACCCGTCCCGCAGTGTGTCCTCTCTTTGTGCTTGTCGTTTCGTGCCGTTTCGTCCTGCTGATAAGGACCCCCTCTTTTCCTGTCGTGTTCATCCAAGCACCGTTTGGGTCTCTGATGGGTGTCTGATGTTTTGTGTACTGGGCGTCATTTGGCCACCTACTGGAATGGTACAGCTAAGACTTCCCGAATCATGTAACATCGTTGTGGTTCAAGCCCCGTCATAGTTACTTACCTGGCTTGCTATATGCAACTGTAGACATGGCTACGTGCGTGTTGGCCAGTCGATTCTGAGCTCTGCATGTCTGATGGAACGTGGATGGTGCGACCTTCCTGGTGACGTGTGGTCAAGCATCATTTGCTTTGGAGTTGCACTACCTGAAGATGTGTACATCACGGAGTACTCGGCAGCTACAGTTGGATACAACATGCTGGACATGATGGTACCGGCTGGGCCTTCAACGAAATGCCAAGGCCTGTTTCTGTCTAATGGAAGCGCGCTGCTCTGCCGAGGCCAGCTGCCAATTACCGCAGACAGCGCAGACTTCTCTCAAATAAAGGTCGCTGTTGCGTCCGATGTGCAACACCGATCCCTGTATCTCACAGAAAACCAAGGATGCCTTTATGTTCATGTATGTGATGCTTGCTTACGCGAGGCAGTTCAAGAAGCCATCGAGTTCAGGAGACAGTCTTCGCCATTTTGTTATATTATCCCTGATGTCTGCCCTTTTGCTACATTATGCCGCAAGACTTACGACAATTATGCGAGTGTGCTACCCCGCGGTTATTTATACAAAGTGCAGGCGTGTTTCGAATTTCAGAAACCCGGCGGAAATGAGACAATCACATTAGGTCTCGATACGGCACCACAGTGTTCTTACCTGGCAGGAGCAATTGAATCCAGTTTCGAATCAATGTGAAATGGTGCGAGGTGTGCTCGCTGGCATTCTCGTACGCTCGACAATTCAGAGTAGCAATCACCATTCGTGTGTGGCTGGTCCAATGCAAGATTGGATGGGGATGTGTCTAGCAGATCAGTCGGCATCAACAACAACATATAATTTGTTTTGTTCGTCAGAACGCTTGCCCAGCGTCAACGTACGACGCGGAACTCATATTGTTAGCCAGCGTGGATCCCAAATAGTGTGTTTCCAGCAATACACGCTGTGCAATCTATGTGGTGCAATCCACGTTGTGCAATATATGTGCAGTCTATGTGGTGCAATGTATGTGGTGCAACCTATGTACCGCAATATGTGTTGTGCAATCTATGTGGCGCAATCTACGTTGTGCAACCTACCCGGTGCAATCCATGTTGGGCAGTAAATGTGGTGCAATCTATGTTGTGCATGCGGTGCAATATTTGCATTGCAAACTATTGTGTGCAATTTTGGTGGTGTTATCTTTATGGTGCACTTTTTGTGGTGCAATCTACTTGGTGCAAACTATGTGGTGCAATTTACGTTGTGCACTATATGTGCAGTCTATATGGTGCAATGTATGTGGTGCAGCCTATGTGCCGCAATATGTGTTGTGCAATCGATGTGGCGACGTCTACTTTGTGCAACCTATCCAGTGCAGTCCATGTTGGGCAATATATGTGGTGCAATCTATGTCGTGCACTGCATGCGATGCAGTGTATGCATTGCAAGCTATGTTGTGCAATCTTGGTGGTGCAGTCTATGTGGTGCAATGAATTTGGTGCAATCCATGTGGTGCAGTCTATGTGGCGCAGTCTGCGTGGTGCAATATATGTTGTGCAATCCATGTGTTGCAATCCATGCGGTCCAACCTATGCTGTATACAATCTCTGTGGTTCTATGTGGTGCTATATATGCGGTGCAACCTACGTTGTGCAATGCAGTGCGGCGAGGGTGCGGCGACGGCGACTTCGGGAGGCGCCAGTCAACCACCAACACCGACCCTGGCCAGGCCCTGAACAAGCCGCCGACGCGCGCCCCCAGCGCGCGTGGAGGCAGGAGAGCTTCGACATCACTCGCCTGCTACTCTGGATGGGGTTATTTATCGAGGGGGAGGGGTGATTCACCTTCCGACTGAGCTTGCCCAATCCCGCCCCCTCCATCCTCCTCCCCCCTCAATCCGTGCCGACAGCACGTGCCCAACCCGCCCAGCGGACTCACGGGGGCGGCGATTATTGTACCATCCCTTGGTATCGCTCGGACGTGTGCACCTTCTCGCGGCGAGAACCATCGAGGACCATCCTGGACCCTCGAGCAACAAAAAGCACGCACGGGACCGACAAGTGCACGGGAAAGGGGCGTCCGAGCGACGGCAGGCCTCCAGAGCGGAGCGCACCCCCCGGGGCCCGCACCTGAAGTCGGGCGTGTCCCCCTACAGGGGGATTTTGGGCAAAAAATAAAAGATATTCAAAACAAATACCCCAAAAAGATCAAAGAATTGGCCCAAAATAGTCCCCAGACTATTTTTTGATTATTTTTGGATTATCTTGGAGGTATTCTTTATTCTTCGTCGAAAATCCCCCTGTAGGGGGACAGGCCCGTCTTAACCTTACCCAGAGCACCTCTGGCCAGGCAGGGAGGGGCCCGCGCGCCGCCTCGGGGCCTGGCCGGGGCCGGCGCGCTGGCGTGCTGAGGCCCGGCGTGCAGGGGAAGAGCGGCCGCGGAGGGCCGGCTACGGGCGGGGCGACGAGCTCCGAGGCTCTGCACGAGCGAAATCTTGGCATCGCTCGGACGTGTGCTTTTTTCCTCCGTCGGCGAGGACCATCGAGGAGCATCCCTGATCACTTGGCGAAAACATCACGCACGAAACCGAAAAAGAACAGGGAATGGACGTCCGAGCGATGGCCGGTAAGACCCTGAACCCTGCGGCAGCACTTCCCCACCTCCGCAGTCATGGATCCTTTGGCGAAAAAAGCGGGGCCCGCACGAGCACCTCTGGCCCGGCAGGGAGGGGCCCGCGCGCCGCCTCGGGGCCTGGCCGGGGCCGGCGCGCGGGCGTGCTGAGGCCCGGCGTGCAGGGGGAGAGCGGCCGCGGAGGGCGGGCTTCGGGCGGGGCGACGAGCTCCGAGGCTCGGAGGACGAGGAGGAAGACGAGGAAGCCATTTGGCCTCTTGGGGCCAGCCGATCCCGATCGATCCATCGGGGTCGGTCGGCGCCTGCCGCCCGATCGATCGCGGTGGCAGGGCGCATCGCGCATCGGCCAGCCCCCGAGGCCGGGCTCACGCGCGCCGCGCGCCATACCCTGCGGCAGGGGGCCACCCGTGCCTCCCTGTCCCCTGCCGCAGGCCGCGGCGCTCGCGGCCGCGCTGCGGCCAAGCGGCGGGACGCCGCGTCATCATCGAGGAGGAGCTCCAGAGGGCGCTGCCCACCGCCGCGAGCGGCAGCAGAGAGCCCAGGACAGGCTCCTGCTCCGCCTGCGGGCAGCGGCCGAGCGCCTGGCCGCCCACCACTCCGCCCAGCCAGCGATGGCTCGTGATGGTAAGGGCAGAGGCGGTGGTGGCCGTAGCGGCAAAGGCCAGGCCCAAGAGGAAGAAGCACCGCCAGCAGCGCCCCCATGGCGTCAGGAGAGGTGGCACGGCGCTGGCTGGCGAGAACAGCACTGGCACGCCGAGCCAGCTGCTGAGGAACCGCCCTGGCGCAGGGAGCCGTCGCGGCCACGACGCTCTGGCCAGGCCAGCCCTCGCCAATGGCCACAGCAGCAGCACCAGCAGCCCAGTCAGCATCCCTGGCAGCAGCAGCAGCAGCAGCCCAGGGCGGGCAAGGGTGGCCAGGCCAGCTCCAGCAAAGCGGACCAGCGTGCTCAAAAGGTCATCGACTCAGTGGCGGCATGCACGCTGGACCAGGCCACCACCCACCCAAAGTGGCAGGCGCCCCCGGCCGACCGCGCAGGCATCCAGAAGTTCCTGAGCACCGCCGATCAGAGGCTGAGGAAGCTGGGCGACCTGATCATTGCCAAGCAGGCCGCGGGGGACAGCACTGAAGAGCAGCTACGGGAGATCGCGGTCATCAAGTATCAGAAGCTGGTCACGAGAAGGCCGAACGACCAGCTGCAGGTGCTCAGCAAGAGGCGCAAGGCCGTCAAACTCGAAGTCATCGCCCTAGAAGCCAAGTCGAACGAGCTGCGGGACGACCTCAAGGCCAAGCAGCAGGAGTTGAGGCAGCTCGAGTCCAACATCGCCGACGTGAGGGCTGTGCTCGCCGACGGCGGCGCGGCGGACGACGAGGGCGACTGGGACACGGACGGGTTCGGCTTGGCACCGAGCTGGGATGCTTTCCACAAGGCTGTGATTGACAGGCGCCTGAACAGCGAAGCACCTGGTGACGGACTCCCAGCTTGGCCATCAGGAGTGGTGGGGCAATCGCCACGATCAAGAGCCAGCTCGGCAGGCAGCGCAACCAGAGGCTTCGCAGATCAGGTGGCCAAGGCAAATGCGGAGCGGGCCCACCAGCAGCAGCGCCATGCCGAAGCCGAGCAAGAGTTCGCTGCCGAACTGGCGGAAGTAAGGAGGGTTGCTCGCGAACAAGCACTCCGCCACAATGGCGAGCAGGCGAAACTGAGGCTGGCACTCAAGGAGGAGTCAGAGCAGCTGCAGCGCATCACCGCAGCGGAGAGCGCAGCCCAGCAGCAGCAACAGCAGCAACACAAGGCCCTCCGACATGAGATCAAGAGGCAACAATACGAGCAGCTCGAGTTCGCGACGCAGATGGAGGCCAGAATAATCAGCCATGACACAGCCTTCACTCATGCCAAGGCAGAGGCGGAAGCCGCGACACACCGGGCAAATCACCTGCATGAGCAGCTCGAGCAAGTACGAGCGGAGCACCGGGAGAAGCCGCAACCCCAGGACGGCGCCTACCAAGACCTGATGAGGGCAAGAGCCGAGGCACAAGAGTCACTGCGACGGGCCCAGCATGAGAGCGCCCAAGCGACAGCTGCAGCGGGTAATCTCAAGCAGCAGCTCGCCAGGCAGGAGCTGGTCATGGAAGAGAAGCTCCAGGAGGCCAAAAAGAACCACGCCCTCGAGATAGAAGCTGCCGCCGAATCAGCCAGGGTCCAGGCAATCGCCCAGGCTCAAGTGGTTGCCAACGCCAAGGGAAAAGGGGCCCTCCCGCCGGCAGAGGCGGCCAGGCTGCAAGGGATCGCCCAGACAGCAGCACGGCAGCAGGAGCGGCTCAAGCAGACCAAAAACGAGCTCGAGGCAGCTGAAGCCCGCATACACGAGCTACAGCAGTACTCCAAGCTTGAGGCGGGCGCTGCGCAGCGGGCAGCACAGGTGGCATACCATGAAGCAGCGGAGCTGAGAAGCGCCAACAAGGAGCGGCAAGTCCCGCATGAGGTGCAGGCTTTGCAGTTCGCCCTGCTAAGGACCAGAGCAGAGGAGGAGGAGATCGCGAAGGCCAGCCTGAAGGACAAGGAGGCAATGCGGGCAGAGCTCGAAGGCAGTGTTGAGGGAATAAGGGCGAGTCTCACCCGCCAAGTCATGATAGAAGAGGCGAACGCACATGACTTGCAGCTGCACACAGAGAGCCTGCGACAGGAACTGAGCAGCTACGCGGTGCAGCTGAGCGAGCAAAAGTCCAACGCAGAGGTGCAGGAGCAGGCGCTCGAGGAGGAGCTCGCCCAGGCCCTCACCTTCAGGATCGCCAGCATGGAGGAGGCCTCCGCCATGGAAGACTTCGCCAGCCAGCAGAGGACGGGCAGGGAGGAGGCTATCCACCTTGCGCTGCAAGAAAGCCTCCAGCGCTCCAGCACGCTGCACACCGAGCTAGACGCCATCGCAAAGAAGGAGCAGCAGGGCGCGTCGGAGACAGAGGAGCTAAAGCTGAGGATGCAGAGCCTGGAAGCCATCGCAGCCAGCAGGGAACGCGAACGCAAGGCCATGGTCAACCTGTACGCCGAGATGAGGCAATACGGACAGGAGGGCTACGACTTCACCAAGAGGGCAGCTCATCATCTCGTCCAAGGGGGCCACCTCCCAACGTCCCAAGAGTCCATGGACGACTACCAGGAGGCCGCCGACCTGTACGAGGAAGCCAGAGGAGCAGCCGAGGCAGCGGCCGCCACAGTCGAGCCCCCCGTTGCGACCTTCCAAATTGGTGCAGCTGAAGAGCGCCCAGCCAACAGGGGCCGCAGGCAGAGCAGCCCCTCCCCTCGGAGGCCCGCATCAAATAGGTCAGCCAGGTCAGCAACCCGCCAGACCGACGAAGGCGAGGCCCTCCTCACAGAGCGTGACAGGTCCAGGAGCCCCGACAGGCCAGACCCGCACGAGGAGGCAGAAAGATACGAGCGCGAACAAGATGAGTTGCACAGACAAGCTGCTGAGGAGAAAACACAATGGGAAGCCGTACAGATGGAGGAGGAGCTGGAGTCCGTAGTGAGGGACCACGAGGCGAAGGAGATCCAAAGGCGCTACTACGAGGAGGCCCCCCTGACCCAGTTCGGCACAGCGGGCACGCAGGACTCACGAGCGGAGGACGACGGCTCGGAGCACGCGCCGATGATCTACCCCGCCAGGTGGCCGCCCTGGAGCCAGGATCACCCCGCACCCGATGAGGGTGATGAGATGAGGGGGATCACGCAGCACGAGGCAGACACAGACCTGGCATCCACGTCAAGGGCTAGCTCGATACCAGCAGAGCAAGGAGACCCTCCCACCCCGACAGCATCTCAGGTAATCCTCATTCCAGCATCGCCAGCGCCACTCAGCGAGATGTCACTCACGCCCACAGTTCCATTCGGGCATGAGGAGCAGCGCGGCCACGGTGGTGGAGAGGGAGCCGGCAGCTTCGTATTGACCCCTCCCCCTGCGTCCCAGCAGAACGCGGAGGCGGCAGGGGCCAGCATCGAGAGGCAGTATGAGGGCATCGACATCATGACGCGCCAGCACACCTCAGCCGCCGCCGCAGCTGCAGCCCTCGAAGAGGCGTTCGGTCCAGTGCCCGCATTTCCAGGAGAAGACATCAGCCAGGCCCACAAGGGTCAGCGGGTAGACTCTGGAGAGTCAGGCATAGCCCGTTTTCGTGGCCGAGTGGCCCGCAGGAGGGACGAGACAAGGGGCACAGCAACCCCCTCCCCTCCTGCAACTCCTGGAGCCGAGGTGCAGGCAGCAGCAGCGCCCGCCGAATCCCCCCGAGGGGGGGAGGGGGCCTAGCAGCGCCGCCAGGCTTCAGGTTATGCATGACAGAATTCATCGCCAGGAGGCGGCCGATGAGTCCAACAGGGCAGAGCACGACGGATGTGGGACTTCGTCACGCTCTCCGATCAGTTCGACAGCATCGATCTCCTGGGCAGCATCGGGGAGAGCAGCTGGGGCCCAAAGCCCGCAGCACGGCAGTGGGGTCCTCCACTACGATGCTCGACCTACCCACCACCAGAGGCTTGACAGCACGGCGGGCCCTGGAGGTAATTGCGACAGCCGTCTTGTAACAAATGGACCAGCGGAGATTCCGACAATCTCGCGCACCAGATCAGGTACTCCCAGGAGTCCAGGGTCTCGAGGGGCCACGACTCCAAACAGATGTGATACCGCAACGGGCATCGGCAGTGGGGTGGCCACTCCCAATCGCAGCAGCCAGCATCAGCAGCGGTATCAGTCACCTGGGTCTCGAGGGGCCAATGTGACACCACCACGGCCGACACGAGGGCCGCCCGCCGCGTCTCGAGGGGCGCTAGGCGGCAACCAAGGCGGCCCACTACCAGGGAGGAGTGAGGCATCCGCCAATCTGTCAGCACTCCAGGTCACAAGCCACCAAGATGGCTGCAAGGATGCGTTACCGGCTGCCCTTGCAATCAGTGTGCAACCCTCCGCCATTCGAGTCCATGAGATCGAGAACGTGGAAAGGACCTTTCTCGACGGTCAAAACTCGGCTGGCAGCGAGGCAGAGGATGGCATGGAGCAGTGCTACGAGAACTGGAGGCAAGCGTGCGCAGTTGCAGCCTTCCGAACAGCCCAGCGGAGTGCACGCCGCGCACGGCGTGCTGCGGAGAGCCACAGTCGTCGGGACAACAGCAGCAGCCACAACAGATACCACGACCTGGCGGTGGATCCACACCCGTCGGGCTCAGCAGCTCAACCAGCAGCACCTGTGCCCCCAGTCCCGACGGGCCCAAGCAGCTCACCGCTGTCCAGCAGTTGGAAGCCAACGCTCCCCTCGGCATCAGCGCGCTCCCACCACGGCACGGGTGCTACCAGTCACCCAGACGCCCTGGATGGCGAACCTCATCGTCTACGTGACAGCATGCTCCACGCCCAATCACGCGAGCCCCTGTTCAGTCAGGCCGCGCGGGCTGGATCGGACAACTTGAACTACGATGAGGGGAGCCAAATGCCATCACTACAACCCGTGAAGCGGAGTGCGTCTCAGGCTGGAGCCATATCACCAGCATCACCAACGCGTTCTCCGACGCCACGGCCACCTCCAGCACACATCACCACTACACCAAGTCCAGTTCCACAGGGCATGGGGCCGGCGCCAGGCCACGACATCGAGTACTCTCCCGAGTATATCAATGCAGAGAGGGCCAGGCGTGGCCGAAGGCGACCGCAGATCCCCACCACGACAGCACGAGAAAGAGGCCAAGCGACTGTGCTGCCAGTTCTCAGCCAGGACCCAGTAGCCGAGACACTTCGTGGCCGAGGCCGAGTCAACGTCTGCGACGACGTCGACACTACGACCCTGCACAGCATGGCAAGGTTGGCGTTGGAGATGTGCCCATCACGAGAGCTGCCGACCAGGCGGACACACATCTACACGGACGGCAGCTACAACGGCATCCCACACTCAGCCGCCTGGGCAGTTGTCATTGTCGACGAGTACGAAGACGGGAGCAACCTGCGAGGCCCGTTCGGCTTTCGGGGTTTCATTGCTGGCAAAGTCACCGAAACCCTAGACGACATGGTCAACAACGAGAAGGTGACGGCATACACAGCGGAGCTCACGGCAGTACTCTGGGCGTTGATGTGGGCCCTTGGTCAAGATACCGACGCGCCCATCGAGATCACGCCTGACGCCCTCAACGTCATCAACCTGGCCAAAGGCGAAGCCCAATGCCACGTACATCCGAGGTTGGGGGCAGTCATTCGCACACTTGCAGGCCTCCTCCAACAAGCCCGACCCACCCAGTGGCACCATATTAATTCGCACATCGGGCACCCTTGGAACGAGCTCGCTGATGGGATAGCAGATCAAGCCTCGGCCAGCGACCTGATGGACCCGAACATTGCAGCCGTACAGGCGATCGCCCACAACAAGTTCCTCTCCTGGGAATGGCTGCGATCAGCGCCAGACGCGGTCAAGGCCGCATACCCGCCCCTGCGGCATAAAGACTTCATCATTGAGGCCACTCAGCCGCAGGCAGCCCCAGGAGCGATCCAGAGGCCCATCAGCACTATCACCATCAAGGCCGACCTCAACGTGAACCTGTGCACGTACAACTGCAGGTCACTCAAGGCCACCGTGAGCTTCAAGCCGGGCAAAGGCAAGGCGGCCGGCAAAAGCAAGCAGAGCCTCTCCAAGGCCACGCACCTAGCAGCACAGTTTGCTGACATGGGCCTGCACGTCGTCGCCCTGCAGGAGACCCAGAGCGAAGGAGACGTCCGCAATGTAGGTGAATACGTCTGCTACTCATCAGGCCACATGCAGCAGAACAGAGGGTGCGACATCTGGCTCAATGTCTCCCAACCTATCAGCACGAGTGGGGCAGCGAAGTACCTAAGTGCCAAAGACACCCTCGTCCTCCACCAGCACGACAGGCTCTTGATCATCAAGACCCGCGTTGCAGGCACAGATATGGTTATCGCATCTGCATACGCACCCCACGAAGACTCCCACGCGGCGGAGAAGAGAGAATTCTGGGAGTCTGCTCAGCGATTGTCCGACAAGTACCGAGTGGACATCTTCATGGGGGACCTGAACGGGCGTCTTGGCGACTACGAGTCCCCAGGAGTTGGCACCAGTGGGTGCCCAGAAGTGACCAACGGCAACGGCAAGCACATCATCAGCTTCGCTGCCGACACTAACATGGAGGTCATCAACACCACGAGGGATCCAGGCAGCAACTCATATACGCACGTCGGATCGAAGGGGCAGCACCACAGGACAGACTACATCCTGCTGAACTCCTCGATCGCCCCATACGTCGCGAGCTGCAGCACGGAGCCAGGTCTGGACCGAGGCACAGCTGCACAAGACCACATACCAGTGCTAGCCAGCCTCAAGTGGGCCGTCTGCAAGACCACCAAGGCCTCAGGACCGAGGCCCGATCTGACCAACTTGAACAACGACGTCGCCAAGGCCAGCTTCAAGGAGATCCTCAAGCAGGCCCCGATCATCCCGTGGGAGGTGGACGTCAACACCCACTGCGAGGAGGCCACCAGGGTCATTAACGACGCGGCCATCCAGGCCTTCGGCAAGGCCTCCAGGGCAACGAGGAAGCCCTACGTCACCAAGACTACCATGGGCCTGATCCGAGCCAGGCGCCTCACACTCAGAGTCCACCGTGCAGTACTCAGAAGAGAAGCCCACGACGGCCAACCTGGACGACTAGTAGCCCACGCCCACTCTCTTTGTGCAGGCGAAGTAGGGGACTCACTCTCTCTTTGGAGCAGAGAGCGTGGCGACGACGACGGCACCATCCACGACATCCACCACTACGCGCACCTCCTCCTGAACTGGACAATCTCGCCCATGGACTACGCCATGGCCATCCTTTCCTTCCTCACCAGGTCTGGGCCCATAGTTGCCGCGGCCGTCGAGAAGGACCGAAGCGCATTCCTCAGTCGGCTTGCCTCGACAGCGTCCTCCGCCTCAGCTGCGAACGACGCTGCGGCCCAGTGGAAGGCTTACCGAGACCTACTAAGGTACGGAGGGAGGAAGGCGAAATTCCCAGCAGGAAAGCCCATGCGGCTCGACAATGGATGGAGAGGTGATCCACAACTCCCAGGAAATGGCGGACCAGGAGCTCAACCATTTCGCGAAGATACAGGCGGGGAAGATCGTGACAGCGGATGACCTTGCTGACAAGTACAATCACGACAGCAAGATCAGGCCTTTCGACGGCATGCTGGATCTCTCCATGGTGATGCCCCTGGCCGTCTGTCAGGCCCAGTTCGCTGCGGCCAAGGCTGGGACGCAAGGAGGCCCCGACGGGCTCACGAACGCTGTCCTCAGGGCGGCCCCCACGGAGGCAGCGAGGCTACTGCACCCCCTCTTCACCAAGGTGGCGACCACCGTGCGAGAGCCGCTGAGCTTCAAGGGTGGAGACCTGGTCGCAATTCCCAAAGGAAAAGGCGACCCAAGGTACCTCCAAGCCTACCGCGAGATCCTCTTGAACAACGTTCTGGGCAAGCACCACCACAAATACCTAAGGACCATGCTCAACACTACCCTCGCCATAGCGCTGGAGGACATCCAGGTTGGCGGCCGGCCCAAGCGAGGGGCGGACATGGCGGTCCTTGCAGCACGCCTCTTCACCGAGAGAAGTCAGGCCCAAGGGAAGTGCTCCATGATAAGCTGCTACGACTTAAAGGAGGCCTTCTACTCGGTTGTAGTCCAACTGGTACATGGTATCCCAGGTGAAGAGGACGAAGTCCAGGAGGTGCTAGAGAACCTCGAGGTTCCCCTGTGGGCCCAGCCGCAGCTGGAGCACCTCATGGCCAATCCAGGGATACTCGACACAGTGTTGGACGGCTCCCACCTGGCTGCCCTCATTGCAGAAGGATATCGCAACAGGTGGACATCACACAGGTTTTCCCAGAACCTTATGGCACCGCACAAGGGCACGAGGCCTGGCGTGCCCCTGGCCGACGCGGACTTTAATCTGCTATTCGGCCGAGTCCACCGCATGATTGACAACTACCTGGCGCAGCGAGGACTACGACCTCAGGGCAAGCCTCTTGGCAGCAGCTTCGCACGCGACAACGACCCCACAGATGGGCCACTCCAGGAGCAAGAACCACATGGCCTATCGTTCGTCGATGACCTAACGGGCATGCACGTGTTCACCAGCCCCGACCACATTCAGCATGAGGCCACCGAGTTCTGCGAAGCCGTCTACTGCGCCGCCAGCACCTTCGGCCTCCAGCTGCAACTCACCAAGACCAAGGTGATGATTGACTTCAGTGGGCCTGGGAGCCGGCAAGCGCGGGCCAGTTTCTACTCCGAGGGAGTGCCGAGGATCGAGGTCCCCCTCGCAGGGAGTTACGTCGAGGTGGTTCGTCACCACAAGCTCCTCGGGACCTACGTGACCGACAATGCATCCCCTGGGGTGGATGTCGCAGTGAAGGTAGCCACTGCAGCGACATCCACGAGGCCTCTCCATCGCGAAGTCCACAGGCGATCAGAGCTGGCAATCAAAGACAAGGCCTATTTAGCCGACAGCGTGGTGCTATCCCAGCTATTATACAATGCGTCTACCTGGCCCGAACTCACCGCAGGCCAGGCCAGGAATTTCAACAACCAGTACATCGTCAACTACGCTGCGGCGCAGAGGATCACTTGGAAAGTACGACAGAAAAAGGAAGTAACGAACACCCAGATCCTCGAAGGAGTCGACAAGCTGCCCCCAGAGATAGTCCTGCGACTTGAGAGGTTACGGCTATTTGGCAGATGCCTCAACTGGGGACCCCTGCACCTCCGCCGGCTACTTAGCCAAGCATGGGACGGTAGCTACGGCTGGGTGGCACTGCTCCGCCGAGACCTGGATTGGGTCCGCGACCACACAGGACCTGACGAGCGTGGCGGAGCATACACGCTCGAGGACTGGAAGGACTGGGCCAGGAACGACTACCAAAGCTACCTCAGCGCAGTAAAGAAAGCTTGCCAACGTGGCAAAGCTCGCCAGTACGACCACGACCACCATGCTCGATGGAGGCTTCGACTCCAACGGTGGACCAACACGGAAGCCATCTCGTCCTTCCCAGACCAGCATTTCGAGCATCAGCGCAAGTACCTATGCTACCACTGTGGACGTACTGAAGCCAGCGCAGCAGTGCTACGAGCACACATCACCAAGGACCACACCTCGTCGGGTCATCCTATTTCGTGGGCAACTGGTTCGGTCTGCTACGGATGCGGCATGGATTATCATACTACAAACAGGCTGGTCAAACACTTGCTGAGAGTGCGCAAGTGCGCTCGACATTGGAGAAAGACGCGCCCAGCAATCCTAAGTAGAGCCGAGCTGCAGCACAACCAGCAAATTGTCCGCGACCAGCAGCAGGCGAACCGAAGGGCGGGCAGGCCTATCGACTGGGCAGAGAAGCCTGCAGTCCCTGCTCGCCCTCCAGAAATACATACGGACGAGGACAGCGACGACAGCAACGGCGGCCACTACGAGAGCCTTGAGCTGCCCTTCATTGAGGAGCAGCCACCGCCGCCAGCCGCTGTACCGAGGCCCAGACCAGCTCGGACGTTATATGTGCTGCATCTATTCAGCGGCCGTCGCCGAGACGGAGATGTTCAGGACTGGTTTGACCGCCTCAGCAGTCGGGCTGCTTGCGACATACACATGCTCAGCCTGGACATCGCCAACGACCCGACCTTCGGCGACCTGACATCTGAGGTCGCAGTCAGCAAGTGGCGAGACATGGCACAAGCAGGAAGAATTGCAGGAGTCATCGGCGGACCGCCGTGCGAGACCTGGAGCCGAGCGCGCCACTTGCCCCCCAATGGCTGCAGGGGTCGGCCACCAAGACCCCTAAGGGGCGGCAATAGCCTGTGGGGTTTTCGCTACCTTTCCCGCCCAGAGATGGAGCAAGTAGCGACAGGCAACCGCCTATACAGGACACAGCTGGAACTTATGTACATGTGCCTCAATTTGGGAGTCCCAGGCATGCTCGAGCACCCGTCTGAGCCCATCGAGGAGCACTTCGCCAGCTCCTGGAAGCTTCCCGAGATGCGCCATCTCCTGAACCAGCAGGGAGTCGAGCTGATCACCTTCGACCAGTGCACCTGTGGAGCGCGCTCGAGGAAATCCACAAGCCTGATGGCGGTATCCCTACCAACCCTCCGAGCAGAAATCAGGAGACTGCCTGGAAGTGGAAGGTGCTTTCACACGGCCTCCTACCATGCGGAGCTGGCAGGCATCAACGATGAAGGCCAGTGGCGCACCGCGCCGGCCAAGGAGTACCCGAACAGGATGTGCCAGGCCATCGCGACCGCACTGGTGAAGCAGATCAGGTGGCGCTTTGGCGAGTCGCCCAACGACGTCCAGGGGTGGCACATCGACGACGACGTGGCCCACTTCTTCCAGCCGCTCGACCACTACAAGACCAGGGAGATGGGTCAGGACTACTATCGAGGCAGCAGGCGGAACGGCTCACCGACCTGGCTGGAAGAGGCAAGGGAGTGGGCCCGGCAGGACCGACCCGACAAGGCAATCGGCAGGGCCACCACCTCGACAGGAGCTGTTCGGGCACAGGCTGACAACGAGGATCGTGACGAAGCGCCTTGACGACATGTACAAAAGAATCAGAACGCAAGTCCTGAGGAAGCCCCGAATGCGTGGGAACACCTCAGGCTACGTCGCCAAGTTTTGCACAAGTTGTCAGGACGCAAGACCTGGGGAAGCCCCGAATGCGAGGGAACACCCCAGGCTCACGTCGCCACGTTTTGCATAGTGACGGACACGGCCGCCGTACAGCCAGGGCTCAGAAGTACCAGCCCGATGACCCCAACTGCACCAAGTACCAGTCAACGTTGCCCTGGTGAGGCAAGGATCAAACTTCGAGACGGGCTCGAAGGGCGGGGGGGCAGGACGAGGACTGCCCGCGCCCACCAGGGGGGATGGTGAGGGGCAGGGGGGGGGCAGGACGAGTACTGCCCGCGCCCCCGCGGTCCGCCCTAGCTCGCCACCCCCACCATTCCCATGGCGGAGACGGAGCTCCCGAGCGCCCAAGGGCGTAGCATAGGGCAGCGTTGACTTTCCTCATCGACAGCAGAAGAATCACCTGGCCTGGGGTTCGCCCCCACCGAGGGCACCGTGACCCCTAGCCATAGCGGGACGAGGCAGGGCCGCCATGAACCCTGCTTGAAGTCGGTGCATGGAGGCCAGAGTGCGCCCGCAATCTATTCCACCTACCAGCAACAAGCCGACCCCCATCGACCTTAACCAGCACGACAACTACTTCATCGGCTGAGACCCGTACCAGGAGAAGAGCCCAACGCAGCCAACCAGCTCTTGACCAAGGTGGCTGTGACAAGACGAAGAGCCCACCAGCAACGAGGCAGGCTCACTGGCACATCGAGGAGGCCGACCGCGACGCGGAGCGCCTCGCGCTGGGCCAGAAGGAGAAAATGCGGAAGCCGACGGCATCGCGGAGCTCCTCGCGCTGGGGGCCATCGCGGAGGCCGACGGCACCATGGAGCTCCTCGCGCTGGGGGCCAGGCGATGGAGGCCGACGGCAACGCGGAGCTCCGCGCGCTGGGCCAGCTGGCGCACAGCTGGGAGGCCAAGCGCTGAAGCTCCCGCAGACCGGCGGCAACACAGAGCTCCTGGCGCTGGACCAGCAGGTGCACCCGGCGACGCACGGCGACGCGGAGCACCTCGCGCTGGGCCAGAGGGAGCGCATCATGGAGGCCGGCGGCAACGCGGAGCTCCGCGCGCTTGGCCAGCTGGCGTACAGCTGGGAGGCCAGGAGCGGAGCCCCGCAGACTTGCGGCAACGCAGAGCTCCAGGCGCTGGACCGGCAGGTGCACACCGCGGACGCACGCGCGACGCGGAGCACCTCGCGCTGGACCAGAGGGAGCGCATCACGGAGGCCAGGGGCGGGCGGGGTCGCCGCCCTCGACGCGACCTGAGGGCCCCGCCGCCCCCGACCACGCGGACGAGCTCAGCTAGGTCCCACCGAGGTGGGTGGGCCCTCGCCGAGCCAAAGGCCAGGGCCCCGCGGGCCCTCGCCCCCTCGGGCCCTTCGCCGACCGGTGTTGGGCCCAACGGGCCCGTCTTTTTCCCTTCCCCTTTCCTCCAGGCCTTCGCTGTCCAGGATTGAAACGGGCCTCCCTCTCCCCCCTTCTGTCGGCGGCCGACGGCCGCCGCGCTGCGCTTCAGGGCTGTGACCCTTACGGCGCGTCAAATAGCGGAAATAGCGGAAGACGAGGAGGAAGACGAGGAGGAGGAGGAGGAGGAGGAGGAGGAAGACGAGGAGGAAGACGAGGAGGAAGACGAGGAGGAAAATGAGGAGGAAAATGAGGAGGAGGAGGAAAATGAGGAGGAGGAGGAGGAGGAGGAGGAGGAGGAGGAGGAGGTCCGAGAGGGTCACAAAGTCCCACAGGACCTCAAGACGGCCCACGATGGCTCCAACCAACAGTCGGCACGAACGAAATGGGCGCGGAAAGAATGGGTACCATGCCCAACAGCGGATCTTTTTCATTTTGAACAGGACTCGCTGTCCACGCCGCCGCGGCCTGTGGCCATTCGAGACAGAAGGCCGCCCTCCCAACAGCGGCCGCTGTTGGTTTGGGGCAACATTTGCTGTTGGGCATTGTACCCATTCTTTCCGTACCCATTTCGGGCGTCCAAAGAGACGGAAGTTTCCACATCACCACCGCCTGGAGAGTCCGTTTTGGGGGACCTCGGGAGGCGGTGGATGTGGACCCAGTCGGGCCCCGCAGGGGCCAGTACATCTCCATGTCCGCCGCCCGCTGGGGCACCAGGACGTCGGTTCCCAAGCGGTGGATGTGGATAGATCCCCGCCTCGCACGAGCTACGACGAGGACAACCCGTTCCAGAGCGTTCCGGAGCGCTCTGAGGAGGTCGCGGCGCTCGAGACACCCTCCAGATCCGCCCGGTCTCGGAGATGTTCGATGTGTCCTCACCCGATGTTATCCTCGCCCTGGCTTCGTCGCGGGTCGTGGGGTGGGTCTCTAGGTGAGTCGCGGGGTGGGTCGCAGGGGGAAGGGGGAGGGGCGACGACAACAACAAAGCCACACATGTAACAATATAGAATCCGCACCGCGGAATCCCGCTTCGGCCTCGGACCCAGGGACAGTGAATGGCCGTTCGGCCCCGATCACTCTTCAGTGAGAGCCTCCGCCATTCTCCTCGAGCCTCCATAGCCGTTTGGGCTCCGTGTTTGGGCCATCCCTCGGGCCACCCGCGGGGGTGCGCAGAGGAGCGCGCGCGTCGCGCGCCGCAGGCCGGAGCCAGGGCGGTGGGGCCCTTCTGCACGGGGTCGGCGCGAGGGCGCGATATGGCGCGAAAGGTGAGCAGGCGTCGCGCGGCGCGGCGCGGGGCCCCACGGCGCGAAGTTGGCAGGCGAGCCACAGTTGGTGGAGCCGCGACCCCTCCTCCTCCTCCTCCTCCTCCTCCTCCTCCTCCTCCTCCTCCTCCTCCTCCTTCTGCTCCTGCTCCTGCTCCTCCTCCTCCTCCTCCTCCTCCTCCTCCTCCTCCTCCTCCTCCTCCTCCTCCTCCCCGGCATGGAGACCCCATGCCAAGAAGCACCCTGCTTGCCTCCAAGGTGCCCTGGGTTTCTTGGGCTGCGACGGTTTTGCCATGGAGGGCGTGACGTTCCCACGCCAAAAGTCGATGGATGCCTTGGGGCCTCATTGTGGACTGGCCTCCACTGTACCCCCTCGGTGGGACCCATCGGATTCGGCACCCCTCCCGGGAGATCGTCGGCACGATGGGCTCCCCCCAGGGCGGTAAGGAGCACAGCTCCCCCAGCTGCGGCTGGGCAAGGCTTGGGCGACCCAGGAATCCCTCGAGCCCGCCAGGGCCGAGCCCGGCTGGGCCCCAAGCCTGTCGAGGCCGACCCGTCCCGGCTGCCGAGCCCGAGGTTGCCTGGCTTGTCCGCGCCCCCGCCGTTTTCAGCGGCACACCGACCGAAAGTCTCACCTCTGACCAACAGCAGAAAGTTTGAAGGCCAATTGGTTTGTTTTGATTGTCTTTCTGAGATACGAAGATCGGCGGTTGGAGATGGCCCGCTTTGCCCCCCCCCTTCAGATTTGGCGCGATCTCCACATTGCGTTCGACTTGTGACGCGCTCTCTCATCCAAAGCCATCGGGCCGAAGGCGGGCCACCGCCACGTTGCGTCGCCCAGCCCATGGATGTGCGCGATGTTCACATGTGTTGTTCCATCGCCACAACTGGAGAGTTCTGTCCTCCCCAAAAGGGGCGTAGGGTGGGCCAAGGGCGATGGCGGGCGGGAAGAGGGGAGCTGCCCCCCCCACCCCCCTCCCTCCCCTCCCGGGGCATCCCGCCGTTCCCACGCTCGATTCCCCCTTGTCCTTGTCGCTGCGCGCACAGGGGAGACGCATCGAGGAATCTCCTGTCTGCTCGAGCGGCGGAGGGGGCGCTCCCGAGGCGAGCGGAGGCACCTGAGCAAACGCGGCGGGAGGCGGAGAGGGGGCGCGGGGGGAAAGGAAGGAGGTCGCGCTCAGAACATGCAGTCCGCGTGCGCGGTGCCTCGAGAACAGAAGCGGCGTGCGCAGTCCGAAATTGTCGGAGCTCCGCGCGGCGCTCCGGACGCTCACGCTTCTGAAGTTGCTTCCTCCTCCGGGGGGTGAGAGCGCAGGAGGCAGCTCTTCCGCTCCGCACACGGCCCCCGCACCCTGGGATTTCACCTTTTGGACACCAGCAGCCACCTGAGCGACGGAAGAACAGGGGGTCGATTGCGCGGACGTTCGCGCGCAAGTTTCCCGCGTGAGGTCGCGCGCGAGCGCCCTCTTCTCCGCGCGTCGTCCCCATTGCAGCGTGCCATGCTGGCGTCCTGCGTGACTCCCCTGGCCTAAGGTCGCTGCGCCCTCTCGCGCAAGACCCGTTTCCTCCTCCTCCTCCTCCTCCTCCTCCTCTTCCTCCTCCTCCTCCTCCTGTTCTTCCTGTTCCTCTTCCTCCTTCTCCTCCTCCTCCTCCTCTTCTTCCTTCTCCTCTTCCACCTGTTGCAGCCTCTTCGCTCTGGGTGTCCGATGAGCCGCCAATCCTAGATCGACCCCCGGACGTGCTCAAGGGTTAGTCTTGACCCCACTTCGAGAGGAACCCAGCTGTGGCGACGACGACGGGGAACCCCCCGAACAGGGCGAATAACGTCCAAAATTCCGATCTCTGGATTCGTCGTCCTTGTCGTCCTCGTCGTCCTCGCCGTCGTCCTCGTCGTCGTCGACCTCGTCCTCCTCGTCGTTCTCGTCGTCCTCGCCCCCGTCCTCGCCCTCGCCCTCGCCCTCGTCCTCGTCGTCCTCGTCGTCCTCGACCCGAGCCTGCCGAGGCCGGCGTCGGCCGCGGCGGCCCGGCGCCTCGGCGGCGGGGCCCCGCCGGCCGCGGGCCCAGCACGGCGCGGCCGCCGCCCGCGGCGCGAGCGCCGCCCACCGCGGCCGGCGGGGGCGACGGCGACACGTCGAGCGGCGAGTGGGGCTGAGCTTCGACTCCCCCGCCCACTTCCCTCCCTCCCTCTCTCCCCCCCCCTCCCCCCCCCTCCCTCCCCCCCTCCTCCCTCCCCCCCTCCCTCCCCCCCCCGCCTCCTCCCCCCCTCCCCCCCCTCCCCCTCCCGTTCCCTCCTCCCTCTCCCCCGCCCCCTCCCGTTCCCTCCTCCGTCCCCCCCGATCCGCCCCCGGCCCGCTCTGGGCGAGCGGGGGCTGAGCTTCGCTGGGCGCCGATGAGGACGAGGACGAGGACGAGGACATGGATGATGACGAGGGCGAGGATGAGGATGAGGACGAGGACGAGGACGAGGACGAGGAGGAGGACGAGGAGGAGGATGAGGACGAGGACGAGGATGAGGATGAGAACGAGGGTGAGGACGAGGAGGAGAACGAGGACGAGGACGAGGATGAAAACGAGGATGTAGATAAGGATGGGGATGAGGACGATGATGAAAATGCGAACGAGGAGGAGGACGAGGACGAAGGCGAGAGCGAGGACGAGTATGAGGACGAGGACGAGGACGATGATTGCGAGTGTGGCTGATCTCGTCGGAGCGAGGACGGGGAGGAGGGGGGACAGAGCCGCGAGAGCGGTCATGGAAGTGGGAGGAGCCCTTTGCCCCCCGTTCCGTGTTCGCCCGCCCCCCCCCACTCCCCCTCCTGCCTCCCCTCCTCTCCGTCCTCTCGACTCCCACATCCCTCCCCCATCCCTCCCCCTCCCCCTCCCTCCCCCCCTCCCCCCCGCCCCCCACCCTCCTCTTCCCCTTCCTCCCCCCCGCCCCTCCCCCCTTCGCCCCTTTCCCTCTCCCCCTGCCCCCCTGCCTTCCTGCCCCCCGCCCCCTCCCCCTCCCTCCCCCCCCCCCCGCCCCCTCCCCCTCCCTCCCTCCCCCCCCCGCCCCGCCCCCCCCTTGCCCGCTCGGGCGAGCGGGGGCGCCGAGCGTCGCCGCACCGCCCTCCGCCGCGAGAGCTGGGGACGGGGCGCGGCGGCCGCGGCAGGCCCGGCGCGCCGAGAGTGCCTGGGGGGCTGCTGGGCGAGCGGGGCGAGCGGGCGGGGGCGAGCGGGGCGAGCGGGGCAAGCGGGGGGGGGCGAGCGGGGCGAGCGGGGCGAGCGGGGGGGGCGAGCGGGGCGAGCGGGGGGGGCGAGCGGGGCGAGCGAGCTGGCGAGCGGGGCGAGCGGGGGGGGCGAGCGGGGCGTTCCGGAGCGCTCTCAGAGCGTTCCGGAACGCTCTGAGAGCGGCCGCGGCGCCCAGTGCATCCTGCAAGCCCGCCGATCCTCAGAGATTTCGAGTCGTCAGTTGTCCCGATCCGATTCTGTCCCGATCTTCGCGTCGTTTTGGCAGGCTGAGCCTTGGCATCTCAGGAGAGGAAGAAACACACAGACACAATAGATCCTCGATTCCCGAGAAAATATGGGAAGATATGGGAAGTGGGGGGGAAGACAGAAGCCCAGAAAATATTGGAAAGCATGGGAATATTTTTATTTGTGTGGGGGCGAGCGGGGGGCAGGCTAAGCCTTGGCATCGCTTGGACGTGGGCTTTTCTCCGTCGGCGAGGGCCATCGAGGAGCATCCCTTGATCATGTGGCGAAGAATCCGCGCACGAAACTGAGAGAAGCACAGGGAATATGAACGTCCGAGCGATGGGGAGAAGCCGTAAGAGGGACTTGTGGCCGGAGTGACCCGTGGTGCGGGCCCAGTGGGGTCCCCCGATCGCCGAGCGCGATGCGGTGGTAGCGTCTTGCGCGCTTGCGTCTGGCTCCCCCACGCGGTCCCCAAAATCAGGCAGTGGCGATGCTCTTCTGGCTCGCCCATCGGCCCACCAAAAAATCTTCTGAGAACCTTGTTTGGTCTGCACGGAATAGGTAGCACCCCGCAGTTGCGGAGAAGAATGTGAGGAGGCGGCGGGTACGTCGGCAGTCTGCGAGGCTCTGAAGAAGCCCGCCGCAGGCGCATAATTTGTCAAGCTCTACAACGAGCCCGCCGAAGGCGCCGATTTTTTGTTAAAACAACG
>CAUYUJ010010924.1:340666-365666 GCA_963575745.1 Prorocentrum cordatum | reverse complement strand
TGGCAAAGGTAATTGTGCGCAGATTGAGGGTCTAGGCCTCTCATGTGGGATCGGAGTAGATGGAGTCGGAGGCTCGCGCCGCATCGGCGATTCATCGTCGATGCGGTTCGATGTGAACCCCGACTTTCTCCACGCCGACATCGCCGATGCATCGCCGACATCGTCTATGCACCGCCGATGTATCGCCGATGCATCGGCGAAGCGGTGCAGTCCTCCAACCTCATCCGATACTCGAACCCTATCTAAGAGGCCTCCAGAGGAGGAGGCGCCAGCGGACGACGCGGTACCGCCCTGGGAGCCCCTGGAGACGCCCTTGGGGACCATTCGAAGAACAGAGAACGGCACAGGCATGATTTCTCGGAGCTCCGCGCGGACTTCTCGTTTCGGCGCTGGGCCCCCCCAGCAGCGACTCTGGCGCCGCTCAGAGACGGGGGTCAGCGTCGATTCAAGAAATCCGCGCGGATCTCCGAGAAATCATGTTTATGCTGCTTGTTGTTTATCTAACCATGCGGCTGCGCGAGTTCGGGTCGACGAGCGACCCCCTGGTCGTCCTGGTGCACGGCATGATGGACAGCGACCTCGTCAGGGAGGAGTGGAACCCCGTTGCCCTGCGGTTAGCCGCCGCGGGCTTCCACGTGCTGCTGCCAGACTTCCACTCCGGCCCAGAGGAGCTGCGGCCAGGCAGGCTGACGGTGGACGCCTTCCGCGAGCTCATGCGAGGCACGCTGCTGCACCAGAACGAGCAGGTGCCCTCCCGCTACAAGGCCTTGGCATCGCTCGGACGCGTGCATTTTTTCTCGGCGAGAAACGTCGAAGACCATCCTGGACCATGGAGCAACAAAAAACACGCACGAAACCGACAAATGCACGGGAAATGGACGTCCGAACGACGGCCAGCAGGCGGTGGTGAAGGCGAGGGCCGTGGTCATGGGAAAGTCGTGGGGCGCCCGCATCGCGGCGGAGGCCGCGGCCGAGCTCGAGGAGGTGGTCGCCGCGGCGCTGGTGGTGCCAGCGCTGCACGCCGCGGCCGCGGAGGAGCTGTTTCCCAGGATCCAGGGCGGGCTGGGCATTTTTCTCGGGCCGAAGGAAAGGGGGGGATAGGGAAAGGGGGGGCTACGAAATCTGCTGCGTGCAGCTGGTCTCAGCCCCACCGAGCGGCCCATTCCTTGATACGTGGGCGCCTCCCGGCGCCGGGAGGCGCCAGGAAAATTAGCTACGTGACTTGATTCTCAAACCCCCCCTTTGCTATTTCTCCTTTCGCCCGGCCCGATTTTCTTGTGAGAGACGATGGCGTCGTGGACTTCGATCATACCTCCAGGGCCTTCCGGGGCGTCCTGGGCGATCGCAGGGTCACCTGGGTCGTGGCCAAGTCTGGAGGCCACCGGCTGGTGCAGGAGTTCGTGGCCCCCCTGGTGAAGTTCGCCGAGGACTCGTGGCAGGCTTTGGAGCGCGAGGATCCGCTCGAGCTCTAAAAGCTTCGCTTCATGCCAAGGTTCGCACTTCTTCCTGAAGTGTTCGCGTTTACTGTGCGTTGTGGAAGTCGATTAATGGAGAGGAAGCGTGCTGCGAAATACATTGCAGATATCTAAAGAACGTTTCAAGCGTGTTTTTTTTGTTATATGTAAACACATGTTTGAAACATGTTTAGAACATGTTCTACACTTTTTAAGCACATATTGAATCCAGTGACAGGATTGTTAGAGTGGCCATTGTCATGGCATCCACATTCCAATGTTCGCAGTTCTTCCTGAAGTGTTCGCGTTCACTTTGCGTGAGGTAGATCACTGGCCCGATTACGATCCCTCCAGCGTGCCTTCTGGGGGTTCTCCGGGGAATTTCTTGAGCATCGGAGGGTCGCCGTGGGCGAGAAGGTCCAAGCCACTTGAGCTGGCGCACTCTCTGAGGCCAAACCGCATGACGAGGATGGGCAGCATTCCCAAGGGTACCCATGCATCCTTGCCCCCTCGGTCCACTCTTGGCCACTCTCGTTGGCCACGCCCCGCTCGAAGAGCTTCGAAATTGGCATCCAAGGCCCTTGCATCCTCATCGCGCATCCTTCTGACACGAGCCGACCGCGTTTGTTTTATTGTTTGAGGCTTGGGCTGGCTCGCGCGTCGCACCCCGGGAGGACCCAGAGATGTTTGGTGAGACCCAGGGTCTGGGTCTTGAGGAATCCTACTATCCTCCAGTCAGTGCTCCGCGCGATCTAGAGCAAGATGCATGGCACGATCTAGAGCAAGATTTCTGTCAGGCGATCTAATCTGTAATGGGTGCTTCGGCCCCAACCCGCGGCACCTACAGGGTGCGCAATGCGGGTCGCAGTCGCAGTCGCAGTAGTGCTCCGCGCGCACTTGTAGGAACCCGGAAGGGCACCCCACTACGTGTTCATGGCACGATGGCGGATCTTGTGTTCGTCGTAAGAGATTGTGCTCGGCGCCGATCTCGTACGTGCACGCGTGCTCCAATGAGTCGGTCTGTGCAGATTCTCCGTTTCGGACGCAATCGGCCCCAATGCTTGCGCCACTTCGGTTTTTGCCCCATCATGATGCTTCGTTGACTGATTGCCGCGACATAGGGCTAGCGCCAAATATAGTGTGACCATACCTTCTATGGCACACATCGTAGGTTCCCTCGTCGTCGATCCGTCCCTTGTCCTTCCTGTGGCCATGATAATGGTTCTTCAAGGCTTGCAATGCACTGTTTTCGGCGTCGGACATGGGAGTCTCTGTGTCGTTTTGAGTGTTGTTCTCCGGGGGGGGGCGGCTTCCGGGCCTGGGAGCGCGCCAAGGACTGTCTCGGGGGAGGGACTTTGCAGGATCTCCAAGTCTGTGCCCGCGTCTGTCCCCGCGCGCGTCGACGTCGGCCTGGCCTTGCGGAGGTCGATCAATGGAGAGGGAGCGTGCTGCCAAATAATTTCCAGCTGTCTAAAACATCTTTCGATTATGTTAAGAACATGTTTGAAACATGTTTTACACATGTGAAACACAGCTTTACTTCAATAATCTGATTTTTGGAGTGTCCATTGTCATGGCATTCGCAAGCCTGGCCCCTCTCCCCTCTCCGTCTCGCGCGCACTGGGCAGAGGAGGAGCGGGCGCGGGCGTCGGCCTTGCGCTGCGCATCGGCTCGAGATGCCTCTCTGGGCATGTCGCCGCGCCTCGGCGGACTGCTGGAGGGCGTGCTGGCCTGCGTGCTGCTGTTTGCCGCGTGGGCGGCATGGAAGGCGGCTCGCCTCCCAGCCTGGCCCCCCTGCCTTCGGGTTAGTTGCTCCCGCGGCATTCCTCTGCTGCCCGTCGCCCCCTACCCTGCTACAGCGACCCCACCCCCCCACACCCAGCCCGCTCTACCTTTTTCGGCTCCGTCCTTCGCCCCCTTGCCAAGACATATGAGCATGCTGGCCTTCCCGTGCCTTTCCTCCCTCTAGTCCCTCGCCACTTCCCCCTCGCGCCTCGCCTTCCAGCCACAGCTGGGGGATCCCCTGAAGGGCCCATCGGCATCGACATCCCCCTCAAGAGGTCGACGGTACGATGGGTTTCCCCAGAAGGGTAAGGAGCACAGCTCCTCCAGTTATGGATGGTCGGCCAAGTCTCCCCGCTCGTCCTCCCTCCCTCCCGCCCTCCCTCCTCCACTCTCCCTCTTCCCTCCCCTCCACTATCCTGCCCCCCTCCCTACTCCGCGGGCTGTCTCCTCGCTTCTCCCTCCCTTCTTCCTCCCTTCTCCCTCCCACGCCCTCATGCGTCGTCACTCCTCGCCCCCATGGCTATCATCAATTGTCCCTCCGCCCATTCTCCCGTATCCGTCCTCCTCTCTTTTGCCAATTCTCCCTACGCTACTTCGCCCAAGAGGTGATTGGTTCATTCGAGCAGCGTGGCGGCAACGACCTGCGCTCAGAGAAGCACTTATGCACAGGAAACGCTAAATCGCATGGCCAGCACGGGGCAAACACGAGAGTTCTGTGTGCGGGGAAGGAGGAGGCGGAGGAGGAGGAGGAGGAGGAGGAGGAGGACTGTGGTGGGTCGTCTTTGTAGGACGGGTAGTGGTATAGTAGTAGTTAGTTGTAGTGTTTGTAGTAGTAAGTAGTAGATAGTAGTAGCTAGTAGTTAGTAGTAGTAGTAGTAGTAGTAGTAGGTTGTAGTCGTTAGTCGTAGTAGTAGTAGTCAGTCAGTCGTAGTAGTAGTTAGTAGTTGGCAGTTGGCGTAGATTGGTATGTATGTCGTAGTAGTAGTAGTAGAATGAAGTAGTAGATGTAGTTGTAGTTGTAGTTTTTGTAGCAGTAGTAGCAGCAGTAGTTGCTGTAGTAGCTGCGTAGTATTAGTAGTAGTCGTCGTTAGTCGTAGTCGTTAGTCGTAGTCTATTCGTTAGTCGCAGTCGCGGTTAGCAGTCGCCAGTCGAAGTTCGTTAAGTAGTAGGAGTAGTAGTTAGTAGTAGTAGTTGTAGTTTGGTTAGTAGTAGTAGTAGTAGTAGTTAGTAGTAGTAGTAGTAGTAGTTAGTAGTAGTAGTTAGTAGTAGTAGTTAGTAGTAGTAGTAGTAGTAGTAGTAGTAGTAGTAGTAGTAGTAGTAGTAGTCGTAGTAGTCGTAGTAGTCGTAGTCGTCGTAGTAGTCGTTGTAGTCGTAGTAGTAGTAGTAGTAGTAGTAGTAGTAGTAGTAGTAGTCGTAGTAGTAGTAGTAGTAGTAGTAGTAGTAGTAGTAGTAGTAGTAGTAGTAGTAGTAGTAGCAGTGGTAGCAGCAGTAGTAGTCGTAGGAGCCGTAGTAGTAGTAGTAGTAGTAGTAGTCGTATTTTTTATTTTTAGTTGTATTCGTTGTAGTAGTGGTTAGTAGTAGTAGTAGTAGTAGTTAGCTAGTAGTAGTGGTAGTTGTAGTTGTTGTAGTAGTAGTAGTAGTTTGTAGTAGTAATAGTAGCAGTTAGTAGTAGTTGGCTAGTTGCAAGTAGCAGTATAGTAGCAGTAGCAGTAGTAGTAGTAGTAGTAGCAGCAGGCAGACTGCCAACAGCTGGCAGTAGTAGTAGTAGTAGAAGTAGTAGTAGTAGTAGTAGTAGTAGTAGTAGTAGTAGTAGTAGTAGTAGGAGGAGGAGGAGGAGTAGGTGTAGGAGTAGGAGTACGAGTCAAGCTAGCCAGCTCGAGCGAGTCAAGCATGGCATGCCCAGTCCCACCCGCCCTCCCACAACATAAGAAGCAAAGCTGGCACAACTGGGGGCCGAAGTCACACCGGCCTGCCGGTTTGGTACAGCTGATGCGGCCGCGATGGCGGTTGCCGACGGGAACTGGCGAGCGCGTGTTGAACGCCGCGCACGCATTGCCAGACGAGTCGAGAATGGCCCGGTACACCGCAGGAAGCCAGAGGTGGCCGGAGGAAGCCCGACGGTCTGACAGGACACCCCAAAGCATTTTTGTGAATAAGCATTGGGTTTTTGATGTTTTTATGTTGAAATGCTTGCAAACACACGGTGTTCGGTAGGATTCTGACATGAACGCGCGAGTGTGCTCTTTGTGGTATTTTTTGCACAGGTTTCGCGGCCTGGGTGCATGACAGAGCATCGCGAGTGCACCGCGCGATGACGTGAAATCGCTGGATTTGACCGAATTCTTAAGATTCCTATGGTTTTCCTATGATTTCAGCAAGAGAGCCCGGGCGGGAAATTTGTACAATTTTTGTGAAAAAAACATGGGTTTTTTGATGTTTTTATGTTGAAATGCTTGCAAACACACGGTGTTCGGTTTGGATTCTGACATGAACGCGCGCGGCCTTATTTGCGTTGTGCTCTCTTGTGGTGTATTTTTGCAATGGTATTATGGCCGGGGGAGTCAGGACGAAATTGTCGAGAGAAAAAACTAGGATAACTGTTTGATTTTGGTTCATTGTTTTTTTACTCGTTAGGATGGGACCACCCGGATGCGGCCCTATCGGCCGCGCCTGAGGGGAGGAGTAGGCAGCAGCTTCTAATAAGGAATAAGGATCAGGAGTTGCGAGTCAAGATACGTCCACACGGTGCGAGCGTCAAGCATGGCCACGTGGCATGCCCAGTCCCACCCGCCCTCCCACAACATAAGAAGCAAAGCTGGCACATCTGGGGGCCGAAGTCACACCGGCCAGCCGGTTTGGTACAGCTGATGCGGCCGCGATGGCGGTTGCCGACGGGAACTGGCGAGCGCGTGTTGAATGCCGCGCACGCATTGCCAGACGAGTCGAGAATGGCCTGGTTCACCGCAGGAAGCCAGAGGTGGCCGGAGGAAGCCCGACGGTCTGACAGGACACCCCAAAGGGGGCAAGAGGGCCACAAGAGTTCCAGGTGTAAGTAAGACCGTTGGTGCTAGCAAGTGGTGTTGGTAGTGTAGGGTTGTGCTGTATGTAAAGTAAATAAAGAAGTGCTATGACATGTACTTGCAGTACTTACTAGTAGTAGTAGTAGTAGTAGTAGTAGTAGTAGTAGTAGTAGTAGTAGTAGTAGTAGTAGTAGTCGTCGTAGTAGTAGTAGTAGGAGTTGTAGTAGTAGTAGTAGTAGTAGTAGTAGTCGTAGTAGTAGTAGTAGTAGTAGTAGTAGTAGTAGTAGTAGTAGTAGTAGTAGTAGTAGTGTATTAGTAGTAGTAGTAGTAGTAGTAGTAGTAGTAGTAGTAGTAGTAGTAGTAGTAGTAGTAGTAGTAGTAGTAGTAGTAGTAGTAGTAGTAGTGGTGGTGGTGGTAGTAGTAGTAGTAGTAGTAACAAAAACTGTGTATTGTCTTTTGCAGATTAGAATGGGACGGATTGGATGGGCGGGCGCGGGGTGTGCGCCGCGTCCCATTCCTGCTATGCATTTTGCGACGTGGACGACAGGACGTCCATGCGACGGTGCCAATGACGGCGACGAATCTAGAAGGATTTGAGCATGCGCTCGCGGCGACGCGCGCGCATGTCGCCCGCGTGGTATTTTTTGCACAGGATTCGCGGCCTGGGTGCATGACAGAGCATCGCGAGTGCACCGCGCGATGACGCGAAATCGCTGGATTTGACCGAATTCTTAAGATTCCCATGGTTTTCGTATGCTATGTGTTCATTATTCTTGATGCTACCCTCAAATCTCATGATTTCGGGCAAGAGAGCCAGGGCAGGAAAATTGTTCAATTTGTCAGTGATAAAAAGCATTGGGTTTTTGATGTTTTTATGTTGAAATGCTTGCATACACACGGTGTTCGGTAGGATTCTGACATGAACGCGCGCGTGTGCTCTTTGTGGTATTTTTTGCAATGGATTATCGCCGTGGACGACAGGACGTCCATGTCGAGAGGAAAAAATAAGAAAAATGTTGATTTTGTATTGGTTTTTTACAGGTTAGGATGGGACCACCCGGATGCGCCCGCTATCTGCCGGCCTGAGGGGGGAGTAGGAGTATATTCTAATAAGGATAGGAGTAGGAGTAGGAGTAGGAGTAGGAGTCAAGCTAGCCAGCTCGAGCGAGTCAAGCATGGCATGCCCAGTCCCACCCGCCCTCCCACAACATAAGAAGCAAAGCTGGCACAACTGGGGGCCGAAGTCACATCGGCCAGCCGGTTTGGTACAGCTGATGCGGCCGCGATGGCGGTTGCCGACGGGAACTGGCGAGCGCGTGTTGAATGCCGCGCACGCATTGCAGACGAGTCGAGAGTGGCCCGGTACACCGCAGGAAGCCAGAGGTGGCCGGAGGAAGCCCGACGGTCTGACAGGACACCCCAAAGCATTTTTGTGAAAAAGCATTGGGTTTTTGATGTTTTTATGTTGATATGCTTGCAGAAACACGGTATTCGGTAGGATTCTGACATGAACGCGCGAGTGTGCTCTTTGTTGTATTTTTTGCACAGGATTCGCGGCCTGGGTGCATGACAGAGCATCGCGAGTGCACCGCGCGATGACGTGAAATCGCTGGATTTGACAGAATTCTTAAGATTCCTATGGTTTTCCTATGTTTTCAGCAAGAGAGCCTGGGCGGGAAATTTGTACAATTTTTGTGAAAAAGCATTGGGTTTTTTGATGTTGTTATGTTGAAATGCTTGCAAACACACGGTGTTCGGTAGGATTCTGACATGAACGCGCGCGTGTGTTCTTTGTTGTATTTTTTGCAATGGATTATCGCCGTGGACGACAGGACGTCCATATCGAGAGGAAAAAATCAGAAAAATATTGATTTTGTATTGTTTTTTACAGGTTAGGATGGGACCACCCGGATGCGGCCGCTATCTGCCGGCCTGAGGGGGGAGTAGGAGTATATTCTAATAAGGAATAAGGATAGGAGTATCAAATAGCGTTTCGTTGCGGGGGGTCCTGGGCCCCGTCTTCGCCGGCCCGAGCCTTCAGGAACCGAAGCCGACGTTGGCACGACGCGAGCATGCCGCACGCGGACCCCGCAGGGGGAGGCCACGGGAAATCCTTGAGGAGCGTGCTTGGCCGCAGGCCTGCCGCAGGGCCGCCCTGCCCAGTGCGTCGCCTGGGCAGTGCGGCTCTCGCAGCACGGCGCCCATGCGATGCCCTGCGGCGCTGTGCTCGTGTGGCGGCGGCTTCGGGCGCGGCGGCGAAGCCCGTGCCAGGCCGCGGCGGCGGCGTCGCAGTTTTGCCCCTGCAGTGCGCTGGTCGAGCGTCTCGTCGGTGGCTCCGCGTCCGTACCGCATGGGCGCGCTCCGTCGTCGGAGGAGGCTTGCTAATTTGACAGGCCCGTGGCCCGGACCTCTCAGTTCGGCGACTGCGAATCCGCGTCCGCCCGCGACCAAAAAGTCGGAGGAGGCGGCGCTGTGGCTGCACGTCTCCCACCGATGCGCGGAGCTCGCACCCACGCGCCAGATCCACGTACGCCCAAGTCCATGTTGGCGCCCCCCTGGGCCCGATCGGCGCGCTCCGTCGCCAAAATGAGGCGGCATTGGCTTCACGTTTCGCCCCGATCCGTGGATCTGGCGCCCACGTGCCAGATCAACGTACGGTAGGTTTGTGTCGTGCCGACGCGGCGGCGACCTCGATGCAGGCGTTCGATGTTGAACGCCGCCGCGGGCCCAGAATCGGCCAATGTGGAACGATCTGGCGATCGGATAGCCGTCGACCATTCAAGGTTGAGCGATCCACGCCATGCCATAAACCACCGCCGAAGATGTCACGACACGAGCTTGTCGTATGGTTGCCCAGTTCTGTGATGTGGGGATCGCAGAAGTGTCTTCGTGGCCGTGCGGTCGGATTATGTAGTTTGTGCCGTGCGGTGGCGTCTGAGCAGTCGCCAACTCCAGCATCGCCCTGTCGCGAGTTGTGGCGTCGTCGTGCCTGCCCGCGGCCGCTGGCTTAAATTCGGTGGACAGGTGCCGCGCCGCGTTGTACTGCGTCGCGTAAATTTCGAGCCGGTGGCCAAAAACCGAGTTGATGTGGCCAAGCTCCGCGCCATGCCGCAGCGTGGTGTGCGCCATGTCGTGCCATCTGGTGTTGCGTGGGGCCCGTAGCAAATCCGTTCCATGGCTAGCTGCCCGATTTCGAGCATGTGTTTCGGGGCGTCGCCTCAAACATGCTGTTGTAGATCCTCCCCACTCATCCTGTTTCAATATGTGTATGGCTGCTGCTGCTGCTGCTGTTCATGCTCCTTGTTCCCTGGCAGGCGGCACCCGCTGGAGTGGTCGAGCCAGGGGCGGCCACGCGGGGGGCGGCGCCAATGCTGGCGCCGAAGGCGCGCGGCGGCGGCACCGCGAGCTTGCTGGACGGGCCACGCCGGCCAGGGCGCGTGGGCGGCCACGGCGCCGCGGGCAGCGGTGTCCGAAATGGGACGTTGCAACCGACCACGCGGGCGGGGTGGCCGGCCAGCGCGCTCCTGCCCGACGAGCCGGCGCCGGCAGACGGTGCAGCGGCCGCAGGCCAGGCGTTGCGCAGGGGGGGGGCGATAAATTTGGGAGGCGAGGAAGGGTGCACTTTTTGTAGCCCAGTGAGGCCAATGGAGGCCCCCATGTGGGGCACGAAAGGTGCACGTTTGCCCCCCCCTCCCCCCAACTCAGCATTTATCGCCCCCCGTGAAGCAACGCCCAAGCAGGGCTGCCGTCCAGGAGCCACCGTTTCAAATCGATGAACCATCACTGCCTTCGATCGTTGTTTTGGCCTCGCTCGGACGTGTGCATTTTTTCTCGGCGTGAACCATCGAGGACCGAGGACCATCCTAGACCATCGAGCAAAGAAAGCACGAACGAAACCGAACAATGCACGGGAAATGGACGTCCGAGCGACGGCAAGTTGTGATTGGCTAGACCCGATCGATCGCGTCGTGCCGCACCGTGGTTCTGCGGCCGAGCGCAGGTGCTCTCTGCGCCTTCGGCCCCGTCGATGTCGGTCGCGCCCTCTGCCCAGTGCCCGCGACGGGCACTTCAGGAGAGAAAAGAACACGCAGGCACAATTGATCGTCGATTCCCCCGAAAATAAGGAAAGATATGGGAAGCGGGAGGGGAGACGAGCACCCAGAAAATATGGGGAAATCTGGGGAATCCTGCTGTTTGTGCGGTGCTTGTGGGCCCCTGTACTTGGCATCCGCGCCCGACAATATTCATTTGTGTGTGTTAGTGGGCGCCTGTCCAAGCACCCAGAAAATACGGGAAAATGTGGGGAATCCTGCTGCTTGTGTGTATTGATCTGTATGCTTGTGGGCCCCTGTCCTTGGCACCCGCGCCCGGCAGGCCACAGCTTCTCTCTTCACCGAGGCCGCGCGTGGAGGCTGCACTCTCCAGCGGCGCCGACAAGGGGGACGGGCGTGCGGGGGACGGGCGTGCGGGGCACCCGCGCCCCGGCACTGTCTCGGCACTCTCTCGGCACTCTTCCGGGTGCTCGAGTCAAAGCCGTCGGGCTTTTTTTTGGATGCTGTCTGGGCCTTCTGGGGAACTTCGTGAGACTCTCTTGGCCCGTCGTGAAGAATCCCGCGGGGAAGCCCCAGAGCACCCAGGAGCGCCCAGGAGGTTCGAGATCTGGGGCCCCTTCTCCCGAACTGGAATACTTGCAGTATTGGACATCTTTTTTTCTTTTTTTCTTTTTTTTATTTTGTTTTAATCGTTCTTTTTCTGTATTTTGCCTTTACTTGCAGTATTGGACACAGGGCACAGGGAATTCTGGAGGACCTGAGGAACACTCCACTTCGTGCCTCGGGACACGGTGGCGGATCTCACCACCTACCAGACCACCCCAACCCAACCCGAAGGCCTCAATTCGCCCTCCATTTCCAGTGGGGGGGGGTCGGGGAACGTTGACAAAACACATGGAACCCGTACCCCCCCCAACCCGAAATTGGGGTCAAATTCGGGTCTTCGGGTTGGGTTGGGGTGGTCTGGTAGGTAGTCAGAACACTCCACTTCGTGCCTCGGGACACGGTGGCGGATCTGCCCCTGGACACCACTTCACTTGGCATTGCTCGGACGTGTGCATCTTTCCTTCGGCGAGGGCCACCGAGGAGCACCCTCGATCATGTGGCGAAAAAGCCACGCACGACACCGAAAAAGATACAGAGGACGGACGTCCGAGCGATGGCGAGTAAGTGGGATGGGGACAACATAAGACTAGGAGGGGGGATGTCATGGCGGGGGCCACGATGTCCTCCCAGATTTCGAGGCGCCTCTCATTCTAATACGTCCCCGGCCCCCCCTCCTTGGGCCGCGCAGGTGCCGCCGGCCACGATTGGCGCTCTCCCCCTCTTGGACGCCCCCCTCCTAACACTTGTATTTGTCGTCGCGCTTGGGCTCCCCAGGCATGAATATGGAGGAAGTCTCGAGCGGGAACCTCGTGTGTGAGGGAATTGCGAGGAAGTCTCAGGCGGGAGCCCCCTCCCTGTGGATCCCGCCCGCATCTTATGTTTTTGCTCCGAGCGGGTAATCCTAAAACCTGCAAGTGTCGTTAACACTTGGGTTCCCCAGGCCCGAATACAAGGAAAGATTAAGCGGGAACCCCGTCTGTAGGAGAATTGCCAGGAGGTCTCAGGCGGGAGCCCCCTCCCTGTGGGTTCCGCACTCTTCATGTTTTTTGAATCCGAACGGGTCATCCTTATACTTGTAACTGTCGTCGCTTTTTGGCTCCCGAAGCTTATTTTGGAGGAAATATCAAGCGGGAGCCTCGTTCGTGAGTGAAAGCGAGGAAGTCTCAGGCGGGAGCCCCCTCCCATTGGGGCTCCCCCAACGGCTTCGCGATCCGGCCATCGGAGAGCGCGCCCATGCTGGCCACGGTGGCATCGGCACCGAAGAACATCGACTTGCCCTATCGAGGAGGCAGGGGATGTTCATGGGGAGAACAGGCAGGAGGAGGAGGAGGAGAGAAGGACAATGAGAAGGATGGCGATGAGGAGGAGGAGGAGGAGGAGGAGGAGGAGAAGGAGGAGGAGGAGAAGGAGGAGGAGGAGGAGGAGGAGGAGAAGGAGGAGGAGGAGGAGGAGGAGGAGGCGCAACAGAGGGTGGGAGGAGGGCCTCCACGCCAAGGCGAAGCGGAAAAACAAGGGGCAAGCTAAACAGATTCTCGTGCGGGGTCCTACCGTCGGAATTATATTCATTCGTGAAGAACCCCAGAACCCCCCCAAAAACTGTCCTTAAGGGCGATTTTCGGGGGGATTCCGGGGGAACAGCCCTTTCAACCCAAAGCCCCGCAAGGGGTGATTTGTTTGGAAGGTTTGGGAGAGGAAACCAGTTTAACCGCCCAATAATTCCCCATTTAGAAAGGTTGTTGGAGGGGGGTCTGAGGGAAAACCCTCTTTCCCCCTCAAAGGCCTCCCTTGCGGCACATTTTTTAATGTTTCCGGGGGAAACTTTCCCCGAACCCATTCGAAAACGCCATAAGGTTTGTTGGAGGGCTCCTCGGGGGAAACCCGTCAACCCCGGAGAAAAAAGAAACATAAGAAAAAACACAAAACACATCCTAGGGGATTTTGGATTCATTCCCCGTGGGGGCACCCCCCTTAACCCGTTCAAGAACCTTCCTTGAAAAGTATTCGCGGGGGGGCTTGGGGGAGAATTCTTTCGCACCCTCCGATCGGGGGCCACATGCGAACCCTACCCCTACCCCCCACGATTTCTAAGGGGGAGGGTGGGGTTCACCTCGTTCGGGAGCTCCCGAGCAACCCCGTGGAGGGGGTTTGGGAGGGGCTCACGAGGGCGAGCCCTTCCAGGTGTTTTTTTAAGGCGGGCATGTTCCCCATATCCTAAGGTTGTGCAGGACGATCAATGGACTTGGCATCACTCGGACGTGTGCATTTTTCCGTCGGCGAGGACCATCGAGGAGCATCCTTGATCATTTGGCGAAAAATCCACGCCGCACGAAACTGAAAAAAAACACATGGAATGTACGTCCGAGCGATGGCGAGTGGAGAGGAGGCATGTTGCCCAATCATTCGCAGATGTCTAGAACATGTGTTAAAACTGTTTTGACATGTAAACAAAGAAGCATAGTTAAAAGATGTTTAGGACATGTTTCCGACATGTTAAACACATGTTAAATTCGATGATAGGATTGTTAGAGTGTACATTGTCGTGGCATCCACAATCCTAAGGATGGGGCTCTTGTTCCCCATATCCAAAGGATGGGGTTCTTGTTATTCTCCGACCGCGCCGGGCCACCCATACCACCTCCTCCCTCTCTGCACGAGACAATGATGATGATTGTCGTGATGATGACCATGGTATGGTGAGAGTATGATGTGAGTATGATGGTGATAGTGAATGATGGATGAGTGTGACGATGATGATGATGATGATGATGATGATGATGATGATGATGATGATGATGATGATGATGATGATGATGATGATGATGATGATGATGATGTTGATGATGATGATGGTGGTGGTGGTGGTGGTGGTGGTGATGGTGATGGTGATGGTGATGGTGATGGTGATGGTGATTGTGATGGTGATGGTGATGGTGATGATGACGATGACGATGACGATGACGATGACGATAACGATAACGATAACGATGACGATGACGATGAGCAGATGATGAGGATATCTTGGGCGGCTTGCTGGTTTTAGCACTCCTAAGGGGGGGCCGCCAGGGGTATTGCACGGCCTCCGTTCGCGCCCAGATTGTGGGGATGTCTCAGGCGGTTTGCCTGTTTTGGTCCCCAACATCCTCCGCTTTCAGAGCAGATTCGGAGGATGCCTCAGGCGAGGCGCTGGTTTTCGCACCCAGGGGGGCCAGATGTCGAGGATGTCTCGAGCGGTTTGCGCGTTTTGGTGGTCGAACTGGTCTGCTGTCGAAGCAGATTCGGAGGATGCCTATGGCGAGGCGCTGCTTTCCGCACCCCCGGAGGGCCCAGAATTGCGAGGATGTCTCAGACTCGTTTATGCTCAAACTCGCTCGTGCTCAGGTTCACTCATGCTCAGACTCGCACTCATCATGCTCATACTCAGACTCGCTCACACCCAGACTTGAGCACACTCAGACTCACTCACACTTAGACCCACCCACACTCAGACTCGTTCGTAGTCAGACTCACTCGTACTCAGACCCACTCAGGTCCAGTTTCATACCCATCATACTCATACTCAGACGCACTCACATTCAGATTTACTCACGCTCAGAATCATTCACACTCAGACCCACCCACCCTCAGATTCACTCGTAGTCAAACTCACTCGTACTCAGACCCATTCAGACTTGACTCGTACTCACTATACTCATACTCAGACTCACTGGCTTTCGCACCCCAGGGGGGGGCAGATTGCGAGGATGTCCCAGACTCACTTGTGCTCAGACTCGTACTCATCGTACTCACTCACACCCAGTCCGTGCAAATAGATACACATATGGGGAGCTCCACGCAGTGAACAATTCCCCATATCCAAAGGATGGAGTTCTTGCCATTCCCCATATCCAAAGGATGGGGTTCTTGTTCCCCATATCCAAAGGATGGGGTTATTGTTATTCTCCGACCGCGCTGGACCACCCATACCACCTCCTCCCTCTCTGCACGAGACAATGATGATGATTGTCATGATGATGATGATGATGATGATGATGATGATGATGATGATGATGATGATGATGATGATGATGATGATGATGATGATGATGAGTATTGTCATGATGATGACCATGGTATGGTGAGAGTATGATGTGAGTATGATGGTGACGGTGATGGATGGATGAGTTTGATGATGATGATGATGAGTTTGATGATGATGCTGATGATGTTGATGATGATGATGATGATGGTGATGGTGATGATGATGATGATGATGATGATGATGATGATGATGATGATGATGATGGTGATGATGACGATGACGATGACGATGACGATGACGACGACGATGAGCAGATGATGAGGACGTCTCGAGCGGCTTGCTGGTTTTAGCACTCCTAAGGGGGGGCCGCCAGGGGTATCTCACGGCCTCCGTTCGCGCCCAAATGGCGTGGATGTCTCAGGCGGTTTGCCTGTTTTGGTCCCCAACATCCTCCGTTTTCGGAGCAGATGTTGAGGATGTCTCGTGCGAGGCGCCTCCTGAAGGGGGGGGGCGCCAGGGGTATCTCACGGCCTCCGGTCGCGCCCAAAAGGCGAGGATGTCTCCAGCGGATTGCGTGTTTTGGTCCCCAACATCCTCCGCTTTCGGAGCAGATTTGGAGGATGTCTCGAGCGAGGCGCTCATGTTCGCCCCCCAGGGGGGCCAGGCGTTGAGGATGTCTCGATCGGTTTGCCTGTTTGGGTGGCCAGACTCGTGGGCACAGATTCTCCCAGGATGCCACAGGAGGCTCCATCCTTCGTTTTCGGAGCAGATTTGGAGGATGTCTCGAGCGAGGCGCTCATTGTCGCACCCCCGGGGGGGCAGATGTTTAGGATGTCTCGATCGGTTTGCTTGTTTTAGTGGCCAGGCTCGTGGGCACAGATTCTCCCCAGGATGCTACAGGAGGCTCCAGCAGGCTTCAGGAGGCCCCAGGAGGCCACATGAGGTCCCACGAGACATCAGGAGGCCACGGGAAGACTCAAGAGACCGCAGGATGTCCCAAGAGGCTCCAGGACTCCAGGAGGCCCCAGGAAGCTCCAGGAAGCCCCAGGAGGCCCCAGAAGGCAACAGGAGGCCCCGAGAGGCCCTGGGAGCAGGAGGCCTCAGAAGGCAACAGGCAGGGGTGGCTACACTCCCATGTGTTTTACATGTGCTTCTGTAGATAGGGCCTTACTTTGAGCACGATTCCTTGATGTTATACGTATGGTTATATATATATATATATATATATATATATATGTATGGTCCTTCTCCTGTGTATCCAATCCTAAATATTGTACGTATGTTCCTACATGTTGGGCCTCCCCTGGGGCACGAATCCTTGGTGTTTTACGCGTGTTCCTATCGATTGCCTTTCTCCTGCGGCTCCGATCCGCAATTTTTTATGTACGTCTGTTCCTACTGATTGGGCCTTTCCTGGGGCACGATTCCTCCTTGGGAAGTCCCAGGAGGCTCCAAGAGGCCTCAGGAGGCCACTCGAAGCCCCAAGAGGCCCCAAGAGGCTCCTTGAGGCCGCAGGAAGCCCCAGGAGGTTTCTGGAGGCCCCAGGAGGCCCCAGGCTCATGCGCAGAGACGCGCTCGTACTACTGAGACTCACTCACACTCCAGCTCATTCTCAGTTAGATTCATGACCAGACCGTCATAACTGAAGCCCGCTTATATTCGAAACCTCTTGCGCCTAGACACTCACGGCGGACAGGTCCATGCGAATAGATGCACATATGGGGAGCTCCACGCAGTGAACAACTCCCCATATCCAAAGGATGGAGTTCTTGCCATTCCTCCTATCCAAAGGATGGGGTTCTTGTTCCCCATATCCAAAGGATGGGGTTCTTGTTATTATCCGACCGCGCCGGACCACCCATACCACCTCCTCCCTCTCTGCACGAGACAATGATGATGATTGTCATGATGATGACCATGGTATGGTGAGAGTATGATGTGAGTGTGATGGTGATGGTAAATGATGGTTGGTGATGATGATGATGACGATGACGATGACGATGATGATGCTGATGATGATGATGCTGATGCTGATGCTGATGCTGATGATGATGATTATGATGATGGTGATGATGATGATGATGACGATGATGATGATGATGATGATGATGATGGTGATGATGATGATGATGATGATGATGATGATGCTGATGATGATGATGATGATGTGATGATGATGATGATGATGATTGATGATGATGATGATGATGATTGATGATGATGATGAATTGTGATGATGATGATGATGATGATGATGTCCTCGAGCGGTTTGCCTGTTTTGGTCCCCGACATCTTTCGCTTTCTGTCCCGACATCTTTCGATTTCGGAGCAGATTTTGGAGGTTGTCGCAGATTTGGAGGATGTCTCGAGCGAGGCGCTCATTGTCGCCCCCCAGGGGGGCCAGATTTTGAGGATGTCTCGATCGGTTTGCTTGTTTTGGTGGCCAGACTCGTGGGCACATTGTCTCCCCACGATGCCACAGGAGGCTCCAGCAGGCTTCAGGAGGCCCCAGGAGGCCACATGAGGTCCCAGGAAGCATCAGGAGGCCACAGGAAGATCCAAGAGGCCACAGGATGTCCCAAGAGGCTCCAGCAGGCCCCGGGAAGCTCCAGGAGGCTTCAGGAAGCCGCAGGAGGCCACAGGAGGCCACAGGAAGCTCCAGGAAGCCCAGGCAACAGGAGGCCCCGAGAGGCCCCAGGAGCAGGAGGCCTCAGAAGGCAACAGGAGTGGCTCCAATCCCATGTGGTTTACGTATGCTCCTACAGACTGGGCCTCACTTGGAGTACGAGTCCTTGATGTTATACGTATGTGTCTATATTGTCCTTCTCCGGTGTATACAGTCCTAAAAGTTTTGCGTCTGTTCCTATAGATTGGGCCTCCCCTGGGGCACGAGTCCTTGGTGTTTTACGTGTGCTCATATAGACTGCCCTTCTCCTGCGGCTCGAATCCGCAATGTTTTATGTACGTCTGTTCCTATAGATCGGGCTTCTCCTGGGGCACGAATCCTCCCTAAGAAGTCCCAGGAGGCTCCAGGAGGCTACGCGAGGCTCCAGGAGGCCTCAGGAGGCCACTCGAAGCCCCAAGAGGCCCCAAGAGGCTCCTAGAGGCCCCAGGAAGGCCCAGGAGGTTTCTGGAGGCCCCAGGAGGCCCCTGGCTCATGCGCAGAGACGCGCTCGTACTACCGAGAACCATTCACGCTCCAATCCATTCGCAGTTAGATTCATGACCAGACCGTCACAACTCAAGCCCGCTTATATTCGAAAACTCTTGCGCCTAGACTCTCACGGCGGACAGGTCCATGCGAATAGATGCACATATGGGGAGCTCCACGCAGTGAATAATTCTCCGACCGTGATGGTGATGGTGAATGATGGCTGAGTATGGTGATGATGGTGATGATGATGAGGATGATGAGGATGATGAGGATGATGAGGACGAGGACGAGGAGGAGGATGATGATGCTGATGCTGATGCTGATGCTGATGCTGATGCTGATGATGATGATGATGATGATGATGATGATGATGATGATGATGATGACGATGACGATGACGATGACGATGACGATGAGCAGATGACGATGAGCAGATGATGAGGATGTCTCGAGCGGTTTGCTGGCTTCAGCATTCCTAAGGGGGGCCGCCAGGGGTATCTCACGGCCTCCGTTTGCCCCCAAATGGTGGGGATGTCTCAGGCGGGTTGCTTGGTTTCGTCCCCAACATCCTCCGTTTTCGGAGCAGAGTTCGAGGATGTCTCGTGCGAGGCGCCTCCTAAGAGGGTGCCGCCAGGGATATCTCACGGCTTCCGTTCGCGCCCAAATGGCGGGGATGTCTCAGGCGGTTTGCCCGTTTAGGTCCCCAACATCTTCCGCTTTTGGAGCAGATTTGGAGGATGGCTCGAGCGAGGCGCTCATTTTCGCCCCCCCAGGGGGGCCAGATTTTGAGGATCTCTCGATCGGTTTGCTTGTTTTGGTGGCCAGACTCGTGGGCACATATTCTCCCCGGGATGCCACAGGAGGCTCCAGCAGGCTTCAGGAGGCCCCAGGAGGCCACATGAGGTCCCAGGAGGCATCAGGAGGCCACAGGAAGATTCAAGAGGCCACAGGATGTCCCAAGAGGCTCCAGCAGGCCCCAGGAAGCTCCAGGAGGCTTCAGGAAGCCACAGGAGGCCCCAGGAGGCCACAGGAAGCGCCAGGAGGCCCAGGCAACAGGAGGCCCCGAGAGGCCCCAGGAGCAGGAGGCCTCAGAAGGCAACAGGAGTGGCTCCAATCCCATGTGTTTTACGTATGCTCCTATATATTGGGGGGAGAAAACCGGTTCAACAGACGACCAGTTCAACAGGGACCGGTTCAACAGACGACCGGTTCAACAGACACTGGTTCAACAGACGACCAGTTCAGCAAGGACCAGTTCAACAAAGACCGGTTCAACAGGACCGGTTCCGCAGAACCGGTTCCACAGAACCGGTTCCATAGGACCATTTCCGCAGGACGGGTACCACAGAACCGGTTCCACAAGCCCGGTTCCACAGGACTGCGGTTCCACAGGACCGGTTCCACAGGACGGGTTCCACAGACGATTCCCTCCTGCTACTCTCTCTCATTGCACTGCTGCTGCTGTTGCTGCTGCTGCTTCTGCTCCTCCTCTTCTTCCTCCTCCTCATCCATCCCTCTCTGCCCTCCCGCCCTGCCCCATCCCTCGTTGCCGCTACGTCCCCCCGCCCCACATCCTTCATCCCTCCCTACTTCCTCCTCCCCTCTCCTCCCTCATCCATCATCGAGGGCCGCCCACCCGACCCGTCCTGCCCGACCCGACCCGACCCGTCCCGCCCGCTAGGGTCCGCCCGCCCGACCCGTCCCGCCCGTCAGCCCGCCAGACCCGTCCCGCCCGTTAGGGTACTCGCGTGCCAACTCTATGGCGCACCATACTTTAATGTCCTGCCTCGCCCGAACCCGCCCGATCCCTCCCGTTAGGGTCCCGCCCGCCCGACCCACCCGTCCCGCCCGTCAGGGTCCAGCCCGCCCGCCGACCCGTCCCCTCCCTTAAAGGGTATTCCGCTGCCAACTCGATGCGCACCATACTTTTAATGTCCCCCCGCCCGACCCGACCCGCCCGTTAGGGTCCGCCCGCCGTACCCGTCCCGCTGTTTAGGGTACTTCGCGTGCCACAACTCGATGATGCAGGTTACATTTTATGTCCCGCCCGCCTCGACGGCCCGACCCGTCCGCCCGTAAGGGTCCGGCCCGCCCGACCCGACCCGTCCGACGCCCGCCGCCCGCCGGACCCGTCCCGCCGCCTCGTTAGGGTACTCGCGTGGCCAACTAGAGGATGCATCATACTGGAATGTCCCGCCCGCCTGACACGACCCGAACCGCCCCGTAAGGTCCGCCCGCCCGACCCGACCCGACCCGTCCCGCCCGTCAGGGTCCGCCCGCCCGCCGGACCCGTCCCGCCCGTTAGGGTACTCGCGTGTCAACTCGATGGCGCACCATACTTTAATGTCCGCCCGGCCCGACCCGACCCGCCCGTTAGGGTCCACCCGCCGGACCCGTCCCGCCCGTTAGGGTACTCCGGTGCCAACTCGATGATGCATCATTGTTTTATGTCCCGCCCGCTCGACCCGACCCGTCCCGCCCGTAAGGCCCCGCCCGTAAGGTCCGCCCGCCCGACCCGACCCTTCCGCCCGCCCGCTGGACCCGTCCCGCCGTTAGGGTACTCGATCGCGTGCCAACTCGATGACGCATCATACTTGGAATGTCCCCGCCCGCCCGACCCGACCCGCCCCGCCCGTCAGGGTCCGGCCCGCCCGACCCACCGTACCGCCCGTTAGGGTCGCGACCGACCCGACCCGCCCCGCCCGTTAGGGTATTCGCGTGCCAACTCGATGGCGCATCATACTTTAATGTCCCGCCCGCCGGACCCGACCCGACCCGCCCGTTAGGGTCCGCCCGCCCGACCGTCCCGCCCTTAGGGGTACTCGCAGTGCCCTCTCGAATGAATGCCATGATTTTTATGGTCCCGCCCCCCACCCGCTCGACCCGCCTCCCGCCGTAAGGGTGCCCGCCCTGCCCGATCCCCGCCCGTCCGCCCGCCCACCGGACCCGTCCCGCCCGTTAGGGTACTGCGCGCGTGCCACTTCTGACGGCACCTTTTTTTTAATGTCCCCGCCCGCCCGAAACCCGAACCCGAACCCCCGTCAGGTCGCCCGCCCGACCCGACCCGTCCTGCCGACCCGACCCGACCCGTCCCGCCCGTTAGGGTCCGCTCGCCCGACCCGTCCCGCCCGTTAGGGTACTCGCTTGCCAACTCGATGGCGCATCATTCTTTAATGTCCCGCCCGCCTGACCCGACCCGAACCGCCCGTTAGGGTCCGCCCGCCCGACCCGAACCGTCCCGCCCGTCAGGGTTCGCCGGGCCGCCGGACCCGTCCCGCCCGTTAGGGTACTCGCGTGCCAACTCGATGGCGCATCATACTTTAATGTCCGCCCGACCCGACCCGACCCGCCCGTTAGGGTCCGCCCGCCCGGACCCGTCCCGCCTGTTAGGGTACTCGCGTGCCACTCGATGGCGCACCATACTTTAATGTCCGCCCGACCCGACCCGTCCCGCCCGTTAGGGTCCGCCCGACCCGACCCGTCCCGCCCGTCAGGGTCCGCCCGCCCGCCGGACCCGTCCCGCCCGTTAGGGTACTCGCGTGCCAACTCGATGATGCATCATACTTTCATGTCCGCCCGACCCGACCCGACCCGCCCGTTAGGGTCCGCCCGCCGGACCCGTCCCGCCCAGGGTACTCGCGTGCCAACTCGATGATGCACCATTATTCAATCGCTTCGCTCACTCCGCCAGCCCGTATTGCATGATCGCTACTGTTTCGGCGCGGGCTCGGGGCTATTTCGGCGCCGCCGGAAGGAGGAAGATGAGGATGGGGAGGGGGAGGAGGAGGAGAAGAGGATAAGAAGGAACGGAGGAGGATGAAGATAAATTCGAGAAAGAGGAGGAAGAGAAAAGGGCGGAGGAGGAAGCCTCTCGATGGCATCTTGCGGCGCTCTTGGGGCCAAGCAGGGCCGTCGTCCAGATGCTTCTTTGGGAGGCCCTGGGGTCTGTTGAGAGGCCGTTCGGGGGCGCCTGGGAGACATTTTTGAAGCCTTGTAGAGCCTCTTTTGAGCCTCCTTGGAGCCTCCTGGGGTCTCTTGAGGGTCTCTTGGCGGCATCTTGGGCCATCTTGGGGGTCTCTCGGGGCCTCCTGGGGTCCTCTTGGGGCGGAAGGCTTGAGGTTTCGGTTCGTGGTCCCCATCTTGGGCCCCTCTTGGGGCCGTCTTGGGGCTCTCTTGGGCCGTCTTGGGCGTCTCTTGGGCCGTCTCGGGGCCCGTTTGGGCTCTCTGGGGGCCTTCTTGGGGACCTCTTGAGCCGTCTTCGTACGCTCTTGGGGGCCTCTTGGGCCGTCTTGGAGCATCGGAAAGCCGAAAATGCGACAAGGCCAAAATCCTTCCAAAACCATCGAAACATTGATGCTTTTGGCCTCTCGGGGCGCTCTTGTGAGGCCTCTTGGAGGCCACTTGGAGCGTCTTGGCATTTTATGTCCCGCCCGCTCGACCCGACCCGTCCCGCCCGTGAGGGTCCGCCCGAGCCGACCCGCCCCGCCCGCCCGCCGGACCCGTCCCGTCCGTTAGGGTACTCGCGTGCCAACTCGATGATGCATCATACTTTAATGTCCCGACCCAACCCGCCCGTTAGGGTCCGCCCGCCGGACCCGTCCCGCCCGTTAGGGAACTCGCGTGCCAATTCGATGATGCACCATTATTTTATGTCCGGCCCGCTCGACCCGACCCGTTCCGCCCGTAGTTCGCCCGCCCGACCCGACCCGTCCGCCCGCCCGCCGGACCCGTCCCGCCCGTTAGGGTACTCGCGTGCCAACTTCTTTCCTTTTTTTTCGCTCGATGATGCCTCATACTTGAATGTCCGCCGCCCGACCGACCCGACCCGCCCGTCAGGGTTCCGCCCGCCCGACCCGCCCGTCCCGCCCCGTTAGGGTCCGCCCGCCTGACCCGCCAGCCCGTTAGGGCCCGCCCGCCTGACCAGTCCCGCCCGTTAGGGTTATTCGCGTGCCAACTCGATGGTGGCATCATTCTTTAATGTCCGCACGCACGACCGACCCGTCCGCCCGTAGGGTCCAGCCCGACCCGACCCGACCGTTCCGCCGTTAGGAATCCGCCCCCTCGCCGACCCGTCCCGCCCGTTAGCGTAGTCGCGTTCCCGCCCGCCCGACCCGACCCGTCCCGCCCGTTAAGGTCCTCCCGCCCGCCGGACCCGTCCCGCCCGTTAGGGTCCGCCGGGCCGCCGGACCCGTCCCGCCCGTTAGGGTACTCGCGTGCCAACTCGATGGTGCATCATACTTTAATGTGCTGCCCGCCCGACCCGACCCGACCCGCGCGTTAGGGTCCGCCCGACCCGCCGACCCGTCCCGCCCAGTAGGGTTCGACGGGCCCCGGACCGTCCGCCCATTCGTGAGTACTACAACTCGGGCCAACTCGATGGTACATCATACTTAAATGTCCGCCGCCCGATCCGACCCGACATTTCCGCCCCTCCGACCCGACCCGTACGCCCGCCCGCCTCCGCGGCCCGCCCGGAAGCCATCTCGCCCGTTAAGGACTCGCGTGCCAACTCGATGGTTGCATCATTCTTAATGTCCCGCCCGCCCGACCCGACCCGTCCCGCCCGTTAGGATCCGCCCGCCCGACCCGACCCGTCCCGCCCGTTAGGGTACTCGCGTGCCAACTCGATGTCCCGCCCGCTCGACCCGACCCGTCCCGCCCGTTTGGGTCCGCCCGTTCGGGTCCGCCCGCCCGCTGGACCCGTCCCGCCCGTTTGGGTATTCGCGTGCCAACTCGATGATGCATTCTGTTTGAATGTCCCGCCCGCCCGACCCGAGCCCGACCCGGTTCCGGGGAAGCGGTTTCGGGGAAACGGTGCACCGGGGAAACGGTCCAGGGGAACCGGCTGCGGGGAAACGGTTTTGGGGAACCGGCTCCGGGGAAACGGATCGGGGGAAACGGTTCCGGGCAAGCGTTCCCGGGGAAACGGAACCGTGGAAACGGTCCCGGGGAAGCGCTCCTCCGGGGAAGCGGTCCCCGGGGAAGAGGTCTCCGGGGAAACGGTCCTCCGGGGAAACGGTCCGGGGGAAGCGGTTCCGGGGAAACGGTTCCCGGGGAAACGGTTTCGTATCATTTTGGGCCTCACTTGGAGCACGATTCCTTGATGTTATACGTATGTGTCTATATACTGTCCTTCTCCTGTGCATACCATCCTAACTGTTCTACGTTTGTTCCCATAGATTGGGCCTCCCCTGGGGCACGAGTCCTTGGTGTTTTACGTGTGCTCCTATAGACTGCCCTTCTCTTGCGGCTCGAATCCGCAATGTTTTATGCACGCCTGTTCCTATAGATCGGGCTTCTCCTGGGGCACGAATCCTGCCTAGGAGGTCCCAGGAGGCTCCAGGAGGCTACGCGAGGCTCCAGGAGGCCTCAGGAGGCCACTCGAAGCCCCAAGAGGCCCCAGGAGGCTCCAAGAGGTTCCTTGAGGCCCCAGGAAGGCCCAGGAGGTTTCTGGAGGCCCCAGGAGGTCCCAGGCTCATGCGCAGAGACGCGCTCGTACTACCGAGACTCATTCACGCTCCAATCCGTTCGAAGTTAGATTCATGACCAGACCGTCACAACTCAAGCCCGCTTATATTCGAAAACTCTCGCGCATAGACTCTCACGGCGGACAGGTCCATGCGAATAGTTGCACATATGGGGAGCTCCACGCAGTGTATTATTCTCCGACCGCGCCGGACCACCTCCACCCATACCACCCTCCCCCTCTCTGCACTAGACAATAAGGATGATTGTTATGATAATGACCATGGTATGGTGAAAGTAAGATGTGAGTATGATGGTGATGGTGAATGATGGATGAGTATGATGATGACGATGATGATGATGATGATGATGATGATGAGGATGAGGATGATGATCATGATCATGATGATCATGATCATGATCATGATCATGATCATGATCATGAT
>CAUYUJ010010924.1:338995-340566 GCA_963575745.1 Prorocentrum cordatum | reverse complement strand
GAGGAGGATGTTGAGGAGGAGGAGGGAGGAGGAGGAGGAGGAGGAGGAGGGAGGAGGAGAGAGGAGGAGGGAGGAGGAGGGAGGAGGAGGAGGAGGAGGAGGAGGAGGAGGAGGAGGAGGAGGAGGAGGAGGATGAAGAAGAGGAGGAAGAGGCGGTCAAGGAGGAGGTGAAGGAGGAAGACGACGACGAATACATGGGACCCCTCACGGGGCCCTCGTGGGGGCCTCTCGGGGGTTCTTGGGCCCTCCTTAGGGGGCCCTGGGGGCCGCCTTGAGGCGATCTTGGGGGCGCCTTCCCCCTGGGTCGACGTTGGGGCGATCTCTGGGGGCCTTTTTGGTCCTCTCGTTGGGGTGGCGTCTGGCACTGTTCTGGTGTCGTCCCCGAGCTCCCGAAGGGCCCACGAATTGCCTCTCGCACACGAGGTTCCTCTCAGCAGTTTCGCTGGTCCTTCCTGACGGGCCAGCGAGCTGAGCACGCCCGTCGCCCGCCCCCTCCTGGGGGCCTCGTGGGGCGGGAGGCTCCGTTTTTCGGTTCGTGCTCCCTCTCTTGGGCCCTGCTTGGGGCTGTCTTTGGGCCCTCTCGGGCCGTCTTGGACGCCTCAGGGGCCGTCTTGGAGCCCTCTTGGGCCGTCTGGGGGCCCTCCTGGGGGTCCCGTCGGCGGGTTTGGTTTGTCCTGCCCCTCCCCCTCCCCCCGGGCGTTGGCAGCTGCTCGCTGTTCGCTGTTCGCTGTTTGGGCCGGCCGCCGCCGCGGCCGCTGCGGCCGCCGGGCGAGGTGTCCGACCTGCTCGCCGAGCTGTTGGAGAAGCTCAAGCCGGCCCTCGAGGAGGCCTCTGCCCCAGGTGGGCCCTCGAGGTGCGCGAGGGAGCGCGCGACATCACGACCCTCAGGACGGCGGGAGAGGATCCGTTGTAGATATTTTATTTTTGGGAGGGTCCTCGACTTCGGCCTCCGGGTGTCCGACCTGGGACGAAGCACTGGCGAGGGCTGGACCCCGGGAGGGGTCCAGGGACCTAACTGCGAGCTGATTTTGGCCGGGGGGCCTTCGAGGTTCATTTTTGGTTGCTTGTTTTTTCCCAACCCTCCTGTGGTGTTGGGTCCTCGTTTTGAAGCGAGCGCCCCGCGTTCCTCGCCTCACCTCACCTCCCGCGCTCCTCCCTCTCCTCCCTCCTGCCCCTCCTTGGCTCTGCCCTCCGCATGTTTCTGTTTCGGCACATTCAGTGCAGCATTTCGTGGCCCCATAGGGAGTTCCACCGAAGGCCCCAGTGGCAGGGTTCGCATGGCGCCACTGGCCCCAGTGGCAGGGTGCGCATGGCGCCGCCGCACCCGTTTCGGCACACCCCTCACACGTTTCGTGGCCCCATAGGGAGCTCCACCGAAGGCCCCAGTGGCAGGGTTCGCATGGCGCCGCCGCACCCATTTCGGCACACCCCTCACACGCTCCGTGGCCCCATAGGGAGCTCCACCGAAGGCCCCAGTGGCAGGGTTCGCATGGCGCCGCCGCACCCATGTCGGCACACCCCTCACACGCTCCGTGGCTCCATAGGGAGCTCCACCGAAGGCCCCAGTGGCA
>CAUYUJ010010924.1:236495-333995 GCA_963575745.1 Prorocentrum cordatum | reverse complement strand
AGTGCCCCGCCCTCCCGACCCGATCCGCCCGTTAGGGTCCGCCCGACCCGAACCCGCCCCGCCCGTCAGGGTCCGCCCGGCCCGTCCCGACCCGTCCCGCCCGTTAGGGTATTCGCGTGCCAACTCGATGGCGCATCATTATTTAATGTCTCGCCCGCCTGACACGACCCGAACCGCCCGTTAGGGTCCGCCCGCCCGACCCGACCCGTCCCGCCCGTCAGGGTCCGCCCGCCCGCCAGACCCGTCCCGCCCGTTCGGGTACTCGCGTGCCAACTCGATGGCGCACCATACTTTAATGTCTGCCCGACCCGACCCGACCGGCCCGTTAGGGTCCGCCCGCCGGACCCGTCCCGCCCGTTAGGGTACTCGCGTGCCAATAAACGAGGAACTCGATGCGCACCATACTTTAAATGTCCCGCGACCACCCCGGACCCCTCCCCGCCCTTAGGGTCCGCCCGACCCGTCCCGCCCGTTAGGGTCCGCCCGACCCGACCCGTCCCGCCCGTCAGGGTCCGCCCGCCCGCCGGACCCGTCCCGCCCGTTAGGGTACTCGCGTGCCAACTCGATGATGCATCATACTTTCATGTCCGCCCGACCCGACCCGACCCGCCCGTTAGGGTCCGCCCGCCGGACCCGTCCCGCCCAGGGTACTCGCGTGCCAACTCGATGATGCACCATTATTCAATCGCTTCGCTCACTCCGCCAGCCCGTATTGCATGATCGCTACTGTTTCGGCGCGGGCTCGGGGCTATTTCGGCGCCGCCGGAAGGAGGAAGATGAGGATGGGGAGGGGGAGGAGGAGGAGAAGAGGATAAGAAGGAACGGAGGAGGATGAAGATAAATTCGAGAAAGAGGAGGAAGAGAAAAGGGCGGAGGAGGAAGCCTCTCGATGGCATCTTGCGGCGCTCTTGGGGCCAAGCAGGGCCGTCGTCCAGATGCTTCTTTGGGAGGCCCTGGGGTCTGTTGAGAGGCCGTTCGGGGGCGCCTGGGAGACATTTTTGAAGCCTTGTAGAGCCTCTTTTGAGCCTCCTTGGAGCCTCCTGGGGTCTCTTGAGGGTCTCTTGGCGGCATCTTGGGCCATCTTGGGGGTCTCTCGGGGCCTCCTGGGGTCCTCTTGGGGCGGAAGGCTTGAGGTTTCGGTTCGTGGTCCCCATCTTGGGCCCCTCTTGGGGCCGTCTTGGGGCTCTCTTGGGCCGTCTTGGGCGTCTCTTGGGCCGTCTCGGGGCCCGTTTGGGCTCTCTGGGGGCCTTCTTGGGGACCTCTTGAGCCGTCTTCGTACGCTCTTGGGGGCCTCTTGGGCCGTCTTGGAGCATCGGAAAGCCGAAAATGCGACAAGGCCAAAATCCTTCCAAAACCATCGAAACATTGATGCTTTTGGCCTCTCGGGGCGCTCTTGTGAGGCCTCTTGGAGGCCACTTGGAGCGTCTTGGCATTTTATGTCCCGCCCGCTCGACCCGACCCGTCCCGCCCGTGAGGGTCCGCCCGAGCCGACCCGCCCCGCCCGCCCGCCGGACCCGTCCCGTCCGTTAGGGTACTCGCGTGCCAACTCGATGATGCATCATACTTTAATGTCCCGACCCAACCCGCCCGTTAGGGTCCGCCCGCCGGACCCGTCCCGCCCGTTAGGGAACTCGCGTGCCAATTCGATGATGCACCATTATTTTATGTCCGGCCCGCTCGACCCGACCCGTTCCGCCCGTAGTTCGCCCGCCCGACCCGACCCGTCCGCCCGCCCGCCGACCCGTCCCCGCCCGATAGGGTACTACTTCGCGTGCCAACTCGATGATGCACATACATGAATGTCCCGCCCGCACCTACCCCGACCCGACCCGCCCGTCAGTGGTCCGCCCGCCCGACCGACCGTCCCGCCCGTTAAGGGTCCGCCCGCCTGACCCGTCCCGCCCGTTAGGTCCGCCCAGCCTGACCTTCCCGCCCGTTAGGGTATATCGCGGTGCCAACTCGATGGTGCATCATTCTTAATGTCCCACACGCCCGACCCGACCCGTCCCGCCCGTTAGGGTCCGCCCGACCCAACCCGACCCGTTCCGCCCTTAGACCGCCCCCTCCCGACGCCAGTCCCGCCCGTTAGGCGTAGTCCGCGTATCCGCCCGTCCACCCGACCAGTCCCGGCCCGTCAGGTCCGCCCGCCCCCGCCGGACAACCGTCCCGCCCGTTATGGTCCGCCGGGCCGCCGGACCCGTCCCGCCCGTGAGGGTACTCGCGTGCCAACTCGATGGTGCATCATACTTTAATGTCCTGCCCGCCCGACCCGACCCGACCCGCCCGTTAGGGTCCGCCCACCCGACCCGACCCGTCCCGCCCGTTAGGGTCCGCCCGACCGGACCCAACCCGTCCCGCCCGTTAGGATTCTCGCGTGCCAACTCGATGGTACATCATACTTTACTGTCCCGCCCGCCCGACCCGACCCGACCTAATCCGCCCGCCCGACCCCGACCCGTCCCCGCCGTTAGGGTGCGCCCCGCCCGCCGGAACCATTCGCCCGTTAAGAAGCGCCCGTTAAGGTACTCGCGCTGCAATCGATGGTGCTCATTCTTTAATGTCCCCGCCCGCCCGACCCGACCCGTCCCGCCCGTTAGGATCCGCCCGCCCGACCCGACCCGTCCCGCCCGTTAGGGTACTCGCGTGCCAACTCGATGTCCCGCCCGCTCGACCCGACCCGTCCCGCCCGTTTGGGTCCGCCCGTTCGGGTCCGCCCGCCCGCTGGACCCGTCCCGCCCGTTTGGGTATTCGCGTGCCAACTCGATGATGCATTCTGTTTGAATGTCCCGCCCGCCCGACCCGAGCCCGACCCGGTTCCGGGGAAGCGGTTTCGGGGAAACGGTGCACCGGGGAAACGGTCCAGGGGAACCGGCTGCGGGGAAACGGTTTTGGGGAACCGGCTCCGGGGAAACGGATCGGGGGAAACGGTTCCGGGCAAGCGTTCCCGGGGAAACGGAACCGTGGAAACGGTCCCGGGGAAGCGCTCCTCCGGGGAAGCGGTCCCCGGGGAAGAGGTCTCCGGGGAAACGGTCCTCCGGGGAAACGGTCCGGGGGAAGCGGTTCCGGGGAAACGGTTCCCGGGGAAACGGTTTCGTATCATTTTGGGCCTCACTTGGAGCACGATTCCTTGATGTTATACGTATGTGTCTATATACTGTCCTTCTCCTGTGCATACCATCCTAACTGTTCTACGTTTGTTCCCATAGATTGGGCCTCCCCTGGGGCACGAGTCCTTGGTGTTTTACGTGTGCTCCTATAGACTGCCCTTCTCTTGCGGCTCGAATCCGCAATGTTTTATGCACGCCTGTTCCTATAGATCGGGCTTCTCCTGGGGCACGAATCCTGCCTAGGAGGTCCCAGGAGGCTCCAGGAGGCTACGCGAGGCTCCAGGAGGCCTCAGGAGGCCACTCGAAGCCCCAAGAGGCCCCAGGAGGCTCCAAGAGGTTCCTTGAGGCCCCAGGAAGGCCCAGGAGGTTTCTGGAGGCCCCAGGAGGTCCCAGGCTCATGCGCAGAGACGCGCTCGTACTACCGAGACTCATTCACGCTCCAATCCGTTCGAAGTTAGATTCATGACCAGACCGTCACAACTCAAGCCCGCTTATATTCGAAAACTCTCGCGCATAGACTCTCACGGCGGACAGGTCCATGCGAATAGTTGCACATATGGGGAGCTCCACGCAGTGTATTATTCTCCGACCGCGCCGGACCACCTCCACCCATACCACCCTCCCCCTCTCTGCACTAGACAATAAGGATGATTGTTATGATAATGACCATGGTATGGTGAAAGTAAGATGTGAGTATGATGGTGATGGTGAATGATGGATGAGTATGATGATGACGATGATGATGATGATGATGATGATGATGAGGATGAGGATGATGATCATGATCATGATGATCATGATCATGATCATGATCATGATCATGATCATGATCATGATCATGATCATGATCATGATCATGATCATGATGATGATGATGATGATGATGATGATGATGATGATGATGATGATGATGATGATGGTGATGGTGATGATGATGATGATGATGATGATGGTGGTGATGATGATGATGATGATGATGATGATGATGATGACGATGACGATGGCGATGGCGATGGCGATGGCGATGAGCAGATGATGAGGATGTCTCGAGCGGCTTACTGGTTTCAGCACTCCTAAGGGGGGGCCGCCAGGGGTATTGCACGGCCTCCGTTCGCGCGCAAATGGTGATGGTTTGCTGGTTTTGGTTCCCAACATCCTCCGTTTTCGGAGCAGAGTTTGAGGATGTCTCGTGCGAGGCGCTTCCTACGGGGGGGGGTCGCCAGGGGTATTGCACGGCCTCCGTTCGCGCCCAAATGGCGGGAATGTCTCAGGCGGTTTGCCTGTCTTGGTCCCCAACATCCTCCGCTTTCGGAGCAGATTTGGAGGATGTCTCGAGCGAGGCGCTCATTTTCGCCCTCCAGGGGGGCCAGATTTTGAGGATGTCTCGATCAGTTTGCTTGTTTGGGTGGCCAGACTCGTGGGCACATATTCTCACCAGGATGCAGCCGGAGACTCCAGCAGACTTCAGGAGGCCCCAGGAGGCCACATGAGGTCCCAGGAAGCATCAGGAGGCCACAGGAAGATTCAAGAGGCCACAGGATGTCTCAAGAGGCTCCGGCAGGCCCCAGGAAGCTCCAGGAGGCCTCAGGAAGCCACAGGAGGCCCCAGGAGGCCACAGGAAGCGCCAGGAGGCCCAGGCAACAGGAGGCCCCGAGAGGCCCCAGGAGCAGGAGGCCTCAGAAGGCAACAGGAGTGGCTCCAATCAAATGTGTTCTTCGTATGCTCCTATAGATTGGGCCTCAACTGGAGCACGAATCCTTGATGTTATACGTATGTTTCTATAGGTTGTCCTTCTCCTGTGTATACAATCCTACATGTTTTACGTCTGTTCCTGTAATTTGGGCCTCCCCTGGGGCACGAGACCTTGGTGCTTTACGTGTGTCCTATAGACTGTCTTTCTCCTGTGGCTCCAATCCGCAATGTTTTGTGTACGTCTGTTCCTATAGACCGGGCTTCTCCTGGGGCACGAATCCTCCCTAGGAGGTCCCAGGAGGCTCCAGGAGGCTACGCGAGGCTCCAGGAGGCCTCAGGAGGCCACTCGAAGCCCCAAGAGGCCCCAGGAGGCCCCGAGAGGCTCCTTGAGGCCGCAGGAAGGCCCAGGAGGTTTCTGGAGGCCCCAAGAGGTCCCAGGCTCATGCGCAGAGACGCGCTCGTACTACCGAGACTCATTCACGCTCTAATCCGTTCGAAGTTAGATTCATGACCAGACCGTCACAACTCAAGCCCGCTTATATTCGAAAACTCTTGCGCCTAGACTCACGGCGGACAGGTCCATGCGAATAGATGTACATATGGGGAGTTCCACGCAGTGAATTCGCCGGCCCAACGGGCCAGAGGCGTGCTAAGATCTTTGTTAATTGGTTAACAATATTTCTAGTTCGCGCGCGCGGAGCGGCCCCTGGGGGCCCCCGGACGAAAAGTACCCCGGCAAGGTCCCGGGAGAAGCCACCAGAGCACTCCAGGGGAGGGCCATTTTTCGACACCATTCACGAGGATCGTGGCCTCCGAGGGGGGGGCTGCAATCGACTACCCCCCCTCCCGCCCCAAAAGCCCCCCAAGAGGCCCCGGGGGCCCCCAAGACGCCGCCAAGGAGCCCCAAGAGACTCCCAAGAGGTCCCCAAGGGGCCCCCAAGAGGCCCTAAAGAGGGCTCCAGGGCCAGCGGAATGAGCGAAGCGACTATATAATTATTCCCCATATCCAAAGAATGGGGTTCTTGTTCCCCTTATCCAAAGGATAGGGTTCTTGTTATTCCCCATATCCAAAGGATGGGGTTCTTGTTATTCCCCATATCCAAAGGATGGGGTTCTTGTTATTCTCCGACCGCGCCTGACCACCCATACCACCTCCTCCCTCTTGGCACTAGACAAGGATGACGAGTCTCATGATGATGACCATGGTACGGTGAGAGTATGATGTGAGTATGATGTGAGTATGATAGTTATGATGGTGATGATGATGATGATGATGATGATGACGATGATGACGATGATGACGATGAGGATGATGAGGATGATGACGATGATGATGATGATGATGATGATGATGATGATGATGATGATGATGATGATGATGATGATGATGATGATGATGATGATGATGATGATGATGATGATGACGATGACGATGACCATGACGATGACCATGACGATGAGCAGGTGATGAGGATGTCTCGAGCGGCTTTCTGGTTTTAGCACTCCTTAGGGGGGGCGCCAGGGGGTATCTCACGGCCTCCGTTCGCGCCAAAATGGCGGAGATGTCTCAGGCGGTTTGCTTGTTTTGGTCCCCAACATCCTCCGCTTTCGGAGCAGAACTTGAGGATGTCTCGTGCGAGGCGCCTCCTAAGGGGGGGCCGCCAGGGGTATCTCACAGCCTCCGTTCGCGCCCAACTGGCGGGGATGTCTCAAGCGGTTGGCCTGTTTTGGTCCCCAACATCCTCCGCTTTCGGAGCAACTTTTCAGGATGTCTCGATCGGTTTGCCTGGTTTGGTGGCCAGACTCGTGGGCACAGATTCTCCCCAGGATGCCACAGGAGGCTCAAGCAGGCCCCAGGAGGCCAAATGAGGTCCCAGGAGGCATCAGGAGGCCACAGGAAGATTCAAGAGACCACAGGATGTCCCAAGAGGCTCCACGACCCCAGGAAGCTCCAGGAGGCCTCAGGAAGCCCCAGGAGGCCACAGGAAGCTAGATTGGGCATCACCTGGAGCACGATTCTTTGATGTTATACGTATGTTTCTATAGATTGTCCTTCTCTTGTGTCTACAATCCTAAATGTTTTACGTCCGTTCCTATAGATTGGGCCTCCCCTGGGGCACGAGTCCTTGGTGTTTTACGTGTGCTCCTATAGATTGCCCTTCTCCTGTGGCTCCAATCCGCAATGTTTTATGTGCGTCTGTTCCTATAGATCGGGCTTCTCCTGGGGCACGAATCTTCCCTAGGACGTCCCAGAAGGCTCCAGGAGGCTACGCGAGGCTCCAGGAGGCGTCAGGAGGCCAATCGAAGCCCCAGGAGGCCCCAAGAGGCTCCTGGAGGCCCCAGGAAGGCCCAGGAGGCTTCTGGAGGCCCCAGGCTCATGCGCAAAGACGCGCTCGTACTACCGAGGTTCATTCACACTCCAATTCATTCGCAATTAGATTCATGACCAGACCGTCACAACTCAAGCCCGTTTATATTCGAAAACTCCCCAGGAGGCCACAGGAAGCTAGATTGGGCCTCACCTGGAGCACGAGTCCGTGATGTTATACGTATGTTGATATAGGTTGTCTTTCTCCGGTGTACACAATACTAAATGATTCACTTATGTTCCTATGGTTTGGGCCTCTCCTGGGGCACGAGTTGTTCTACGTGTGTTCCTATTTATTGCCCTTCTCCTGTGGCTCCAATCCGCAATTTTTTTTGCCAATGCACCTCTGACGTGCACGGCTTCTCTCTCTCTCTCTCTCTCTGTTGCTATAGATTGGGCCTCTCCTGGGGCACGAATCCTCCCTAGGAGGTCCCAGGAGGCCCCAGGACGCTCCAAGAGGCTCCTGGAGGCCCCAGGAAGCCCCAGTAGGTTTCAGGATGCCCCAGGAGGCCCCGGGCTCATGCGCAGAGACGCGTTCGTATTACTGAGGCTCATTCACACTCCAATTCATTCGCAGTTAGATTCATGACCAGACCGTCACAACTCAAGCCCGTTTATATTCGAAAACTCTTACGCCTAGACATTCACGGCGGACAGGTCCATGCGAATAGATGCACATATGGGGAGCTCCACGCAGCGAATAATCATTCTCCGACCGCGCCGGACCACCCACCCATACCATGATGATGATGATGACCATGGTATGGTGTGAGTATGATGGTAATGATGATGACGATGATGATGGTTATGAGTATGATGATGATGAGGATGAGGATGAGGATGAGGATGAGGATGAGGATGATGACGATTATGATGATGATGATGATGATGATGATGATGATGATGATGATGATGATGATGATGATGATGATGATGATGATGATGATGATGATGACGATGATGACGATGACGATGACGATGAGCAGATGAGGAGGATGTCTCGAGCGGCTTGCTGGTTTTAGCTTTCCTAGGGGGGGCCGCCAGGGGTATTGCACGGCCTCCGTTCGCGCCCAAATGGCGGGGATGTCTCAGGCGGTTTGCATGTTTTGGTCCCCAAAGTCCTCCGCTTTCGGAGCAGATGTTGAGGACGTCTCGTACGAGGCGCCTCCTGAGGGGGAGCCGCCAGGGGTATTGCACGGCCTCCGTTCGCGCCAAAATGGTGGGGATGTCTCAAGCGGTTTGCTTGTTTTGGGTCCCCAACATTTTCCGCTTTCGGAGCAGATTTGAAGGATGTCTCGAGCGAGGCGCTCAGATTCACCCCCCAGGTGGGCCAGATGTTGAGGATGTCTCGATCGGTTTGCTTGTTTTGGTGGCCAGACTCGTGGGCACATATTCTCACCAGGATGCGACAGGAGGCTTCAGGAGGCCCCAGGAGACCACATGAGGTCCCAGGAGGCATCAGGATGCCCCAGGAAGACTCGAGAGGCCACAGGATGTCCCAAGAGGCTCCAGGAGGCCCAGGAAGCTCAAGGAGGCTTCAGGAAGCCACAGGAGGCCCCAGGAGGCCACAGGAAGCGCCAGGAGGCCTCGGAAGGCAACAGGAGGCCCCGAGAGGCCCCAGGAGCAGGAGGCCTCAGAAGGCAACAGGAGTGGCTTCAATCCCATGTGTCTTAAGTATGCTCCTACAGTTTGGGCCTCACCTGGAGCACGAATCCGTGATGTTATACGATGTTTATATAGATTGTCTTTCTCCTGTGTACACAATACTAAATGTTTCACTTATGTTCCTATGTTTTGGGCCTCTCCTGGGGCACGAGTTGTTCTACGTGTGTTCCTATAGATTGCCCTTCTTCTGTGGCTCCAACCCGCATTTTTTTTGTCAATGCACCTCTGACGTGCACGGCTTCTCTCTCTCTCTCTCTCTCTCTCTCTCTCTCTCTCTCTCTCTGTTGCTATAGATTGGGCCTCTCCTGGGGCACGAATCCTCCCTAGGAGGTCCCAGGAGGCCCCAGGAGGCTCCAAGAGGCTCCTGGAGGCCCCAGGAAGCCCCAGTAGATTTCAGGATGCCCCAGGAGGCCCCGAGCTCATGCGCAGAGACGCGTTCGTATTACTGAGGCTCATTCACACTCCAATTCATTCGCAGTTAGATTCATGACCAGACCGTCACAACTCAAGCCCGTTTATATTCGAAAACTCTTGCGGGAGCAGGGGGAGCCGCCAGGGGGTATTGCACTCCTCCGTTCGCGCCAAAATTGCGGGGAAGTCTCGAGCGGTTTGCCTGTTTTGGTGCCCGACATCTTCCGCTTTCGGAGCAGATTCGGAGGATGTCTCGAGCGAGGCGCCCACTTTCGCCTCCAAAGGTGAGCCGCCAGGGGGTATTGCACTCCTCCGTTCGCGACAAAATTGCGGGGAAGTCTCGAGCGGTTTGCTTGTTTTGGTGCCCGACATCCTCCGCTTTGGGAGCAGATTCGGAGGATGTCTCAAGCGCTGCGCTCATTTTCGCTTCCAAGGGGGAGCCGCCAGGGGATATTGCTGTCGTCCGTTCGCGCCAAGATGGTGGTCAGGTCTCAGTCGGTTTGCCTGTTTGGGTGCCCAACATCCTTGTCTTTCGGAGCAGTTTCCGAGGATGTCTCAGGCGAGACGCTGGTTTCACTATTTCCAGGGGGGGGTACCAAGGGGTATTGCACGGGCCCGTTCGCGCCCAGGTTGGGGGGACGTCTCAGGCGGTTTCCCTGTTTGGGTGCCCAACATCCTTCTCTTTCGGAGCAGTTTCCGAGGATGTCTCAGGCGAGGCGCTGGTTTCAGCACTCCCAGAAGGGGGGGCGCCAGGGGGTATTGCACGGGCCCGTTGTCGTCTTCACGGGTAGATTTTCTTGACAGGTGCTCACAGAGAAAGGAGGAGAACGAGGAGGAGGTCAGGCCAGGCCATCCGCAGAAAGGGGGGTCTATGTCAACATTGGCATAGGAGTTGCGCCTGCGACTGGCAGAATCCCTTGCGATTCCGTAGCGCCGCGCACCCCATGTTTCTCCCTGGGCGGGCCGGGGACATGCCCCGAAGCTCAAAGGGAGGCGAGCTCCGAGGTGGCCCCGTGAGAGAGGCTCGCTGGCTAAGACGAGTTGGTTTGTGAGCCAGAGCGCCCGTGGTCCGAGAAGCCCGCACCCCTCCCCCCCCCCCCTCCACCAACACAGGGGCTCCAGCACTCCGAGATGTCCTCGCTCGTGCTCTCTGCTCTCACTACGCCGAGACAGATGCTTCCCGCGCCAAACGCGCTCAGGTTCCACTTCCCGCGCCGAGCGCGCTCAGAAATGCTCAACCCTCCTCTTTCCGTCCTCTGCATGGTCACACTCACACACCAGAAAATCTGAGGGAAACATGCGGCACATTCACAAGATGGACCGAGGACGGGAGACAGGGAGACAACGCAGGGAAGATAGGGGGGGGAGAGAATGCAGGAGGCCCCTGCATTCCAAGCACCTGCTGATGGGCCTGGTTAAGATTCTACGTACATCCTGTTGTGCCCACGTTTTGAACAGTCCCCCCCCTCCCCCGCCCTCCCCCCCCCGCCTCCTCCCGCCGCGTCGAGACAGATGCTTCCCGCGCCAAACGCGCTCAGAGATGCACAGCATCTGCTCTGTTGTTCCTCTGCAGGGTCACATGTCCTTCCTCAGAACATCTGGGGAAACATGCGGCACGTGCAGAGTTGGCACGACATCTCCGTTCAAGGTGATTATCTGTCTACGAACGTGTATTCGTCTCCCACTTGGATAACAAGTCCCAAGAGTACCCATTCTGAAATGGCACCTTCAAATCTATAAAAAGTGCAGCACACGCCCCTTAGAACCAGTTGTTGCTGAATTTGCAGCGCGGAAACAAATATGTCAAAGTTGTTGTTTCACTGCGTCGCAGACCATATTACTTATTTCTTCCGCCTCTTCGACCTGGTGTAAATTGCATTCTGGAGCTGGATCATCTCTCTCGGGCTCAATGTGAGTTTGCCTCCTCCATAATCTGTTAAGAAATCCAGTGCTTCTAGTTCTGTCAGTGCATCCTCCACTTCCTGCTGCGCGAGGCCAGGGGGCAACTGTTGTTGAATTTCTCTTGCCCTGAGCAAGGGGGCTGCGTTGTCCAGAAGCACTTCAGAAGCTTCCTGCAGTCTGCTCCGATTTGCCGACGGAGGGAACATGGGTACAGTCATCGGCCTGACCTAAGGAAAGATACATAAGGAACGAAGCCCCTTTTTATCCCAAGGAATAACGCACAAGGAGCGATAAATAATGCATAACGCGTAAGGAACTCTAAATAACGCATGTGAAATCTAAGGAACGACCGAGCCCCTTTTGAAAAGCAGGTGTTCTTTAGTCAAGCCGCTCACCGTATTCGAGGTTCCTCACCAGCGGAGGCCAGTGGCCTCCGAGCCTCGGGGCCTCCATTGTCCCTCTGGTTTGTGTTGCTCCACTGGCGCAGTGGATCTTCTACAGTCGGGGCCCTGAAGAAGGAACCCTTTTTGTTGGGGAGGGGCTCCGCGTTCCTTAAGGCTCAGGCTTTCCTCAGGCTTTCCTTATGTTTTCGACCGGAAATCGAAGGTTCACTTATGGAAACAAGGGGCCTCGTTTCTTTTTTAGGGTTCCTTAGGTCAACGCCCCGACTGTATTTCCAATGCCAACTTTTCCAAACAAATTGTCATCTGTTTCTTTGTGTCCTCACGTGCTTCAAAAAACTTTGATGCGGCTGGTGCAATGTCTTTATCTATTTCCATTGCCAACTTCTCAACAACAAAAAAAAGAGGTCACACTCCAATCTTCCATCGGAATCTGGGCACATGCGGCAAGAACACAAGGAGGAGGAAGAGGACGGCAGGAGGAAATAACTGATTCAAGTCGTCGTAGTCGTCGGCGTCCCTCTCGGCCTCGTTTTCCACGTGGATTCGCTGAAATTCGGATATTGAAAAGGACAATGTCCTCTACCGAAGTTCGCCATCACCATGAGATGTACAGCTGGAGATCTCCGCGTCGAGTAACTGTGGGGGTCATGGGGGTGACCCCTCTTTGAGGCTTTGGTTTGGATGGGTTCCCTGGGGAAACCCTTCTACTGTCAACCCGCATGGTAAGGATGGGCAAGGGTACCCTTGCGTCTTTGCCTCGGCCCATATTTGGCCAGTTTCCTCGGCCGCGGGCACCACTCGGAAAGCTTCGAAATGGCCTTCCAAGGCCCCTGCATCCTTATCGCGCATGCTTATGATACGGGCCGAGTGCCACCCCTCCTTCAAACCCTCTCTTGGAATGGTTTCCCAAGGTCGTGACTCCCTTCCAGCGAGGCGCGCCGGGGGAACAGCCTTTGAACCCTTCCAAGAACCCACACTGGGGATTTGTCGGGAAGGTCCGGGAAACCCCGTGATGGGTTTTTTGGTTGGTTCTTAGGGGAATCCCTAACTCCTTTGAAAGCGCGAAGTGTTTTTTATTGGGCGGGGTTGCGGGGGCAAACGTGAGGGTGGTTTGTTCGGGGCCCTGGGGGGGAAATCCTAAAGCCTTCCCGCCCCCCCACCCCTGGGACAAGACCCCTGATCCCCCTTTCAAAGCTCCTCTCTCAGTGGGGGTTTTGTTGTTTTTCAAAGTGGTCCCCGGAAATTTCCACACCCCTCTCCCCTTCAATTTCCCATCTGTCCAACATATAGTGAGAATCTGCGTTTTTGTTGTGTTTGCGCCGATGTTTCCCTCCTGATCCCAGGAGGGCCTCCGAAGAGAGTGTCTACTCTTTCCTGGACGCCGGCATGACCTGCAACGATGTGGGCCTCGCTGACGTGTCGAGCTCCGATGAATGCTTCGGCAGCGCGATGAGCTTCCTAGAAATGAGCGGCACCCCAACTCAATCCATTCCGACCAACTCGTTAGGCTTCAGTTGTATCTACGACACGTCAGTGGGCATGGTTTTGTTTGCCCTATCTACCGGAACGTCGACAGTGGCCAGCCCCAGCTGGCAGTACGTCTGCCCAGGCACATTCACCACGACCGCCTCCTCCACGAATTCGGCAACGCTTTCTCTCACAACCAAATCTTCCACGGCCACGACGGTCACGACCACGACGGCCACGACCGCGAGCAGCGCCACGAGCTTTTCCACGTCGTCGACGGCCACGACCTCCTCCCGCGTGGACTACACCCTGCTGCCCGCTGGCCAGACTTGCTACGAGGCTGGCATGCAGGACGTAACTAGCTCGGCAGAGTGTTTCGGGCTTGCCATGACCTCCGTGGACCTTGGCTCTGCTGAGACGCAGGATTTCTCGGGCTTCGGATTCCTGTTTACATGCGTGCAGAGGGTCGGGATGACGAAGGTATTTTTCGGGGATGCCAGCCCCAACAGCACCGTGCCCGATTCGATATACCAGTTCATCTGCATCGGCGTCCTGACGACGACTGGCAGCAGCACCAATACGGTCTCGACGAGTGCCACATCTGTCACGTTTGTGACTTCCACTGCCACCAGCACCGCCACGTCGACAAGCACGCCCACTAGCGCCACTTTGACATTTAGCTTAACGGCTACCGCGACGGCCACGACCGCGAGCAGCGCCACGAGCTTGTCCACGTCGTCGACGGCCACGACCTCCTCCCGCGTAGACTACACCCTTCTGCCCGCTGGCCAGACTTGCTACGAGGCTGGCATGCAGGACGTAACTAGCTCGGCAGAGTGTTTCGGGCTTGCCATGACCTCCGTGGACCTTGGCTCTGCTGAGACGCAGGATTTCTCGGGCTTCGGATTCTTGTTTACATGTGTGCATAGGGTCGGGATGACGAAGGTGTTTTTCGGGGATGCCAGCCCCAACAGCACCGTGCCCGATTCGACATACCAGTTCATCTGCATCGGCGTCCTGACGACGACCGGCAGCAGCACCACCACGATCTCATCGAGCAGCACATCTATCACGTCTGTGACCTCCACTGCCACCAGCACCACCACCATCTCGACGACCGCCACTTCCAGTACGTCGACGAGTGCCACCTCCAGCGCCTCGGAGACGACCTCTACCTTTACCCCTACCACTACCACCAGCGCCTCGGCGACCTCTACCACTACGATCTCGACGAGTGCCACCTCTAGTTCTACCACCAGCGCCTCGGAGACGACCTTCTCTCAAGGACCAACTTACTCCCAGCTGTCGCCTGGGCAAACTTGTGCACAGTTCGGTCTCTTGAGTGTGGCGAGCGCCGACGAGTGCTTCAACCGTGCGCAGCCCTCCGCTGGCTTGCAGGACAAAGGCACACTATCTATCGAACACGCCTGCGGCGAATCACCGCCGCCCCCTGCCCTTTCGGAAGCGCCTATGTGGCCGAACGTTGTGGCCAGAGGCCTGCCAAGCTATCGGACCATGCGTTCCCCGAATCGATGTGGAAAGCGTTCGGGGAACACGGTGGGGGGGAGGAGGAAGGGGAGGAGAGGGAGGAAGAAGGAGAAGGGAGGCGGAGGCCTCTTGGGAGCCTCTTGAGGACCTCTTGAGGGTCTCTTGGGGCCTGTTTGGGACTTCTCGCGGGCCTCTTTGGCCATCTTAGGGCGTTCCTGGCCCGTCTGACGCCGTCGGGAGCCGCCTGGGGGGCCTCTCTGAACCGGCTCGGGGCCCTCTTGGGCGCTTCGGGGCCGTCTTAGAGGCCATCTTGGGCGTCTTGGAGGCCTCTTGACCCGTCTTGGAGCCCTCTTGGGGCCGACTTGCGGGCCTCTTGGGGGCCTCTTGGGGGCCTTTTGGGCCGTCATGGGGCCATCTTGGAGGCCTCGTGGGCGATCTTGGGGCGATCTTGGGAGCCTCTTGGGCCGTCTTCAGCCGTTGGAATGCCAAGAAGAAGCAAATGCCACAATCTTTCAAAAACTCAACGAAAATCAATGATGTTGGCCTCTTCGGGCCCTCCTGGAGGACCTCTTGGAGGCCTCTTGGGTCGTGTTGGGCCGTCTTGGAGGCTTCTCGGGCGACCTTGGAGGTATCTTGGACTCTCTTGGGCCGTCTTGGAGGCCGTCTTGGACCATCTTGGGCGGACTTGGAGATCATCTTGGACCATCGTGGAGGCCATCTTGGGCCAACGTGGCCATCTTGGAGGCCATCTTGAGCCGTCGTGGAGGACTTTTTTGGGGATTGAGGTCCTGGGCGATCTTTTCGGGTGGCCGGCGGGACGGGCCGAAGCCACAGGGGGAGTTCTTTCCTGGAAAAGAACCAAGACCAAAACCGAAAGGGTTCAGCACGCCAGGCACCCTTGTGATGAATCGACAGGGGGCGGCGGATCAAAGACGCCTACGGCGAATCACCGCCGCCCCCTGCCTTTTTGGAAGCGCCTATGTGGCCGAACGTTGAGACCAGATCTGCCAAGCTATCGGACCATGTGTTCCCCGAATCGGTTTGGAAAGCCTTCGGGGAACACGTGGGCATCTTAAAGGTCATCTTGGCCGTCTGGAGGCCATTTTGACCCTTTCGGGCCTTCTTGGAGGACGTCTTGGAGGGCTCTTGGACCGTCTTGGAGGTCATCTTGAGCGTCTTGGAGGCCTCTTGGACCGTGTTGGGGGCCTCAATCCATGGGAAATCAATGATTTTGGCCTTTTCGGGCCTTCCTGGAGGCCCTCTTGGAGGCCTCTTGGGCCGTCTTGGGCCATCTTGGGGCCATGTTCGGCCGTCTTGGTGGGCTCCTGGTCCGTCTGACGCCGTCGGAAGCCGTTTGGGGGGCCTCTATGGGCAGACTTGGGGCCCTCTTGTAATGCTCTTGGGGCCGTCTTCGGGCCCTCTTGGGCCGTTCTGGGGCCATCTTGGAGGCCTCTTGGGCGATCTTTCGGCTATCTTTGGGGGCTCTTGGGCCGTCTCGGGCTGTCGGAAGGCCGAAAAGAAGGACATGTCAGAATCCGTCAACAACCTTAGGAAAATCAAGGTTTTTGGCATCTTCTGGCCTTGCTGGAGGCCCTCTTGGGGGCCTCTTGGGCCGTCTTGGGCCAGCGTCGAGCCAATTTCGGCAATCTTGGTGGGTTCCTGCCACGTCTAACGCCGTCGGGAGCCGTCTTGGGGTCCTTTCTGGGCCGGCTGGGGGCCTTTTGGGTGCGCCTCGGGGCGGTCTTGGAGGCCACCCCGGGCGCCCCGGAGGCCTCTTGGGCCGTCTTGGGGCCCTCTTGGGGCCGTGTTGGAGGGCCGTCATGGGGCTCTCTTGGGGGCCTCTTGGGCGATCTTGGGGGCCTCTAGGGTCGTCTTGAGCCGTCGGTATGCCGAGAAGAAGCACATTCCAAAATCCTTCGAAAACCTAAGGAAAATCAATGATTTTGGCCTCTTCGGGCCCTCCTGGAGGACCTCTTGGAGGCCTCTTGGACCGTCTTGGAGGCCTCTTGGGCCGTCTTGGACTCTCTTGGGCCGTCTTGGAGGCCGTCTTGTCTTGGACCATCTCGGGCGGACTTGGAGATCATTTTTGGCATTGACTGATGCAGTTTCCGGGTGGCCGGCGGGACGGGCCGAAGCCCCAGGGGGAGTTCTTGCTGAAAAAGAGCCAAAACCAAAACCGAGAGGATTCAGCACGCCAGGCACCCCTGTGATGAATCAAAAGAGGGCGGCGGATCGAAGACGCCTACGGCGAATCACCGCCGCCCCCTGCCTTTTTGGAAGCGCCTATGTGGCCGAAGGTTGAGGCCAGACCTGCCAAGCTATCGGACCACGTGTTCCCCGAATCGGTTTGGAAAGCCTTCGGGGAACACGTGGGCATCTTGAAGGTCATCTTGGCCGTCTTGGAGGCCTCTTGGGCAAGCTTTGGGCGATCTTTGGGGCTTTTTGGGCCGTCTCGGGCCAGCTTCGAGCCAACTTCGGCCATCTTGGTGGGTTCCTGGCACGTCTGAAGCCGTCGGAAGCCGTTTGGGGGGCCTCTATGGGCCGACTTGGGGCCCGCTTGGAATGCTCCAGGGCCGTCTTGGAGGCCATCTTGGGCGTCTGGGAGGCCATCTTGGGCGTGTTGGAGGCCTCTTGGGCCCTCTTGGGGCCCTCTAGGGGCCATCTTGGAGGCCACTTGGGCCATCATGGGGCTCTCTTGGGGGCCTCTTGGGCGATCTTGGGGGCTTCTTGGGCCGTCTTGAGCCGTCGGAGAGCCGAAAAGGCGCAAATGCCAAAATCCTTCAAAAACCAAGGGAAAATCAATGATTTTGGCCTCTTCGGACTCTCCTGGAGGACCTCTTGGAGGCCTCTTGGGCCGTCTGGGAGGCCTCTGGGGGGCCTCTTGGGCCGTCTTGGGCCGTCTTGGACTCTCTTGGGCCGTTTTGGAGGCCGTCTTGGACCATCTCGGGCGGACTTGGAGGCCATCTTGGGCCATCGTCGCGATTTTTTGAGGATGTCCCGAGCGAAACGGCCGTTTTTGGGCATTGACAGATGCATTTTGGGAAATTTACGGGTGGCCGGCGGGACGGGCCGAAGCCCACTGGGGAGTTCTTTTAGAAAAAGAACCAAAACCAAAACTGAATCATCCAGCACGCCGTGCACCCCTGCAAGCAGGGGGCGGCGGATCGAAGACGCCTACGGCGAATCACCGCCGCCCCCTGCCTTTTTGGAAACGCCGATGTGGCCGAAAGTTGGACTAGAGCTTGGCCAAGCTATCGGACCATGAGTTCCCCGAGTCGGTTTGGAAAGCTTTCGGGGAACACATGGGAGAGAATGATTATGAACAGGAAGAGGAAGAGGAAGAAATAGAGTAGGAGGATGAGGGTTGTTAGGAGTCTCTTGGGGCACCCTTGGGGTCTGTTGGGGGCTTCTTGGGGGCCTCTTCGAGGCCTCTTGGAGGCATCTTGGGGGCCTCCTTGGGCCTCTTGGGGGCCTTTGGGGGCTTCCTGGGGGTCTCTTTGGCCGTCTTAGGGCGTTCCTGGTCCGTCTGACGCCGTCTGGAGCCGTCTTGGGGGCCTCTCTGGGCCGTCTTGGGGCCCTCTTGGGGCGCTTCAGGGCCGTCTTGGAGGCCATGTTGGGCGTCTTGGAGGCCTCTTGGGCCGTCTTGGGGCGCTCTTGGGGCCGTCTTGGGGGGCCCTTGGGCCGTCATAGGGCCTTCTTGGAGGCCTCTTGGGCGATCTTGGGGGCCTCTTGGGCCGTCGGAAGGCCGAAAAGAAGAAAACGCAAAAAACCTTCAAAAACCTAAGGAAAACCAATGATTTTGGCCTCTTCGGGCTCTCCTGGAGAACGTCTTGGAGGCCTCTTGGGCCATCTTGGAGGCATCTTGGGGCCATCTTGGCCGTCTTGGAGGGCATCTTGGGCCGTCTTGGAGGCATCTTGGAGCCATCTTAGCCGTCTTAGAGACCATCCTGGCCGTCTTAGAGGCATCTTGGAGGCCATCTTGGAACCGTCTGGGGCAGGAAATTGGGGAATTGAGCTCCTGGGCATCCTTTCCGGGTGGCCGGCGGGACGGGCCGAAGCCCACTGGGGAGTTCTTTTAGAAAAAGAACCAAAACCAAAACCTGAAACGTCCAGCACGCCGTGCACCCCTGCAAGCAGGGGGCGGCGGATCGAAGACGCCTACGGCGAATCACCGCCGCCCCCTGCCTTTTTGGAAGCGCCTATGTGGCCGAACGTTGAGGCCAGACCTGCCAAGCTATCGGACCACGTGTTCCCCGAATCGGTTTGGAAAGCCTTCGGGGAACACGTGGGCATCTTGAAGGTCATCTTGGCCGTCTTGGAGGCCTCTTGGGCAAGCTTTGGGCGATCTTTGGGGCTTTTTGGGCCGTCTCGGGCCAGCTTCGAGCCAACTTCGGCCATCTTGGTGGGTTCCTGGCACGTCTGAAGCCGTCGGAAGCCGTTTGGGGGGCCTCTATGGGCCGACTTGGGGCCCGCTTGGAATGCTCCAGGGCCGTCTTGGAGGCCATCTTGGGCGTCTGGGAGGCCATCTTGGGCGTGTTGGAGGCCTCTTGGGCCCTCTTGGGGCCCTCTAGGGGCCATCTTGGAGGCCACTTGGGCCATCATGGGGCTCTCTTGGGGGCCTCTTGGGCGATCTTGGGGGCTTCTTGGGCCGTCTCGAGCCGTCGGAGAGCCGAAAAGGCGCAAATGCCAGAATCCTTCAAAAACCAAGGGAAAATCAATGATTTTGGCCTCTTCGGACTCTCCTGGAGGACCTCTTGGAGGCCTCTTGGGCCGTCTGGGAGGCCTCTGGGGGGCCTCTTGGGCCGTCTTGGGCCGTCTTGGACTCTCTTGGGCCGTTTTGGAGGCCGTCTTGGACCATCTCGGGCGGACTTGGAGGCCATCTTGGGCCATCTTCGCGATTTTTTGAGGATGTCCCGAGCGAAACGGCCGTTTTTTGGAGGATTGTTTTCCGGATTGAGGTCCTTTCGGCTTCCTCCCGGGACCCCGGCGGGACGTGCCGGAGCCCACTGGGGAGTTCTTTTGGAAAAAGAACCAAAACCAAAACCTGAAACGCCCAGCACGCCGTGCACCCCTGCAAGCAGGGGGCGGCGGATCTAGTGGCCTTCGGCCTATCCCGCCACCGTGCCTGGGTTGTGGGTTCGGGCCCTCTTGGGCCCGAAGAAGGCACGCGAGAAGTCGCGCCAAGTCCAAGAAGCTTTGAGAGCGAGGAGCCCGGGCCCTTTAAAAGATTCCTCAGGAGTGAGGATTGAGGCTTGAGGATTGAGGATTGGGCCCAGGACCTGAGGTCACGCCCACTCCGTGCCCAGCGGCACGGTGGCGGATAAGTGGCGTCGGTTTTTCTGGTTGTCTCTTCAACGTGCAGGCGGACATCGTCATGTTTGCAGACGACGGGTTAGCCAGCACGACTAGTGCATCTTGGAAGTACCTCTGCCTCGGCGAGACCACTACGACCACGACCGCAAGCAGCACGGTCTCGACGACAACCACTAGTGGCACGAGCACCAGCACAGGGAGTTCCGCGACGTTGACTACCGTCACTGCAACAACCGCAAGCGAAACGAGCACTTTGAGCGCAACCAGCATTACAACAGTGAGCAGCATAACGAGAAGCAGCAGTACCACTCGCAGCAGCACCAGCGCAACCAGCAGCGCTACGGTGACCAGTAAGTCATTGACCAGCACCAGTCGCACCAGCACTAGCGCGACCAGCAGCACTACCGTGACTACCACCACGTGGAGCAGCACAAGTGCAACAAGCTCCACAAGTGTGACCAGCACAAGCCAGACCAGCAGCACCACGCACAGCAGTACCAGCGAGTCGACCAGCACCACTCTCAGTAGCTCCAGCACAACTGGCAGCAGCACGAGCGAGAGCAGCAGCAGTAGCGATTCCAGCACGACTGGGAGCAGCAGCACCACTCGCAGCAGCACTTCGGTGACCAGTATTAGCGATAGTAGCAGCACGAGCGGCACCAGCACGACTGGGACCAGCAGCGCCACGCGTAGCAGCACCAGCGCAACTAGCAGCACAACAGCGACCAGCACGTCGGTGAGCAGCACCACTCGCAGCAGCACTAGCGTGACCAGCAGCACTGCGACCAGTACGTCTGTGAGCAGTACAAGTAGGAGCAGCAGCACCACTGTGACCAGCAGCACCACTGAGACTAGCACATCGGCGAGCAGTACGAGTGAGAGCAGCAGCACGAGTGTGTCCACCACGACTGGAACCACCAGCACCTCCCGGAGCAGCACTAGTGCAACCAGCAGCACCACCGCGACCAGCACTATCACACGCAGCAGCTCCAGCGTGACAAGTAGCAATACCGTGACTAGCATATCAGTGAGCAGCACAACTCGTAGCAGCACCACAACTCGTAGCAGCACCACGGCGACCAGCACGACGGGGACTAGCAGCACCACCGTGACTAGCACGTCGGTGAGCAGCACCACTCGCAGCAGCACTAGCGCGACCAGCAGCGGTACTGCGACCGGCACGTCGGGGAGCAGCAGTACAAGCGTGACCACGACGAGCGGTACCAGCAGCAGCACAGGCAGCAGTTCCAGCGAGTCGAGCAGTACCACTCGCAGCAGCACTAGCGCAACCAGCAGCAGCACGAGCGAGAGCAGCAGCACGAGCGTTACCAGCACGAGCGTTACCAGCACGAGTGGGACAAGCAGTACCACAGCGACCAGCACGTCGGAAACCAGTACGTCTGGAAGCAGCAGCGCGAGTGTTACCAGCACGACTGGCACCAGCAGCATTACTGTGACTAGCACGTCTGTGAGCAGTGCGAGTGGGAGCAGCAGCACGAGTGTCACCAGCTCAACTGGGACCAGCAGTGCCACTCACAGCAGCAACAGCGCAACTAGCACCACCACGGCTACCAGTACGAGTGAGACTAGCAGCACGACTCGCAGCAGCATGAGCGTGACCAGCAGCACCACTGTGACTAGCACGTCGGTGAGCAGTACGTCTTGGAGCAGCACTAGCCAGACTAGCACTACAACAGTGAGCAGCACAACGAGAAGCAGCAGTACCACTCGCAGCAGCACCAGCGTGACCAGCAGCGCTACTGTGACCAGTGCGTCGGTAACCAGCACCAGTCGCACCAGCACCAGCGCCACCAGCAGCACCACCGTGACTACCACCACGTGGAGCAGCACAAGTGCAACAAGCTCCACAAGTGTGACCAGCACAAGCCAGACCAGCAGCACCACGCGCAGCAGTACCAGCGAGTCGAGCAGCACCACCCTCAGTAGCTCCAGCACAACTGGCAGCAGCACGAGCGGGAGCAGCAGCACCAGCTATTCCAGCACGACTGGGAGCAGCACCACCACTCACACCAGCACTAGCGAGAGCAGCAGAACCAGTGTGACTAGCACGTCGGTGAGCAGCATTAGCGAGACCAGCGCCACGACGCTGACCAGCTCGACGGGGACCAGCAGCACCACGCGCACAAGTAGCAGCGAGAGCAGCAGCACCACTCTCACCAGCTCTAGCACGACAGGCAGCAGCACTAGCGAAAGCAGCAGCACCACTTTGACGAGCATGAGCGGGACCAGCAGCATCACGCTGACCAGCATTAGCAGGACCAGCTCCACGACGCTGACCAGCGAATCGACCAGCACCACTCTCAGTAGCTCCAGCACAACTGGAAGCAGCACGAGCGAGAGCAGCAGCAGTAGCGATTCCAGCACGACTGGGAGCAGCACCACCACTCGCAGCAGCACTTCGGTGAGCAGTATTAGTGATAGTAGCAGCACGAGCGGTACCAGCACGACTGGGACCAGCAGCGCCACGCGTAGCAGCACCAGCGTAACCAGCAGCACAACAGCGACCAACACGTCGGTGAGCAGCACCACTCGCAGCAGCACTAGCGTGACCAGCAGCACTGCGACCAGTACGTCTGTGAGCAGTACAAGTAGGAGCAGCAGCACCACTGTGACCAGCAGCACCACTGAGACTAGCACATCGGCGAGCAGTACGAGTGAGAGCAGCAGCACGAGTGTGTCCACCACGACTGGAACCACCAGCACCTCCCGGAGCAGCACTAGTGCAACCAGCAGCACCACCGCGACCAGCACTATCACACGCAGCAGCTCCAGCGTGACAAGTAGCAATACCGTGACTAGCATATCAGTGAGCAGCACAACTCGTAGCAGCACCACAACTCGTAGCAGCACCACGGCGACCAGCACGACGGGGACTACCAGCACCACCGTGACTAGCACGTCGGTGAGCAGCATCACTCGCAGCAGCACTAGCGCGACCAGCAGCGGTACTGCGACCGGCACGTCGGGGAGCAGCAGTACAAGCGTGACCACGACGAGCGGTACCAGCAGCAGCACAGGCAGCAGTTCCAGCGAGTCGAGCAGTACCACTCGCAGCAGCACTAGCGCAACCAGCAGCAGCACGAGCGAGAGCAGCAGCACGAGCGTTACCAGCACGAGCGTTACCAGCACGAGTGGGACAAGCAGTACCACAGCGACCAGCACGTCGGAAACCAGTACGTCTGGAAGCAGCAGCGCGAGTGTTACCAGCACGACTGGCACCAGCAGCATTACTGTGACTAGCACGTCTGTGAGCAGTGCGAGTGGGAGCAGCAGCACGAGTGTCACCAGCACAACTGGGACCAGCAGTGCCACTCACAGCAGCAACAGCGCAACTAGCACCACTACGGCTACCAGTACGAGTGAGACTAGCAGCACGACTCGCAGCAGCATGAGCGTGACCAGCAGCACCACTGTGACTAGCACGTCGGTGAGCAGTACGTCTTGGAGCAGCACCAGCCAGACTAGCACTACAACAGTGAGCAGCACAACGAGAAGCAGCAGTACCACTCGCAGCAGCACCAGCGTGACCAGCAGCGCTACTGTGACCAGTGCGTCGGTAACCAGCACCAGTCGCACCAGCACCAGCGCCACCAGCAGCACCACCGTGACTACCACCACGTGGAGCAGCACAAGTGCAACAAGCTCCACAAGTGTGACCAGCACAAGCCAGACCAGCAGCACCACGCGCAGCAGTACCAGCGAGTCGAGCAGCACCACCCTCAGTAGCTCCAGCACAACTGGCAGCAGCACGAGCGGGAGCAGCAGCACCAGCTATTCCAGCACGACTGGGAGCAGCACCACCACTCACACCAGCACTAGCGAGAGCAGCAGAACCAGTGTGACTAGCACGTCGGTGAGCAGCATTAGCGAGACCAGCGCCACGACGCTGACCAGCTCGACGGGGACCAGCAGCACCACGCGCACAAGTAGCAGCGAGAGCAGCAGCACCACTCTCACCAGCTCTAGCACGACAGGCAGCAGCACTAGCGAAAGCAGCAGCACCACTTTGACAAGCATGACGGGAACCAGCAGCATCACGCTGACCAGCATTAGCAGGACCAGCTCCACGACGCTGACCAGCGAATCGACCAGCACCACTCTCAGTAGCTCCAGCACAACTGGCAGCAGCACGAGCGAGAGCAGCAGCAGTAGCGATTCCAGCACGACTGGGAGCAGCACCACCACTCGCAGCAGCACTTCGGTGAGCAGTATTAGCGATAGTAGCAGCACGAGCGGCACCAGCACGACTGGGACCAGCAGCGCCACGCGTAGCAGCACCAGCGCAACCAGCAGCACAACAGCGACCAGCACGTCGGTGAGCAGCACCACTCGCAGCAGCACTAGCGTGACCAGCAGCACTGCGACCAGCGAGAGCAGCAGCACAAGTGTGACTAGCACGTCAGCGAGCAGCTTCAGTGCAACCAGCACCACTAGCCATACCAGCACGACTGGGACCAGCAGCACCACGCGCAGCAGCATCAGCAAGACCAGTAGCACTACGTTGACCAGCACGTCAGAGAGCAGCGCCACTCGCACCAGCACGACCAGGACCAGCAGCAGCACCGCGACCAGCACGTCGGTGAGCAGCGTTAGTGCAACCAGTACCACGACGCTGACCAGCTCGACGGGGACCAGCAGCACCACGCGCACAAGTAGCAGCGAGAGCAGCAGCACCACTCTCACCAGCTCTAGCACGACAGGCAGCAGCACTAGCAAAAGCAGCAGCACCACTTTGACAAGCATGAGCGGGACCAGCAGTATCACGTTGACCAGCGTTAGCAGGACCAGCTCCACGACGTTGACCAGCACGTCAGCGAGCAGCACCAGTCGCACCAGCACCAGCGAGAGCAGCAGTACCAGTGTGACTAGGACATCGGTGAGCAGCACAAGTGCAACCAGTACCATTAGCCATACCAGCATGACTGTAACCAGCAGCACCACGCTGACCAGCTTTAGCCAGACCAGCACCACGACGTTGACCAGCACGACTGTGACAGGCACCAGTCGCACCAGCACCAGCGAGAGCAGCAGCGCCAGCGTGACCAGCACGTCGGTGAGCAGCACAAGTGCAACAAGCACCACTAGCCATACCAGCACGAGCGGCTCCAGCAGCACCACGCGCAGCAGCATCAGCGAGACCAGTAGCACTACGTTGACCAGCACGTCAGAGAGTAGCGCCACTCGCACCAGCACGACCAGGACCAGCAGCACCAGTGTGACTAGCACGTCGGTGAGCAGCACAAGTGCAACCAGCACAACTAGCCAAACCAGCTCGACCGGCACGAGCAGCACCACGCGCACAAGTAGCAGCGGGACCAGCAGCACCACTCTCACCAGCTCTAGCACGACAGGCAGCAGCACTAGCGAAAGCAGCAGCACCAGTGTGACCAGCACGAGCGGGACCAGCAGCACTACGCTGACCAGCATTAGCGAAACCAGCACCACGACACTGACCAGCACGACGGTACCAGCACCACTCGCACCAGCACCAGCGAGAGCAGCAGCACTTCTGTGAGCAGCATAAGCGCAACTAGCACCACTAGCCATACCAGCACGACCGGGACCAGCAGCACCACGCGTAGCAGCATAAGCCAGACCAGCACCACGAGTCTGACCAGCACGACTGGGAGCAGCAGCGCCACACGCACAAGTACCAGCCAAAGCAGCACCACCACTCTCACCAGCTCCAGCACGACAGGCAGCAGCACCAGTGAAAGCAGCAGCACCACTTTGACCAGCCCGAGCGGAACCAGCAGCGTCACGCGCAGCAGCATCAGCGAAACCAGCACCACGACGCTGACCAGCACGTCGGTGAGCAGCGTCACTCGCACCAGCACTAGCGAGAGCAGCAGCGCTTCTGTGACCAGCATTAGCGAGACCAGCACCACGACTTTGACCAGCACGACCGGGAGCAGCACCACTCGCACCAGCACCAGCGAGAGCAGCAGCACCAGTGTGACTAGCACGTCGGTGAGCAGCACAAGTGCAACAAGCACCACTAGCCATACCAGCACGAGCGGGACCAGCAGCACCACGCGCAGCAGCATCAGCGAGACCAGTAGCACTACGTTGACCAGCACGTCAGAGAGTAGCGCCACTCGCACCAGCACGACCAGGACCAGCAGCACCAGTGTGACTAGCACGTCGGTGAGCAGCACAAGTGCAACCAGCACAACTAGCCAAACCAGCTCGACCGGCACGAGCAGCACCACGCACACAAGTAGCAGCGGGACCAGCAGCACCACTCTCACCAGCTCTAGCACGACAGGCAGCAGCACTAGCGAAAGCAGCAGCACCAGTGTGACCAGCACGAGCGGGACCAGCAGCACTACTCTGACCAGCATTAGCGAAACCACCACCACGACACTAACCAGCACGACTGGGACTAGCACCACTCGCACCAGCACCAGCGAGAGCAGCAGCACTTCTGTGAGCAGCACAAGCGCAACCAGCACCATGAGCCATACCAGCACGACCGGGACCAGCAGCACCACGCGCAGCAGCATAAGCCAGACCAGCACCACGAGTCTGACCAGCACGACTGGGAGCAGCAGCACCACACGCACAAGTACCAGCCAAAGCAGCACCACCACTCTCACCAGCTCCAGCACGACAGGCAGCAGCACCAGTGAAAGCAGCAGCACCACTTTGACCAGCCCGAGCGGGACCAGTAGCGTCACGCGCAGCAGCATCAGCGAGACCAGCACCACGACGCTGACCAGCACGTCGGTGAGCAGCGTCACTCGCACCAGCACTAGCGAGAGCAGCAGCGCTTCTGTGACCAGCATTAGCGAGACCAGCACCACGACTTTGACCAGCACGACTGGGACCAGCACCACTCGCACCAGCACAGCGAGAGCGGCAGCACCAGTGTGACTAGCACGTCGGTGAGCAGCACAGTGTGCAACCATCAGCACAACTAGCCAAACCAGCTCGACCGGCACGAGCAGCACCACGCACACAAGTAGCAGCGGGACCAGCAGCACCACTCTCACCAGCTCTAGCACGACAGGCAGCAGCACTAGCGAAAGCAGCAGCACCATGTGACCAGCACGAGCGGGACCAGCAGCACTACGCTGACCGCATTAGCGAAACCAGCACCACGACACTGACCAGCACGACCGGTACCAGCACCACTCGCACCAGCACCACGAGAGCAGCAGCACTTCTGTGAGCAGCATAAGCGCAACTAGCACCACTAGCCATACCAGCACGACCGGGACCAGCAGCACCACGCGCAGCAGCATAAGCCAGACCAGCACCACGAGTCTGACCAGCACGACTGGGAGCAGCAGCGCCACACGCACAAGTACCAGCCAAAGCAGCACCACCACTCTCACCAGCTCCAGCACGACAGGCAGCAGCACCAGTGAAAGCAGCAGCACCAGTGTGACCAGCACGAGCGGGACCAGCAGCACTACGCTGACCAGCATTAGCGAAACCAGCACCACGACACTGACCAGCACGACCGGTACCAGCACCACTCGCACCAGCACCAGCGAGAGCAGCAGCACCAGTGTGACTAGCACGTCGGTGAGCAGCACAAGTGCAACCAGCACAACTAGCCAAACCAGCTCGACCGGCACGAGCAGCACCACGCGCACAAGTAGCAGCGGGACCAGCAGCACCACTCTCACCAGCTCTAGCACGACAGGCAGCAGCACTAGCGAAAGCAGCAGCACCAGTGTGACCAGCACGAGCGGGACCAGCAGCACTACGCTGACCAGCATTAGCGAAACCAGCACCACGACACTGACCAGCACGACCAGTACCAGCACCACTCGCACCAGCACCAGCGAGAGCAGCAGCACTTCTGTGAGCAGCATAAGCGCAACTAGCACCACTAGCCATACCAGCACGACCGGGACCAGCAGCACCACGCGCAGCAGCATAAGCCAGACCAGCACCACGAGTCTGACCAGCACGACTGGGAGCAGCAGCGCCACACGCACAAGTACCAGCCAAAGCAGCACCACCACTCTCACCAGCTCCAGCACGACAGGCAGCAGCACCAGTGAAAGCAGCAGCACCACTTTGACCAGCCCGAGCGGAACCAGCAGCGTCACGCGCAGCAGCATCAGCGAGACCAGCACCACGACGCTGACCAGCACGTCGGTGAGCAGCGTCACTCGCACCAGCACTAGCGAGAGCAGCAGCGCTTCTGTGACCAGCATTAGCGAGACCAGCACCACGACTTTGACCAGCACGACCGGGAGCAGCACCACTCGCACCAGCACCAGCGAGAGCAGCAGCACCAGTGTGACTAGCACGTCGGTGAGCAGCACAAGTGCAACAAGCACCACTAGCCATACCAGCACGAGCGGGACCAGCAGCACCACGCGCAGCAGCATCAGCGAGACCAGTAGCACTACGTTGACCAGCACGTCAGAGAGTAGCGCCACTCGCACCAGCACGACTGGGACCAGCAGCACCAGTGTGACTAGCACGTCGGTGAGCAGCACAAGTGCAACCAGCACAACTAGCCAAACCAGCTCGACCGGCACGAGCAGCACCACGCACACAAGTAGCAGCGGGACCAGCAGCACCACTCTCACCAGCTCTAGCACGACAGGCAGCAGCACTAGCGAAAGCAGCAGCACCAGTGTGACCAGCACGAGCGGGACCAGCAGCACTACTCTGACCAGCATTAGCGAAACCAGCACCACGACACTAACCAGCACGACTGGGACTAGCACCACTCGCACCAGCACCAGCGAGAGCAGCAGCACTTCTGTGAGCAGCACAAGCGCAACCAGCACCACTAGCCATACCAGCACGACTGGGACCAGCAGCACCACGCTCAGCAGCATAAGCCAGACCAGCACCACGAGTCTGACCAGCTCGACTGGGAGCAGCAGCACCACACGCACAAGTACCAGCCAAAGCAGCACAACCACTCTCACCAGCTCCAGCACGACAGGCAGCAGCACCAGTGAAAGCAGCAGCACCACTTTGACCAGCCCGAGCGGGACCAGCAGCGTCACGCGCAGCAGCATCAGCGAGACCAGCACCACGACGCTGACCAGCACGTCGGTGAGCAGCGTCACTCGCACCAGCACCAGCGAGAGCAGCAGCACTTCTGTGACCAGCATTAGCGAGACCAGCACCACGACTTTGACCAGCACGACTGGGAGCAGCACCACTCGCACCAGCACCAGCGAGACCAGCAGCACCAGTGTGACTAGCACGTCGGTGAGCAGCACAAGTGCAACCAGCACAACTAGCCAAACCAGCTCGACCGGCACGAGCAGCACCACGCACACAAGTAGCAGCGGGACCAGCAGCACCACTCTCACCAGTTCTAGCACGACAGGCAGCAGCACTAGCGAAAGCAGCAGCACCAGTGTGACCAGCACGAGCGGGACCAGCAGCACTACGCTGACCAGCATTAGCGAAACCAGCTCCACGACGCTGACCAGCACAACTGGGACCAGCATCTCACGCACCAGTACCAGCGAGAGCAGCAGCACAAGTGTGACTAGCACGTCAGCGAGCAGCTTCAGTGCAACCAGCACCACTAGCCATACCAGCACGACTTGGACCAGCAGCACCACGCGTAGCAGCATCAGCAAGACCAGTAGCACTACGTTGACCAGCACGTCAGAGAGTAGCGCCACTCGCACCAGCACGACCAGGACCAGCAGCAGCACCGCGACCAGCACGTCGGTGAGCAGCTTCAGTGCAACCAGCACCACGACGCTGACCAGCACGACGGGAACCAGCAGCACCACGCGAACAAGTAGCAGCGAGAGCAGCAGCACCACTCTCACCAGCTCCAGCACGACAGGCAGCAGCACTAGCGATAGCAGCAGCACCACTTTGACAAGCATGAGCGGGACCAGCAGCATCACGCTGACCAGCATTAGCAGGACCAGCACCACGACGCTGACCAGCACGTCAGCGAGCAGCACCAGTCGCACCAGCACCAGCGAGAGCAGCAGTACCAGTGTGACTAGGACATCGGTGAGCAGCACAAGTGCAACCAGTACCATTAGCCATACCAGCACGACTGTAACCAGCAGCACCACGCTGACCAGCTTTAGCCAGACCAGCACCACGACGTTGACCAGCACGACTGTGACCAGCACCAGTCGCACCAGCACCAGCGAGAGCAGCAGCGCCAGCGTGACCAGCACGTCGGCAAGCAGCACAAGTGCAACAAGCACCACTAGCCATACCAGCACGAGCGGGACCAGCAGCACCACGCGCAGCAGCATAAGCCAGACCAGCACCACGAGTCTGACCAGCTCGACTGGGAGCAGCAGCACCACACGCACAAGTACCAGCCAAAGCAGCACAACCACTCTCACCAGCTCCAGCACGACAGGCAGCAGCACCAGTGAAAGCAGCAGCACCACTTTGACCAGCCCGAGCGGGACCAGCAGCGCCACGCGCAGCAGCATCAGCGAGACCAGCACCACGACGCTGACCAGCACGTCGGTTAGCAGCGTCACTCGCACCAGCACCAGCGAGAGCAGCAGCGCTTCTGTGACCAGCATTAGCGAGACCAGCACCACGACGTTGACCAGCACGTCAGCGAGCAGCACCAGTCGCACCAGCACCAGCGAGAGCAGCAGCACCAGTGTGACTAGCACGTCGGTGAGCAGCACAAGTGCAACCAGCACAACTAGCCAAACCAGCACGACCGGCACGAGCAGCACCACGCACACAAGTAGCAGCGGGACCAGCAGCACCACTCTCACCAGCTCTAGCACGACAGGCAGCAGCACTAGCGAAAGCAGCAGCACCAGTGTGACCAGCACGAGCGGGACCAGCAGCACTACGCTGACCAGCATTAGCGAAACCAGCTCCACGACGCTGACCAGCACAACTGGGACCAGCATCTCACGCACCAGTACCAGCGAGAGCAGCAGCACAAGTGTGACTAGCACGTCAGCGAGCAGCTTCAGTGCAACCAGCACCACTAGCCATACCAGCACGACTGGGACCAGCAGCACCACGCGCAGCAGCATCAGCAAGACCAGTAGCACTACGTTGACCAACACGTCAGAGAGTAGCGCCACTCGCACCAGCACGACCAGGACCAGCAGCAGCACCGCGACCAGCACGTCGGTGAGCAGCGTCAGTGCAACCAGCACCACGACGCTGACCAGCACGACGGGAACCAGCAGCACCACGCGAACAAGTAGCAGCGAGAGCAGCAGCACCACTCTCACCAGCTCTGGCACGACAGGCAGCAGCACTAGCGATAGCAGCAGCACCACTTTGACAAGCATGAGCGGGACCAGCAGCATCACGCTGACCAGCATTAGCAGGACCAGCACCACGACGCTGACCAGCACGTCAGCGAGCAGCACCAGTCGCACCAGCACCAGCGAGAGCAGCAGTACCAGTGTGACTAGGACATCGGTGAGCAGCACAAGTGCAACCAGTACCATTAGCCATACCAGCACGACTGTAACCAGCAGCACCACGCTGACCAGCTTTAGCCAGACCAGCACCACGACGTTGACCAGCACGACTGTGACCAGCACCAGTCGCACCAGCACCAGCGAGAGCAGCAGCGCCAGCGTGACCAGCACGTCGGCAAGCAGCACAAGTGCAACAAGCACCACTAGCCATACCAGCACGAGCGGGACCAGCAGCACCACGCGCAGCAGCATAAGCCAGACCAGCACCACGAGTCTGACCAGCTCGACTGGGAGCAGCAGCACCACACGCACAAGTACCAGCCAAAGCAGCACAACCACTCTCACCAGCTCCAGCACGACAGGCAGCAGCACCAGTGAAAGCAGCAGCACCACTTTGACCAGCCCGAGCGGGACCAGCAGCGCCACGCGCAGCAGCATCAGCGAGACCAGCACCACGACGCTGACCAGCACGTCGGTTAGCAGCGTCACTCGCACCAGCACCAGCGAGAGCAGCAGCGCTTCTGTGACCAGCATTAGCGAGACCAGCACCACGACGCTGACCAGCACGTCAGCGAGCAGCACCAGTCGCACCAGCACCAGCGAGAGCAGCAGCACCAGTGTGACTAGCACGTCGGTGAGCAGCACAAGTGCAACCAGCACAACTAGCCAAACCAGCACGACCGGCACGAGCAGCACCACGCACACAAGTAGCAGCGGGACCAGCAGCACCACTCTCACCAGCTCTAGCACGACAGGCAGCAGCACTAGCGAAAGCAGCAGCACCAGTGTGACCAGCCCGAGCGGGACCAGCAGCACTACGCTGACCAGCATTAGCGAAACCAGCTCCACGACGCTGACCAGCACAACTGGGACCAGCATCTCACGCACCAGTACCAGCGAGAGCAGCAGCACAAGTGTGACTAGCACGTCAGCGAGCAGCTTCAGTGCAACCAGCACCACTAGCCATACCAGCACGACTGGGACCAGCAGCACCACGCGCAGCAGCATCAGCAAGACCAGTAGCACTACGTTGACCAGCACGTCAGAGAGTAGCGCCACTCGCACCAGCACGACAAGCAGCACTACGCTGACCAGCATCAGCGAAACCAGCACCACGACGCTGACCAGCACGACCGGAACCAGCACCACTCGCACCAGCACCAGCGAGAGCAGCAGCACTTCTGTGAGCAGCACAAGCGAAACCAGTACCATGAGCCAAACCAGCACGACTGGGACCAGCAGCACTACGCGCAGCAGCATAAGCCATACCAGCACCACGAGTCTGACCAGCACGACTGGGAGCAGCAGCACCACACGCACAAATACCAGCCAAAGCAGCACCACCACTCTCACCAGCTCCAGCACGACAGGCAGCAGCACCAGTGAGAGCAGCAGCACCACTTTGACCAGCCCGAGCGGGACCAGCAGCGTCACGCGCAGCAGCATCAGCGAGACCAGCACCACGACGCTGACCAGCACGTCGGTGAGCAGCGTCACTCGTACCAGCACCAGCGAGAGCAGCAGCACTTCTGTGACCCGCGTTAGCGAGACCAGCACCACGACTTTGACCAGCACGACTGGGAGCAGCACCACTCGCACCAGCACCAGCGAGAGCAGCAGCACCAGTGTGACTAGCACGTCGGTGAGCAGCACAAGTGCAACCAGCACAACTAGCCAAACCAGCTCGACCGGCACGAGCAGCACCACGCACACAAGTAGCAGCGGGACCAGCAGCACCACTCTCACCAGCTCTAGCACGACAGGCAGCAGCACCAGTGAGAGCAGCAGCACCACTTTGACCAGCCCGAGCGGGACCAGCAGCACTACGCCGACAAGCATCAGCGAGACCAGCACCACGACACTGACCAGCACGACTGGGACCAGCACCACTCGCACCAGCACCAGCGAGAGCAGCAGCACTTCTGTGAGCAGCACAAGCGCAACCAGCACCACTAGCCATACCAGCACGACTGGGACCAGCAGCACCACGCGCAGCAGCATAAGCCAGACCAGCACCACGAGTCTGACCAGCACGACTGGGAGCAGCAGCACCACACGCACAAGTACCAGCCAAAGCAGCACCACCACTCTCACCAGCTCCAGCACGACAGGCAGCAGCACCAGTGAAAGCAGCAGCACCACTTTGACCAGCCCGAGCGGGACCAGCAGCGTCACGCGCAGCAGCATCAGCGAGACCAGCACCACGACGCTGACCAGCACGTCGGTGAGCAGCGTCACTCGCACCAGCACTAGCGAGAGCAGCAGCACTTCTGTGACCAGCATTGGCGAGACCAGCACCACGACTTTGACCAGCACGACTGGGACCAGCACCACTCGCACCAGCACCAGCGAGAGCAGCAGCACCAGTGTGACTAGCACGTCGGTGAGCAGCACAAGTGCAACCAGCACAACTAGCCAAACCAGCTCGACCGGCACGAGCAGCACAACGCACACAAGTAGCAGCGGGACCAGCAGCACCACTCTCACCAGCTCTAGCACGACAGGCAGCAGCACTAGCGCAAGCAGAAGCACCAGTGTGACCAGCACGAGCGGGATCAGCAGCACTGCATTGACCAGCATTAGCGAAACCAGCGCCACGACACTGACCAGCACGACCAGGACCAGCACCACTCGCACCAGCACCAGCGAGAGCAGCAGCGTTTCTGTGAGCAGCACAAGCACAACCAGCACCACTAGCCATACCAGCACGACCGGGACCAGCAGCGTCACGCGCAGCAGCATCAGCGAGACCAGCACCACGACGCTGACCAGCACGTCGGTGAGCAGCGTCACTCGCACCAGCACCAGCGAGAGCAGCAGCACTTCTGTGACCAGCATTAGCGAGACCAGCACAACGACACTGACCAGCACGACTGGGACCAGCACCACTCGCACCAGCACCAGCGAGAGCAGCAGCACTTCTGTGCACAGCACAAGCGCAACCAGCACCACTAGCCATACCAGCACGACCGGGACCAGCAGCACCACGCGCAGCAGCATAAGCCAGACCAGCACCACGAGTCTGACCAGCACGACTGGGAGCAGCAGCACCACACGCACAAGTACCAGCCAAAGCAGCACCACCACTCTCACCAGCTCCAGCACGACAGGCAGCAGCACCAGTGAAAGCAGCAGCACCACTTTGACCAGCCCGAGCGGGACCAGCAGCGTCACGCGCAGCAGCATCAGCGAGACCAGCACCACGACGCTGACCAGCACGTCGGTGAGCAGCGTCACTCGCACCAGCACCAGCGAGAGCAGCAGCACTTCTGTGACCAGCATTAGCGAGACCAGCACCACGACTTTGACCAGCACGACTGGGACCAGCACCACTCGCACCAGCACCAGCGAGAGCAGCAGCACTTCTGTGCACAGCACAAGCGCAACCAGCACCACTAGCCATACCAGCACGACTGGGACCAGCAGCACCACGCGCAGCAGCATAAGCCAGACCAGCACCACGAGTCTGACCAGCTCGACTGGGAGCAGCAGCACCACACGCACAAGTACCAGCCAAAGCAGCACCAACACTCTCACCAGCTTCAGCACGACAGGCAGCAGCACCAGTGAAAGCAGCAGCACCAGTGTGACAAGCACGACTGGGACCAGCAGCAGTACGCTGACCAGCATTAGCGAAACCAGCACCACGACACTGACCAGCACGACCGGGAGCAGCGTCACTCGCACCAGCACCAGCGAGAGCAGCAGCACTTCTGTGCACAGCACAAGCGCAACCAGCACCACTAGCCATACCAGCACGACTGGGACCAGCAGCACCACGCGCAGCAGCATAAGCCAGACCAGCACCACGAGTCTGACCAGCACGACTGGGAGCAGCAGCACCACACGCACAAGTACCAGCCAAAGCAGCACCACCACTCTCACCAGCTCCAGCACGACAGGCAGCAGCACCAGTGAAAGCAGCAGCACCACTTTGACCAGCACGTCGGTGAGCAGCGTCACTCGCACCAGCACCAGCGAGAGCAGCAGCACTTCTGTGACCAGCATTAGCGAGACTAGCAGCACGACTTTGACCAGCACGACTGGGAGCAGCACCACTCGCACCAGCACCAGCGAGAGCAGCAGCACCAGTGTGACTAGCACGTCGGTGAGCAGCACAAGTGCAACCAGCACAACTAGCCAAACCAGCTCGACCGGCACGAGCAGCACAACGCACACAAGTAGCAGCGGGACCAGCAGCACCACTCTCACCAGCTCTAGCAAAACAGGCAGCAGCACTAGCGAAAGCAGCAGCACCAGTGTGACCAGCGCGAGCGGGACCAGCAGCACTACATTGACCAGCATTAGCGAAACCAGCGCCACGACACTGACCAGCACGACCGGGACCAGCACCACTCGCACCAGTACCAGCGAGAGCAGCAGCGTTTCTGTGAGCAGCACAAGCGCAACCAGCACCACTAGCCATACCAGCACGACCGGGACCAGCAGCACCACGCGCAGCAGCATAAGCCAGACCAGCACCACGAGTCTGACCAGCACGACTGGGAGCAGCAGCACCACACGCACAAGTACCAGCCAAAGCAGCACAACCACTCTCACCAGCTCCAGCACGACAGGCAGCAGCACCAGTGAAAGCAGCAGCACCAGTGTGACCAGCACGAGCGGGACCAGCAGCGTCACGCGCAGCAGCATCAGCGAGACCAGCACCACGACGCTGACCAGCACGTCGATGAGCAGCGTCACTCGCACCAGCACCAGCGAGAGCAGCAGCACTTCTGTGACCAGCACTAGCGAGACCAGCACCACGACTTTGACCAGCACGACTGGGAGCAGCACCACTCGCACCAGCACCAGCGAGAGCAGCAGCACCAGTGTGACTAGCACGTCGGTGAGCAGCACAAGTGCAACCAGCACCACTAGCCAAACCAGCTCGACCGGCACGAGCAGCACCACGCACACAAGTAGCAGCGGGACCAGCAGCACCACTCTCACCAGCTCTAGCACGACAGGCAGCAGCACTAGCGAAAGCAGCAGCACCAGTGTGACCAGCACGAGCGGGACCAGCAGCACTACACTGACCAGCATTAGCGAAACCAGCTCCACGACGCTGACCAGCACAACTGGGACCAGCATCTCACGCACCAGTACCAGCGAGAGCAGCAGCACAAGTGTGACTAGCACGTCAGCGAGCAGCTTCAGTGCAACCAGCACCACTAGCCATACCAGCACGACCGGGACCAGCAGCACTACGCTGACCAGTTTTAGCCAGACCAGCACCACGACGTTGACCAGCACGACTGTGACCAGCACCAGTCGCACCAGCACCAGCGAGAGCAGCAGCGCCAGCGTGACCAGCACGTCGATGAGCAGCACAAGTGCGACAAGCACCACTAGCCATACCAGCACGAGCGGGACCAGCAGCACCACGCGCAGCAGCATCAGCGAGACTAGTAGCACTACGTTGACCAGCACGTCAGAGAGTAGCGCCACTCGCACCAGCACGACTGGGACCAGCAGCACCAGTGTGACAAGCACGTCGGTGAGCAGCACAAGCGCAACCAGCACCACTAGCCAAACCAGCTCGACCGGCACGAGCAGCACCACGCACACAAGTAGCAGCGGGACCAGCAGCACCACTCTCACCAGCTCTAGCACGACAGGCAGCAGCACTAGCGAAAGCAGCAGCACCAGTGTGACCAGCACGAGCGGGACCAGCAGCACTACACTGACCAGCATTAGCGAAACCAGCTCCACGACGCTGACCAGCACAACTGGGACCAGCATCTCACGCACCAGTACCAGCGAGAGCAGCAGCACAAGTGTGACTAGCACGTCAGCGAGCAGCTTCAGTGCAACCAGCACCACTAGCCATACCAGCACGACCGGGACCAGCAGCACTACGCTGACCAGTTTTAGCCAGACCAGCACCAGCGAGAGCAGCAGCACCAGTGTGACAAGCACGTCGATGAGCAGCACAAGTGCAACCAGCACCATTAGCCATACCAGCACGACTGGGACCAGCAGCACCACGCGCAGCAGCATAAGCCAGACCAGCACCACGAGTCTGACCAGCACGACTGGGAGCAGCAGCACCACACGCACAAGTACCAGCCAAAGCAGCACCACCACTCTCACCAGCTCCAGCACGACAGGCAGCAGCACCAGTGAAAGCAGCAGCACCACTTTGACCAGCCCGAGCGGGACAAGTAGCGTCACGCGCAGCAGCATCAGCGAGACCAGCACCACGACGCTGACCAGCACGACCAGGACCAGCACCACTCGCACCAGTACCAGCGAGAGCAGCAGCGTTTCTGTGAGCAGCACAAGCGCAACCAGCACCACTAGCCATACCAGCACGACCGGGACCAGCAGCACCACGCGCAGCAGCATAAGCCAGACCAGCACCACGAGTCTGACCAGCACGACTGGGAGCAGCAGCACCACACGCACAAGTACCAGCCAAAGCAGCACAACCACTCTCACCAGCTCCAGCACGACAGGCAGCAGCACCAGTGAAAGCAGCAGCACCACTTTGACCAGCCCGAGCGGGACAAGTAGCGTCACGCGCAGCAGCATCAGCGAGACCAGCACCACGACGCTGACCAGCACGACCAGGACCAGCACCACTCGCACCAGTACCAGCGAGAGCAGCAGCGTTTCTGTGAGCAGCACAAGCGCAACCAGCACCACTAGCCATACCAGCACGACCGGGACCAGCAGCACCACGCGCAGCAGCATAAGCCAGACCAGCACCACGAGTCTGACCAGCACGACTGGGAGCAGCAGCACCACACGCACAAGTACCAGCCAAAGCAGCACAACCACTCTCACCAGCTCCAGCACGACAGGCAGCAGCACCAGTGAAAGCAGCAGCACCACTTTGACCAGCCCGAGCGGGACCAGCAGCGTCACGCGCAGCAGCATCAGCGAGACCAGCTCCACGACGCTGACCAGCACGTCGGTGAGCAGCGTCACTCGCACCAGCACCAGCGAGAGCAGCAGCACTTCTGTGACCAGCACTAGCGAGACCAGCACGACTGGGAGCAGCACCACTCGCACCAGCACCAGCGAGAGCAGCAGCACCAGGGTGACTAGCACGTCGGTGAGCAGCACAAGTGCAACCAGCACCACTAGCCAAACCAGCTCGACCGGCACGAGCAGCACCACGCACACAAGTAGCAGCGGGACCAGCAGCACCACTCTCACCAGCTCTAGCACGACAGGCAGCAGCACTAGCGAAAGCAGCAGCACCAGTGTGACCAGCAGGAGCGGGACCAGCACCACCACTCTCACCAGCTCCAGCACGACAGGCAGCAGCACCAGTGAAAGCAGCAGCACCACTTTGACCAGCCCGAGTGGGACCAGTAGCGTCACGCGCAGCAGCAGCATCAGCGAGACCAGCACCACGACGCTGACCAGCACGTCGGTGAGCAGCACAAGTGAGAGCAGCAGCACGAGCGTGACGAGCACGACCCAGACCAGCAGCACGCGCAGCAGCGCGAGCGGGACCAGCAGCACCACTGTGACCAGCACGTCCGTTAGCAGCACTACGAGCGTAACCAGCACGACTGGGACCAGCAGCAGCACGCCCAGCAGTACGACCAGGACCAGCAGCACCACTGCGACCACCTTCTCGGTGAGCAGCATAAGTGAGAGCAGCAGCACGAGCGTCACCAGCACGACCAGGACCAGCAGCAGCAGCATATCGATGAGCACCACGAGCGAGAGCAGTGCAACCAGCACTTCGAGTACTACCCAAACGTCTACCACTACGCCGCTTTACATTGTAACCAGTTCGATGGCATTCACAAGCTCTGGCACACAAGATGATGTAGCAGATGTTGTTATCCGTAAAGGCTTCGCCCCCTGCCGCTGGCCCCCTCTCTTTCATAATGGCATATATCAGAGTCTCGTCGGTGCGTCTCGGCGCTGCCTTGGCTTGGCGCATCTGGGAACATCATGCGGGGGCGGATAGGAATCATCAGCGCATATTGAGACGCTGGCGTTATCGAAGACGTCTTCGGCGAATCTCCGCCGCCCCCTGCCCTTTTGGAAACGCCTATGTGGCCGAACGTTGTGGCCAGAGGCCTGCCAAGCTATCGGACCATGTGTTCCCCGAATCGGTTTGGAAAGCGTTCGGGGAACACGGTGGGGGAGGAGGAAGGAGAGGAGAGGGGGAAGAAGGAGAATGGAGCAGGAGGCCTTTTGGGAGCCACTTGGGCTACTCTAGGGTTTTATTGGGCCATGTTTGCGGTCTTGGAAGCATCTTGGGATTGTTTTGGAAGCCATTTTGGGGCTATGTAGAGGCTTCTTGGGGCCATCTTGATCATCTTGGACGCATCTTGGAGGCCATCTTCGGCCACGTTGGCCGTCTTGGAGGCGTCTTGGGACCGTTTTGGAGGCCATCTTGTCCGTCTTGGAGAGATCTTTCGTGGACGTCGAGGTCCTGTATAGTCTCTCCGTCGCTGTTGAGGCCCTCTTGGGGCCGTTTTGTGGGCTTCTCGGGTCATCATGGGGCCATCTTGGAGGCCTCCTGCTTTTCTGGAAGAGCTCCTGTGTCGGAACGTTGCGACTGCAACTTGTCCTGTTTGCTGGGGTGCTTGTTTCCCGAACGAAAGCTTTCGAGGAATACGAGAGTGATAATGACCGCAGTGACGATTTCGATCTGGTCCCACACACCGTACTTGAGAGACTCTAAAAGAGGTCGGGGCAAAGGCGAGAGACAACGAGCGTTTGTCCGCGCCCGTTTGTGCTCAAGCGGCCGGCCGCCAATATATGACTGCGCCCCATCGCGAGGCACACTATTTGCCATTGAGACCGAATACATTTTCGCTTGACATGGCCCGTCGCTCCCGCGACGATCTCGTACTTCTGGAACTATCGTTACTACGGTATAACAGAGTTGGATATGGGCTCCGCTGTAGGCGAAGCATATGGTTGGGCCTCCCAGCCCGCTTCAAACTTGGTAGCGGAGCTGGCCTATGGTGGCCAGCTCTAGCTCTACTCCTCACCATCCACGGCACTGTCTGGTGGACTACTGGCATTGTGGAACATCAGGGTGCAGTGGGTCTGCGCGGAGGAATGCACATATCTACGCACAACCGCAAGGACACTTGCAGTGCTGCGTCCGTTCACGCGGAGGCTTCTTACATGAGTCTTGCCTCTCTGCGTTATCACACCCCTGAAGTCCACCCTCCTACTCCAATTTGAAAGCTTTTGAAGACGCGACGCATGGCAACATGCGAAATGATATTGTGCCGCCTCCACCCCCACGCAGGCTGACGACATCACATCATAACCCACAGCGCCAAAATCCGACCACGACCTAAGGGGCCATTGGATTGGCATTACCATATCTGGCTTCCTATGGGTCGCTATCGGATGTGATGTTGGGCACATGCAGCGTGGCGGAGACGACACGCGTACTGCCGGCCCCCACTGGGACCCTGCCAGCAACGCACTTTATCGCGATTCCACTCGCAAAGTACACGCCTGGATGGGCGTGACTACAGGCAACGTGACCCCCTTTTCAACAGGCCGCGGCATTACAGCGTGGCCTGGGAGAGCTCGCAAGGACCATAGCCATGAGAGTACCTTCCGCAATCAGTAACTTTGGCGTAAATATTGGTTGTCGCCACACTGACGGCGTCACCTACATCATGTTCCTCCTCAGCACAAAGTTTAAGCATCTAGAGGAGGAACGCCGACTTTGTTCGGGAACGGCTCTCATCGACTTCCGCGTCCACGCGGGAGAGCGGATCGACCAGACGTGAGCACGCTTTGAGATAGCACGCTTTGAGGCCGAGATCGCAGGCTTCAACATTCCCAACTACCAGATCAGAACAGTTAGTTTGTTTCGAGCTCTGGGTGTTGGTCATTGCGAGCACAGCAACTACTACAACCACTGAACCACCAAATGCCAAAGACCCAGCCACAGTTTGATTCTCTACTAGAGCGCACGAGGTCTCATGCTCACATTGCTGAGCGAACCCCTGGCAACATCGGCAGTATATTTAGCCACGGTCATCGTACCGAAACCTTTCACACCGACACTAATGCAGGGAAGCCTACTGACAACGTATGGAACGACGATCCACGACCAACTGAGGCCACCACCTTATTAAGCCAACAAGGTGACTAACCTACGGGGTCGCAAGACTCCTGGGCTCGCTATCAGGGACCGTCGGCAACGGCGGCCCCTGCCCAAGCCACTACCTTTGCAGGCTCTGCGAGGCTACCCGCGGAGTCTGAGTTTGACTCCGGCACTGACGCCGACACCTCACAGATGAGGGGACTGGTGCCCTGGACTACGCCGACATGCTTGTGTATCTCACCGAAAAACAGCAGGCGCAGCGGTTCTTCTCAGGATACCAGAAACACGAACGCCGATGGAGACACCTGATGAAGGAACCAGTTCGCAAGGTACGACGTGCGGTCCGACGGGCGTATAGGTCAAAGGGCAAGGGTAGAGGTAAGGGTAAAGGCAAGCGACGGCGATTTCATGGCAGTGGCATGTTGGCATTCCTGGCATCCCTTGCGGGACCACAATACGAAGACATGTTCTTGGGGACAGGTAGAGCCCGTAGGCGCACCTCAGGAAAGGGCAAGGGACGCCAGGGTAACCCGACGCCAGGGTAACCCGAAGGACGCCAATGGGGAAACCATGGAACGTGATATCAGCCACATTACACAACATTTTCGTCGAGTGCACCCAAGGCGATGGGAGAGGCAGGGGTCCGTCGATACATTTGGCTCGAACCGATTCTGACATTCAGCATGTCGATTGCGAGACGCTTCTCGTCGAACCCGAAGACAACCCCACCGCCGCTGCCCACTTCGCGGCCGCGAGGCATATGGGCGTCAGCGTGTCCCTCGAGAGATATGCCGATGAGCTCTTGGAGGAGATCTACGTTGGTCACGACGAGATCAACCTGGCGGACTGGTTGGGCACACCTATCGCGGGGCAACCTGCACAGATTGAGTTCATCGAGGATTGCCGCATGCCCGCCGATTCGGACGGTGGCGGCGGGGGCACCTGCGGACTCTGGTGCGACGATACCGGCCGCGGAGGAGGGGCTCCAACTGATGCTCCGACCACAGGCCACTGGTAATCCTACATACGGATGACTTTACGACGACGATCTTTTGCGGGGTAACCCGCGATGCTGGTGGCCTTTCCGAGCGCGTCCAATATGAACCAGGACATAACGAAGGTTCTCACTTCACGTTCGCAGCGCGCGACCGACTCGCAAGCCGCCCAGTTTGGAGGCGAGTGCATCGCACTGATGACGACGCTAAAGAATGGGAATCCGAGAGTCATCATTCACAACATCATGGGTTGAATCACTCGCGCAGTCACTCGCGCGACCGTTCTGGCGGCGCACAGCGCCCGCGACCGCCCGATCGGAGGGCCCCAGGTACTCCGCCCAGAAGGGGGCGCTCGCGGGGAAACCCTCCCCGCGACGACGATTTCCCAGGTGAGCCCGAAGGCCAGCGCTTGCATCGACTCGTCAGCTACGAGGATCATGGGCTTGCCCGCCAAATGTGCCAATTGCAGGCGCGCGCCATCGGCTCGACCGAGGCTTCGCCGAGCGCGACATCCGCCACCGGCATGCACTCCACAATGTTGCGCGGCATGATCGCGGCAAAATCGCCCGCGCCAGCAGAGGTTGCGGCGCTGAGTCGGCCCCCGCGCTCGAAAGAAGGGACACATAAAAGGACCATCATTAAGGATCGAGAAGAATACCGAGGCCAGGTCTGCAGCTGCGATTACTTTGCGGACCATGGACCGGACTGTCCGATGGGGCATCCATCAAGGAGCCCTTACTTTGAGAAGACTCCGTGGGTCTGGTATCATGGAGACGGCTTGGGTCGCAGGGCAGATCCGACCTGCAATCTTCCTGAATCACGCTTGACCAAAGATGAGTACCAGCCGCTCACCAAACATGAGGTAAAACGCGTTGAGCAACAGTGGAAGAGCCTCGATGATATCATGAAGTGATGCCCGCGGCGTCATCTGCGGGACAACCCGCTTCTTCCTTTCGCGACGGTGCTGATAATCCGATGGGCGACAATAAGGGTGGCCATCTTGTCCTTGCTATGGCAGTTGGCCCTACTGCCGCTGCTGATGATTGAGAGTGCACTTGCGAGACTGACAGCAGCGAGTCCACTTCTGCGGATTTGGACGTCACTCATCCAGTGACGGAGGGCATGAACATGGCACCGGTTACGATGGCGTCGTATCAGTCCAGAGAAATCGGATGGATAGGCACCAAGGTATTGGGTAAGTTGCACGATGGAAGATACAACGTGGATTGTAAAGGCAAGGCTAACATCAAGAACGTGTCACTTTGCCAAAAAGGGACCCTACTCCAGATAGATCCTCATCCAGAGACGCCGGGGAACCTGCTGCATCCGCGAATGCGGGGATACTTGCTGACGACGCAGACGAGCCCCCGGAGCAATCCGAGCAGAAAGAGCGATCTGATACGGAAATCGATTTATCTCCATCACCAGGTACGCCAAAGTCACCAGCTCCAGCGCCACCTAGACGAAGGAAGAGAGCCGGCACGGCAGAGGCCGACCATGGAAGTAATACATCACAGAGAGCTGCGGGGAAATTTGCCCGCAGACCGTGCTCCAGGGGGCCAGCAGCATCTGCCGCAGCATCGGCGCCCAGGGCAGCGGCGCGCCCGCGCCGAAGGAACCTGCAACCCTTCGCGGCCCAACTCGCGGCAGGCCCCGTAGGGGGCTGGCTGGGCGCCACCGGTGGAGAGCGCATCCAGGGCGCGCCCCTCGCAGCCAGATGAAAATGAGACGGCGCCCCAGATGGCGCCCATGGCGCCGGGAGCTGCTCCGAAGATTGCCGGATGCAGGTTCTTCGATATCCGCGAAAAGAAGAAGTCATCTGGGGGCGCAAGCTCATCCGCAGCACCAGCTGCGACGTCGGCTCCTGCGGGGGCACCCGCTGAACGGTCATTTGCATGCGCGGGGCAACCTGCCACCACCCCTGAACTGAGCGAGGGAGGCAGGCGTTATTGGGGGGCCCTGGGCACCCCTCAACAGAGGATGGTCAAACCAGCATACAGGCCCCATGCCGACGACGGTTCGAGCCGCTATGGAGTGGTACAATGCGAGACAGCATGCGTCGCGACGCATGCCGATAAAGATGTTTTCGAAAGCTAGCGCCTCCGCGACTTTCTGCGGACGCAGCCTGCCCTCAGCGACAGCTCCGAGGCTGAATGCCTATCGCAGACGCTGGATCATGAGCACGTTAGCACGAAGCTTCCGAATGAGAAAGATCAGCGCTACTGTTCGGAGTGGCTCACCACGGCCACTCGGCACAAGCCACTTCACAAGACCAGGTCTCCTATCGGTCTACGGACTGCGTCAACTCGTTCGACGACTTCGACGGCTGAATGGACCTTAGAGATTTGCTGGAAGATGAGCCGCCGAAGAGCCACGAAGACTGGCACTGTCATCGCCCGGGCGCCATCAAGAAATGCCTCCGAGGCCGGCACTGGGCATATCAAGCACTGGCCTTGTTTAGAATATGCGAGATGTTCGGCAACTCTGGCATGCAGAAGAACCGATTCCATGTGAAGAAGCTGAATTTTGCGGGGGGGCCCGCCCGACGCATTTCCTGCGGCCCAGCAGTGGACACAGCAGCCCAGGCATCAGATGCCCAGAATCATTGCACTCACGAGCAACTGACCTGAATGGATTGGGAGCGCCACGCTACTCCACGCACGGGACCCAATGGATGAGCAACCCGAACATATTACACGTCGGTCTGTCTTGCCGTAGCGACGGCAATCCTACAGGGAAGGGCAGGCAGATGATTCATGGATGCCCGTGCTTACCTGGAGACGGGCAGATTCAGTCAGGCTTGCGGATGGAGTCCGAAGTTTTGGTCTTGGTGAGCCTCCAGAATCTTCTTCGCGACATCATCCCGGTCTGGCGGTCTGCCAACGACATCATCATGACTTCGGGCATCAACGGCAGAATCCCGCCCAGTCACCGTGTCCAACTAGTGGCATCAAGCCTGACACTGTCCAATGCCGGCACGACCGAGTTGGGCAAGTATGAATCAACGACTTGTATCTTGACAACACTCAGCGGGGTGGTCCGCCAAGTTCCAAGCTGAGATGGTACGAATACGCATGCGATGCTTCCACATTGAAGGGATGGATGGTGCTGGACGCGCGCCCATGCTTCGACACCTACGGCGGGAGCGCAGCATGCCTCGATATTCGTGCAAGAGGTGTATCAAGTGGTGACACGTGCAGGAGGCTTGGATGGGTCATGGGTTCAAGCTCAGAGCGATGATGCGTCTGGCATGACACCCAGTGGGTTTGCGCCGAACGACGGACTTGACGCGAACGACCCGCGGTTCAATCAGGCGCAACAGCTGCCTGCGCCTGCGGGGCAACCCGCTGCGTTCGCGCCCATGACCAGGGCCGCGACCCCATTTGGCATTCCGCAGAGTGCCGGGAGCACAGATAGCTTGCAGGCCAGACTCCAAAGCATTAGGCTGGACCCTCAGCTCTACCAAGCCTTGCAGGCCACATCGCCCTTTGCATCTCCACGGATTGTCGCGAGGAAACCGGCCATTACAGACCAGGAGGCTGCCCAGAGGACCGAGAGCGAGCTTACTGGGACAGCAGCAGTGGATGCATAGGCAGATGCGAGAGGCCATGGAGAGCATGAGGCGGGACGGAATAGATCTTCCGAACGCCAATTGGGCTCCACCCTGACAGTGTGTTCCAGATGCTAATCCATCACCGGACCATCCAAGCCCGCATGGATACATACCGGCGTTTGTCAGCCACCCGATCAATGTCTGACGGCTGCCGAGCGGCTTGTGGCATCACAAACGGATTCACCCATGTTTCCTGAATACTATGCGCAGACGACGGGTATCCCTCGGGTCGGTAGCCAACCCGAAAACCCGCACGCACGGGCGACAGCAGACGATTTCTATAGGTCCCAGCTAACACGGGGAGCTGGATACGAGGCCTGTATCCCTGGCCAGGTGTGAATCAACGCGGTCCAGAGCTGGTAGTGTTGGTACCGATGGGAGAGCTGCGTCCCGAAATACTGGCCATCCATGAATCGCAGCAGGCCAGCCTCTCAATACAACTTGCTCGTCAGCGGCGTAATCAGGAGCGGCAGCTACGCCGCGTGATAAATCGCGCGGGGGCACCCGCTGCTCCTCCAGCTGCGGGGCAGCCCGCCGAAGTCTCTCAGCAATGGTTACGATGGGATCGATGTCTGCAGGGCCACCAGACGCACCTGCAATCCCCCCTAGCCGATGCGAAATGGGAGAATCCACACATGCGCGGCAGGCGCGCATCTCGCCATCAGTCACGCCACCGATCATCAGCGACGGTGATTTCGCCAAGTGTGCCATATGCCTTGAAGAGTTTGTGTATCACGACAAGGTGTGGAGGTTCAATGTGGCCATATTTTCCATGCACAGTGTGGGGGTCGTGTAGCACACGCACATGTGGGGCGGCAGCTGGAAGGTGACCCAAGCGAGGCACCATGCGCCATTTGCAGAGGCGTAGGCCCCATCACAGCTGAGTTGCATTATGCCCTTGCCGGGGAACATAACGCAGTGGATCGACATGAAATATTCCGCGGGGCGCATGAATTCAGAGACCATCGTGAAGAGCTGAACCGCATCACGGCTATGATGACAGGCGCTACAGCCACTGCAGGGACACCTACTGCATCTGCGGGGCAACCTGCTGCGCCTCCATATGCGTGGCCGAACCCAGCGTCAACAATGCCAGCTATAGAAATGCAGATGCCCCTGGTAGCCGAGTCAGCAGCCACTGCAGGGACACCTGCTGCAACGACGCCAGCAGAGTTGCCTGCTAGTGATGCGTGGCTGAGACGCATGGAGGGAGCCACGGAGGCAAGCTCACAATGGCTTCGCACGCCATGGGGCAGGGCGCGGGGAAGCCCGCTACGCCTGCGCAGAGTCGAGAGCACAGCGCGCGCGCAGCGGCGCCAGTGCCATATCTGAGCGGGACATGCTGCACACGGTGCTGACGTCAACGCAGATGGCCAGATAGCCGTGCGCGCCGACGAGGCAACTTTTGAGAACATGCCGCTTACTCAACAGCATCCTTTCCTGTATGACGAGTACCCCCCTGCATGATTTTTTCAACAGCAGCCCATTACAGAAGAGGAGGCCAGGGGGTTACGTGAGCGTTTTTTTACATCTGTGATTAAGGACCAGTGGGTGCTGGATCAAGGGTGCCGTAAGGGCACGCACGGCACAACGCTGTGCCGGGCGTATTCGGTGAACGACATGAGTCAGCCTTAGCAGCGAACAGTGGAAGTACGATTGGTGGAATGCTGATTATCCTGCTGGACATGGGCAGCAATATAAACATCATTGGTTTGAAAACTGCGCAGGCATTCGAGCGAGTTTCACGCTCGCATGGACGCGACATCACACGGCTGAATCTGACGAAGAGACTGTACATGTCTGGAGTGGGAGCTGGAACCGCCGTTTGCGAAAAGTCAATGCACTTCAAAATCGCTTGCAAATATAAGGGCGGCTCCGCGGGGACACCCGCCATTGCCAGGCTAGACACTTACTCAGCCAATGTGGCAGAGGGGCGTGGCGAGAATCTTCCCGCAATCCTGGGACTGAGGAGCATGTCGAACACGCGTGCCATCGTGATCCTTGAACAGGGACATCACAGGATGATCATCCCGGGTACAGACATGCACAGGCTCCTCCTTGGTAAAGGCGCCAGAATGTTGATTCTGCTAAATAAACCATCAGGACACCTGGCGATCAAGGTTGACGAGCACGGGGTAGCAGCGGAGGCCGATGGTTCGACAGCTTTTACCATCACGGCCAAACCTCAGTGCGAGGAGACGCGCGTGCTCATCAAGGAGACTGCAGGTGTGGAGCCGATTGCGGGGCAATCTGCGTCTGGCAGCGCGGGGGCACCCGCCTGCCGACTAGGACTTCGCTGCGCGGACCTTGCAGGCGAAGGTCTATCAGGCAATCTACGAGGAGGGCAGCAAGTGGGCGCCACCCAACAGCCAAGCGGGGCAGCCCGCCACTGCGAGGCAACCCGCCGCATCCAGCGACACCGCCGACAGGTGCGACATCTTTACCTCGAGCAGTGGCTCAGGAGCCCATGGCACGGGCATTTGGACGCCCCCATATCTTGAAAATGGGTGGCGGGGGCAGGCGCGCGCCACGGCCACTCGCGCTTCCCCAGACAGGCCGAACACGGAGGTGCTGTCGTCAGGCGCGGGGCACTTGCATGCCTTTCCCCGGCGCCGGCTGCGCGCGCCAGGGACAGCGGCGGACCCGGCTGCGCGGCTGCCGCAGGAAAGGATCGCTCATCTCATCAATATAACTCTCGTGCCATTGTCACTGAAAATATACGAGCAGTTTGCGCTGAACTCCTAGCTCTAGGATACATGTGCGACCGCATTACACACGCAGAGGTTATGACCTCTACTGGTACACAGTACTTGGGCGTTTCACTCTCAGGGGATACCAACTACTGCGGGTGGCAACGCCCGCTGACTGGCATGCACGACTGCCCGGAAAGCGGGCGGGACCACCTTATCAACGTATCCAATAATTCATGGTCGAAGCTCGGGCTCTACGCATGTCCATTGTACTTGTGGGACCTCCAGGCTTTTTTTGGAGAGTAGGTCCTATGCGTGACACGATTGAAGATTTAGGCTTGCAGATCATGCGAATGCGATGTTGCCACTTTGGTCTGAAGTTCGACCCGTCGAGTCGTTTGCCGAGCGGTTCGACCTACAGATGGCAACCACCTACACGCGCATTCCCACTAATCTGTGGAAATGCACGCGCCAAGTTGCGGGGATACCTGCTCAACAAGCAGAGCGCAAGTTAGACTGATGCGGCCAAGGCGCCCAGAGGGCGGAATGGCGAAACAAAGCAATCGCCATCATGACTGCAAGGCTGATTGGCCAAATAGACCATTATAAAACACAGAAGTCCTACGAGTGCTGCACACCTCAGCGCGCACGCTCGAGTGGATAAAGGAGCTCGGACTTACGTCCAGTCTCTTACGAATGACCCTCGATGGGACTATGTGCTTCGCCGGGTGACGATGAACCCTGGCGACGGCACTGTCACGCAGGACATCCAGGTTCAAGATCATTTTATCGGGCACAATTACAATGCACCATCACCAAACGGCGCGGCGAACATTCGTTTTAAACTGTACGCGGAGCCTCCGGCGCCAGTCTTACTCGGCACCGAGGGACAGCGACCGCGCCCAAGGCGGGCTACGACCGTCGATGACGATCGTCTCCCCCGCATCGATTGAGCGCGGCCGCGCGCTACCCCCTATTCCCGAATTTCCGACATTTACCACGCCCGATAATGAACCACAACAGACAGCACTACCTACCGATGCCCGGATAAAGCAGAAGGAGAAGCACGAGGTTGACAAAGAAGCCGGCATCAATCCACGCCAGATACCCGAGACGGCCGAAGAAGGCAACGACGAGCGCGGCGAGGATTTGAAGGGCCTCGGGCGTGGAGTATACTACATTGACGCCCCCCTAGACACCGACAGCGACGAAGACGAAGAAACTTTCATCACCGGCTAACATAGGTCATGGCAATGAATGGACGCGCGTTCTCAAACTAAATGTTTTACAAGCGGTGCTTTACTAAAGCGAGACTGATTCATTAAATTGTTCTGCCTGGTCAAAGCAAGACAAATTAGCCTGGCGAAGGACCCAACCATATGCAGTTGTGAATGCCGCAATTGTGCTGGGTGGTGGCGGACGCATGCGGGCGGTGCCGCTGGGACCTTCGGTGGAGCTCCCTATGGGGCCACGAAACGCTGTACTGGGTGGGTGAGACGCGGTCAGCAAGGGCTGTGCTGCGTGGTGGCGGACGCATGCGAGCGGTGCCACTGGGACCTTCGGTGGAGCTCCCTATGGGGCCACGAAACGCTGTACTGGGTGGGTGAAACGCAGGCAGGGAGCAAGGGCTGTGCAGGGTGGTGGCGGACGCATGCGGGCGGTGCCGCTGGGACCTTTGGTGGAGCTCCCTATAGGGCTACGAAGCGCTGTTCTGGGTGGGCGAAGCGCAGGGAACAAGATCTGTGCTGGGTGGTGGCGGACGCAAGCGGGCAGCGCCACTGGGACCCTTGGTGGGGCCCCCTTATGGGGCCACGAAACGTGCAAGACAAAAAACATTTAGTACGCGCAACAATTAGCATGAGTACATTCAATGAAGGATGTTCTAAATCCGGGGCCGTGCTCCTACATCCCATATCCTATCATTGCCATGGCTTGAGTGGCTCGTTCACTTCATCACACTACCAGCGGGGTTGCCCGCGGATGCACATGCCGATGTGTTCTCCATAAGCACAGCCTTGTGTAGCGGGCGGCGCAACAAGGTAGACGCGCTGGACTTGCGCGGAGGTAATGGGGGGAAATCGCAGTTAGCCTTCAGCCGAGGTCTATCATCACGGGGAAACCTCGACAAACGTTCATTCGTTGACCTTGGAAACAAGGAAGCCCAGGTCGCAGTCATGCACTACTTGGATGTGTGTTTCGTAAATGCTGCTATACTACAACCCAACTGCTCAAGACGACCTCCGACGGCTTTCCCTACGAGAACAACCAGTGAGTACTTGGGTTGATGAAATACCACCATGGACGACAATGGCAAAACGCGGGGGCACTCGCAAAGTCAACATGGACACATGCACCGCAGGTCTTCGTGACTCTCATGGGTATTAATACAAAACATATTGAGATAGTGGCCATCCACCATCTACTGCTAACACCCTTCGAGAGCAAACGGTGCACGGGCCATTATCAACATGCCTCGGTTTGCAACGAGGACCTGGTCAGGGCAACCCAGTATACTCCGAAGATACAATCCCTCTTCGTTGAAGCAGTTCAAGTTGCACATGATCTGTTCGTAGTAAATCGTGATCTCTTTCGTGATCATCACCATTCGTCTTCTTGTCTCGTCACGATCACACGAGGATCCGACTTGGATGATACAACTATCCGTCGACATCCTGACGGATCGACCATGAGACCACCATCGGGAGGATGGATGTCAAGCATGTGCGGACAACCTTAACATGCCCTCCCCATCTCACGACAGGGACCCTAAACACTCTAGGTGGTACGACAAGCAGGATTACTACTGGGAGTGACCACGTTGCAAGAAGGACTACGGTCAGGCCAAACCTGGTCACCTACGTACGCTTGGCAAATGAAAATTCGCCAAACCGTGGAAGCTGCCTGATACCCACGGACAGGAGCCTCCGGCCCCTGCCAAATCGGCAGCCCCGCCACTTGCGGCGGCAGCTGCTTCCGACGCACCGCCACCTGCGGCGCCAGCTGCATCCGAGGCACCATCCCTCAAACAAACTTCGCGGCTACGAGGCGGCTACGAGCTCCGAGGCCTGGCTCCAGACTTGGACCAACAGCAGGCGCCAGCAGCCACGACATCACAGTTGGCAGACATGCCACTGAGCCGGCTGCACCTGCCTCGCGGAGCAGGCAGCGCGGACGATCACAGACGGCCACCACAAACAATGGTTAGAAAAGGACGACAGCAAAGAGGGGGTGCACCTCCACCACCACCTGCGGGTAACCCTGCTGCTCTTCGAAGGTTTCCAGATTGGTCATGTTTCGATGTACATCTTAGTCTACAGAACTTACGCAGCCTTGAGCCAAGCGTGGTAACACGAGAGTTGCGAAAACTACACTTGCGGTGGCTCCACGCTAAAGAGCCGAAGATGAGACTCATCTTAACCAAGGCTGGTCTGGACAACGTCAGGCTAAACTTGATAAAAGGCGTCTGTGATACTTGTCGGGAGCGCAGGGCTCGGGGCAAGCCTGGGCATACCGTCATGCCGTCTACTGCACTACCTGGCAAGTTTGACGATGAAGCCGAATGCGATCTGATGTTCTATGAACAGGAACACCAGATATGTCATAGAATCGACCGTTGCATTCGATATGGTGCTGGAGTCGAGATACCAGATAAGACCATGACCAGCATCCTAAATGCGTACAATTAGTGCTGGATGCACTTCGGACCTACCAAAGTACTTCACTCCGACGGGGAAGGTGCACTCAACAACAACGCCGCAAAGGCAGTCCTTAAGGCAAAAGGCATTGAGTTGAGGATACGTGCGCGCTGACAACGCGCTACGACCTTTGCAGCCAGAACTGGCATACTCCCACATTTACTGGACGCCATGGAGACTGACCTCAACACGTGCGACATACCTTTTTCACCCGTCTAATGCATGAAGCTTTGTTTGCCGCCAATGCGTTTATCTTTTACAAGGAGGTGCATCCATGCAACGCACTGTTCGGTCGGCGATATGCGATGTTACCCGACTTGCCTGTTCTGGACCACGAACAGCAGACAGAGACATCCGACCACTCCCGAGAACAGACTATCCGCTACCCATTGAGGCTATCACTCAAGCCCCAAGCCACTGCAATAGCAAAAAACAAATCGCGCACTACGGACCAAGACTATTATCACTGGTCAGCATTACTATGACGAAGGAGATCTGATGGACCATCATCACCCCACTACTACAGAGGACGACGGGGGTGGCTGGAATGGAATTTCCTAGGTCGCACGAAATCATTCCGACAGGGATCAGGTCATCATAAGAGTGGGGAACCGCGAAGTACAATTCCAATACGGCGACGCACGGTATTCACTATAGATCGAAGCTTTGATCGCTCGAGAAATTGGTTCGGACAACGCAGCACGACGGACTGCGTTGACATTCGTAGCCAGTCTACCTGCGGGGCGACTTGCCATGCGACCTCCCGACCACACGGGGAATGCTCCAGATGACAAGCGAGAGCCGACTATCACCTAGGTACACTTAGCTCTGAAATACCTCATCACGGACTTCTTTCGCATCGAGAATGTAGTCTCTGTCAGGGTAGCTAAGAGTATTCAGAAGCTACCTCCGGTGGCGTATGCTGACAGTTGTACATTGGTGCACTATGACAACGACATGAATCCAGGCTTCCATTTTTACGAAGCCGAAGGCACTGCCCTACACATATATGATATAACTGGACCAGCCCGCCAAGCCACAAGCGGGCCTCGACCAAGACACGACGAAGTTCGCAGAACTGACTGACGCACCAACGCAAGACAACGACGCCAGAGAAGCCCCAGATGTCGAACCGCCACAGAATACGGACGGCTTCCCACCATTCATGAGGAATTAGAAGCGGACTTCGAGGCACATATCATGGAGGTGTGGTACACAGGACTGCAAGCTAAAAGAGAACTACTGGAGGCAACTCCGATAGATGACCTCTGCATTGTACCCGCACAGATGATCACCGACAACAGTGCGTCGGTCACAGTAGCTGAAGAACAGCGGGGGCACCTGCCTACGTGGGGTGACCCACAGGACATAGAGACCATGGGGACATATCATGTCCCACTGTGTTCCACGGACGAAGACGACAGTTATGGATTGGACTCTGACGAGCACGGACAATTTGTAAAACTCTGCTCCGCTGCAGACATGTAGTAGTCCTTTCCGAACAACAACACATAATATTGGACTTCGGCCGTGCGACCACTACGCGAGTAGATGTGACCGCTGCATCTAAAAGAGCTGCAGTCGTCAAGGAGGACGACCTCCTCGCGAAGGCCGACGTCCAGGCGAACCCAGACAAGGTATCTAATCCCTGTATAGTGATGTCAAGACATGGTTTGACAACAAGTGCTTCAACATGTCAACAGCGTCAAACATCACGACTCCAAGATACGCATATACTTAGAAATTCGTCCAGAACGAGAAGGGCGAGATGGAACGTACCATCAGACTCCGCTTGGCACTTCGGGGGCTCATGGACCTCGAAGCCTTCGGCGTGGAGACCTTCTCAGGAGAGGCGCGGCGGTCGAGTCGGAGATTTCTCGCTAGCGCGGCAGCGTGCCAGAAGCAGTCGATCATTGCTTCCCTTGACATCAACATGGCTTTCCTGAAAGGACTCGCCTATCAGGAACTTGCTGAAGCAACCTGTGAAAAACGAACGCGCGGCGTGCTTTACATTGCCACCTGGGTCAGCAACTGTGCTCAGATCCCTTCCAGGATTGGAGCACTACGATGAGTCGAAGCACTGCCTGCAGTGCCTCAAACCAGGCGCCGGCGCCAAGGACGCACCAAGAGCCTTCTCACTGTAGCTCAGAAAGACCACGACTCAAACCCACGTCTTACGACGAGGAGTTCGAGACAAGCTCTAACCTTCTCACAGTCAAGACGCTGATGACATTTACGTGGCCGGCACTAAGGACGCCGTCGACAAGCACGTCAAGTGCGTTGAGGATACTTCTGGCGAGTGTAAGCTCAACAAGCACACACATTCCAACTGTGCTGTGATGTACACAGAGGACGGCGACGGTAATGTTACACTTGATCCAGACGAATATAGAAAACAGTTCCGTCCTATCTGACATCATGAACTCACTGGCGCAGACGCCGAGGCCAAGGCTTTGAAGATGGTCACTGACATGTCTGTCAGCCTCAGAGGCGCCTTGGCTCACGCCCTCATCACACTGGCGCGGTTACTGGTTTATGTTGAATTGCTACAGCGCGTCCAAGAACCGACCAACATGCAAGGACCATGCAAGTGCGACGACAGAACGCGACCACCAGAAAGTTGCAGGCCTGCCCTAAGAAGATCGTCTATCAAGCGGCGACTCCAAGGGGCGAGGTCGACCTGCACGGCGACTCCGGCTACCGGCGTCTAAGCGGAGATGCCGAGGACGAGGTCAAAGGCTATGGTATTCGCGGGGCAAGCGTGCTACGGCGTGGACACGCGCCCGCTGGCAAGCACGTCGCCCATCTTGCCGACGTGCACTGCAAGTCTCATCGCTTGCAGGTCCGCTCGAGCTACTCAGCGGAAACACTTGCAGCAGCCCACAAGTTGGAGGACTGCTATCCCACGATCGTCACTCCGCACGAACTCCGCGCAGGGCCGCTGACGCCCACTGGTTTGAAATATATGTACTTGAGATGGGCGGCCTGAGCATTAGGTCACTGCGACCATCGATGCAGAATATGTCTTCAAGTCCTTGTCAAGAAAAGATTTGAAGAAAACGACTGGGTGCACACTTTCTGGACACATCAGTTGGACGCGACAGATGATGGAGCGAGGTATCGCGCATTGTGCACAGTGGCGTGACATTCGCGACATGACCTCGGACGGCCACGCCAAAGGAGGCATCGACTGAGACATGATCCTACAGGCCATGGGAGGAACGCAATCCTTCAATCATGATTTGAGACGACACACTCCATACTGGGCTGGCCAGACAAGATCGTCTGAGCCGCCTGCGGAGCAGTCATCTGCGAGGGAATCTGCCTGCGAGGCAATTTGCTTGCAAGGGAACTTGCGCGCGGGTGAACCTGCCCTGTTGAGCCCGCCTGCTGCTGCCTACCTGGTGTAATCTAGCGTTTTGCTGCACAGCTGGCGGCGGACTCGCGCTTCCCCCCCCCCCCCCCCTCACTCCACAGGAGGTGTAGGCACAGGCGAGAGATGGCGAGCGTTTGTCCGCGGCCGTGCGTGCTCAAGCGGTCGGCCGCCAATTTATGGCCGTGCCTCATCGCGGGGCGCGCTACTTGCCATTGGGATCGAAAACATCTTCGCTTGACATGGCCCGTCGCTCCCGCGACGATATCCTACTTCTGGGACTATCGTTGTTGCGGTATAACAGAGTTGGATACGGGCTTCGCCTTAGGCGAAGCGTATGGTCGGGCCCCCCAACCCCCCTCAGACTGAGATAGCCTCCTTGAACAGCATTGGGGTCGCCTTACACAACGAGCGGCCATGAACATTGAAAGGTGTTTTGAAGGTCTCGACATGGCAGAATAGCGTTGCAAGGCTACTGGCGTTCAGAGGGATGTCGTGTCTTGCCGGTCAACTCAATCTGCCCGTCGCTGCGTCATGAGAGCCTCAGCGGACAGACCTTGCGGTATACTTTGAGACGTGAGCTATCAGGCCATGCGTTCTCCGAGCTGTTGCTGAATTTTGTCGGGGAACTGGAGCTTGGACACTGGGCAATGCGCTCCTCGAGTTTGTCCGGACAGGTTCCGGGGAACATGTGAGTGATAATGAGTTCAATGAGCACGACGATCTGGTTTCTCTCGCCGGTCTTGGGGTTCTCCCTGGACAGGCTTTGGGCTCACGCAGCATAGAATCGGGTAGTTTCGGGCTCAGCGGGCCCCCTGGGGCCGCGCTGGGGTCGTCGAGGGCTCTGCGTTTGATTATATGTCTTTGGAACAGATGCGGGAACACATTGCTCTTCCATTGCAGCCGGCTCGTCTGACGTTGAAGATGCCATTGGCTTTGGTTCCTCGACGTCGCTCAGGCGCCTTTCGGGGAACGCGCGTTGGATAGTTTACATTGTAGCGCCTCATTGGCGAGAGCATTTCGTTGACGTGCAATACTCGCGAATGTGCTTGCATCATGTCTGTTCGTGGGTAAATGTTGGCTCGAGCTCTTTCAAATGGCTAACCATCCAAATCGACCCCGAGACAGACCGGGGGCATGCCCAGCTCGTCCGCCATTGGGTCGCCCCGTTTGGGTGCCCATGAGTGCGTCGACGACTGCCTCGAAGGCGTCGCGGTCGTCGCTGCGGCTGCGGCGCTGGATGAAACAGGCGGCGCTGCGACGCTGTCTGGCGCCGAGCGCGCGGGGGCGCGCGTTTCGTTGCCGACGACGTGGGCGGCCTTGCCGCGGGAAGGAGAACATTCCCCGCATGTTCTCGGAGGCCCAGCATGCCGCGCATAAAACCAACGGCAACGGAGCTTGCAGCGCGTATGCCGCCCGGGGAGTACCAGTTCTCGAATCAGATGGTTCCGTCGAGCTTTATGGCGCAGATGTCCGCCGACTGGCGCCGCAGAGTTTGCCGTTCGAGTTAGCTGATCTGGAGGCCAGGGTTCCACCTTTCATCCGCGCCACGTTGCAGGGGCGGTTTCGCGCGGCATATGATGATGCTGTGAAAGCGAGTTGTTCGGGGGGGATGGCCTGCCCTTTGCCGCGCAGAGGAGGAGCGCGAAAGAGGCCGCGATTTCTGCCGAGAGCGACTTCGAATGCTTCGCCCATTTTTTCATTGAGGCGAATGAGCAGGAGTTCGCGCGACCGCCAGCGGAGACGTTGGGCTACGTCAATGCCGGGGGCGACGTGGACATCCTGAGCTCGTCGCCCGACGACGTTCGCTGCGCAGTGAAAGAAGGGGGCGAATGCGACTTCCAGATCCTGCACCCTGCTTCCAGCCGGCCTGGACTGACGAAGAACGCTGCCTGCTCCAGGGGGCCAAGTCGCATCAGTAGCGGTTCTTTCGCGTGGAAGACCCCGACGCCAGGGGCACCGTCATACATGCTCTGGGCCGCCTCCGCAGCGAGAGCACTTCTGCGGAAGCGAGAGCGCTTCTCGGCACAGCTGTGGCAGCATTGCGCGCGTTCTACAATGCGCGGTCGGGGTCTTCTCAGGCACTACCGCAGTCTTTCACATCTCAGGCGGCATGGCGTTCTCTGCGAAATGCAATGCGCGAGGGCGGAGACGGTTGTCGGCACTGGAACTTCAGTGCCTGGCGGCGCGTTGCGGCTGCTGGGTGACTGTCAGGATGCCACATGGAGGGCACGGAGGAGAAGAATGGGTGGATTACACGCTGGAGCGGGAAGTAGCCAAAGTAATGCGCTGCTCCGAGGAGCGTGCCGCGGAGATGATTCGCGCGCTCGAGGACCACGTCCACGCGCCCATTCCCCTGGGCACGAGGCGCGGACACTTCTCGCGCTCGTTGACCAGGGGCGAAGCGCAGCAGCTTCGCGAGAGAGTGGGGGAGACGAGGCGTTCGGCCGAAACTGCGAGGAGAGAGACGGCGACCACGGCCGCGGAGGGCGAAACCTCCGATGGCGAGTCGCGGCCGCTGCAGAAGAGGCGACAGAGCTGTCGCGACAGAAGATGGCCACGATTGCGGCGACAGCGCTGCGGCGGCGGAGCAGGATGCGGAGCGCAGCGTTCAGCCAGGCGCTCGGGGGCGCCAGAAAGCCGGGCGATATCGAGGACGATTGCGAGGCGGAGGTGATGGCCATGCTGAGCCTGCCCAGTAGCGACGAGTGCACGGCGCGAGACGGGCAGCTGGAGCGGATCAGAATTGCGCGCGACGCTCTGGATCGCGTCGTGCAACGGACGGGTGAGACGGCTAGAAGCTATGGTGTGGCATCGATGAGGCGCTGTTATTCCAGGCGACAGGCGACATGAAGCAGGGCATCCTCTGCTTTGCGAAGGCCTTGCGGGCTGAGACGACGGCCGCGCGAGCTGGGACTGATCCCGCGCAGCCGTCCGCCACAGGTGCAAATCGCTTGGGCGCCCACGAGACCGGGCGCGCAGGCCACGAAAGCGGCGCGCCTGCCGCGGGCCAGGGCAAGGGCGCTGCGGGCGCCGACGATGGGCGCCATGCTGAGAGACAATAAAGCCGAGGATGAGATTCTTTACTCCACGGAGCGCTCGTCGTGCTCGGAGTCTGAGGACGAGAGCTCCAGCGAGGGCTCCAGTTCCGAGAGGGGGGGATCTGGCGACGGCGACGAATCTGACTTTGCAGGACGGCCAGTTACGAGGGCCAGTGACAGAAGGAGTGGGGCAGTCGGGCGGAGAAGCCGTTTCGCTGCCCCACGGGGCAGAGGACGCGGGAGCAGCTGTAGACGCGCCAGTCGTCGCTGATGCTCCGGTGACATCAGGCTCACGAGCCGAGGGAGTTCGCATGGGCGAGGACGGCGAGGGCGACTTCCAGGGTGGCGAGGAGGACGATGGCGTCGACGACTTCAGCGACGTTAGCGACGACTCGGACTTTTTCACGCAGATGCAAATGACGTCGGGGCACCGCGCACTGACGAGGACAAAGACATGGCCATCGTAGACACCATCGCCCCTCACCTCGGGGACCGCGCGATGCCCCTCCAGACGGCGAAGATGTTCTCGGAGACATAGTTTTCGGAAACACGGCGACAGAGCGGGGGCGGCTGGAGATGCAGAGCGGCTGTGAAATGCCCAAGTTGCACTGCGGGTTCAAAGGGTGCCGCTCGACGTGCAATGGCCCGTTTACGCGACGCACGGAGAGGGAACGCCTCCCGCGCGTGCACTTGGCGGAGAAGCACAGAAAGATCGAGATTGCGCTCGTCCCAGAGGAGGCTTGGCCCGTGCCAGATGAAGATTACAGGGCCCAGGAGACTGCGCGATTAATTCCCCCCCCTTCCTTGTAGAACGATTGTTTTCGTGTTGGCGTGCAGGTATCCGTGGAAGCTCTGCGTTGTGTTTGTTGGTAACCTTGGTCAGTGCGTGTGTCCGTCTGCATGCGTTACCGTTTTGTTTGTCCTTTCTTCTCATTTTGGTTTCTGAAACATTGGGGCGCCGTTCGGAGAACGGGCGGCCCAGGAGACGCATAGAACATCTCTTCGGTCGCGTTTCCCATAGGTTTTTCCTGCAAAAGAGGTTCCGCGAAACATCAGCGCAACAGCTCGGGGAGCGAATGCGGGCGGGGAGAGCGAGCGGATTTGGGCGCCCCGGGCGCGGGGGGGCCCGGTCAATCGCGCAGATCCCCCCCGAGGAGGCTGCAGTGGCAGCTTTTCACGGACGACAGTCTGGACGCCGCGGCGCACTACCTCAAAGCCGCGGAGAAACGTGAACAACAGGGCCCCCCCCTGCATCGGGCTGTCTATGGACAGGGGCCAGCAGTCGCAGGTGGCCGAGGCCGTTCACAGCGACAACATCAAGAGTTACATGTGCCAGTGCTGCCCCCATATACGCACGCACGTGAGAAACTGGGAGTGCGCGTACGACTGCCCTGACACTGACCGAAAACAAAGGTGGCGGTCTTTCGCGACACGCACGGATATTCGCATGATGAGCGCGGAGAAAAGCTTGCGGTGGATGCACGAAGAACATCCCGACGCATTTGGCTATATTTGGCTCTAACTTCGGGATGGATTCGGCTGAACAGCGTCATGCTCAAGACCGCCCTGGCAACGGCATCAATCCACTCCTGAATGCCAATCACTTCCGCAAGGATAAGTACGAATGGCAGCGGGTACTGCGGCTGCGGAACGGAGATACCAATCCCAGCTTGCGCTGTCCCGAGGATGCTACGCTGGGGCCTGGATGCTGGCGCGCTCCGCACAATCTCTGCCGGAGCTGTCTGATTCCGATGCGCACGGATTGCCGGTGGAAATCCCAGAACGAGAAACACAAGCACATAATCCCCATGGTTCTGACGAACCACAATTTCGCGGGATCCACCTCAGACTTCATTGCGCGATGCAAGGTTTGATGGCTGGGGGCTGCCATAGTGCAGCCGGGCTGGACAAACATTCTCATGTACTACGTCGAGGGTGATCATGGCCATCTGATGAACGAAAACATGCAGAACCAGGGGAGTCGGACCGATGCCAGAGGCGGCTGCGTCAGCCACCGCATGTCCCGGGAGGATGTCCTCGAATCGCTGAAGAAGAATACGAAGGACAAGGAATTCATGATGTACCCGCTTCGCCAAGAAACCTGAAAGTACGTCTTGCGAGTGCACCTGCAAGTGGCCGGGTGGACATGAAGAAGCATTTGAAGCAGGTGCGCGCGCGGCCTCACGTTCTGATATTTCTTTTGAATTACTTCATCGGCCAGCCACCCTGTCTAGCACGCCAAGGGATCAGCCGCGGAGCTGCGCGAGGAAACGCGGCGGATAATCAGCGTCGAGTACCCTGGGACAGCCCGAGAAAGATCCAGACGACTGTGAAGGGGCCGCGCCAACGTCTATCCTCTCCGCGTTGGAAGGTACTGAACACGTAGAAGAAGAGGGCGATGCTCACACAAGAGACTTCCCATCTGCAATAACAAAAACGCCACGCCAGGGGATGGGGCGCGATCCGGCCCCGCGCCATCTGCGCAGACAGGAGCGCCAAGTCTGCCAGCGACCCCGCCACTCAGAGCAAACGGGCTGCATTGGGGCGAGCTGGATGTCCAAACAGGGGGCCGGATGATACCTCAGCTCTAGTCATATTTCTCAGAGGCGCTGCCTTCTGTTTTCCCGCACGCGCGTGGCGGGTCCGATTCTTCATGCAGAAGCGCGGGCTGCGCCCGCCTGATGCTCCGCAAGTCGGTTTTCAAGAGCGGGTCGCCAGAGTGGCGCGGCGCGCGGAGTCGCAGATGCGGAACGATTGGACAGCGCCCCCCGCGATGCGGCATGCGCTGTTCGCGCGGCTGTCGGAGCGCACGATGAGCGCTCCGAGCGCGGGCGAAGGCGGAGCGGGCTCGGCTCTCCGGGCGGGCGCCTCCGAGTTCGCCCTCGCCTTGCAGAAGCTCCACGAGGTTCTCCACCGCGGCAGCGTCGGCGCCGGACTTCGGGCATGGGAAGAATTGGAGCAAATCCTGGGAATGAATCGTGGAGCGTTGTTCGAGCTTCGAGCTTTATTTCGAAGAGCACAGATTTTTGCCACAAGCTGGCAGAAGCAATGTGGCTGATGGAAGTAAAGGCGCTCCATCCATAAGCAACCAAGTACCCCGGCTTTCTTTGTCGGCCACCTCTGGGTTCGACGAACATCGTCATTTTGCGCGGTCGATGGCTTGCAGGGGGGATAGAAATCGAACGGCATGTTCCCCGAAGAGTTTGGGAATTCGCCGGAGGAGCGCGGTTGTTCGATGCGACGGTAGTCGACCCAATGATTGAGGGACGCTGGGAGGCATCGGTCAACGGCGTTCCCCGAAGGCTCCCGGACACCATTCGGGGGACAGCGTCGTTCAACGATGTTGCCGTGTTGTTTCGATTTCTACCAGAGTTCCTGTTTGTTTTTCGATTTTCAGGCGAAGCTGCCCCCCGAAGGTTTCCTGAAACCTCTCGGGGAACGACGTCGGTCGAGAATGGTGTCTCGCTCATTATCATTGCGGACCGAAGGTTGTCTGAATTCGTCGTCGGTACAAGCTTCTGAACTCATTCGGGAAACAACTTGGGTCGACGATGTCATTTGTTTTTATGGGGCAGGGCGACTTTTCTTTTTGGCGCCAGCTGGCGGAAACCAAGGGGCCAGTGGAAACGAATGTGGTCCCCGGAAAACCACCGAGACCCTTTCGGTGAACAGCTTCGGTCGACGATGCTGTTTCCTTTGCATTTGCCCATGGGGCGGATCGATCTCTGTTTGGCGGAAGCAGGCGGATGCAATGGGGCCAGCGGAAGTAAAGGCGTTCCCCGAAAGTCCTGTGAATCCGCGCTGGGAACAACCTCGGTCGACGATGTTGGATTGTTTGGTATCATTGCCAGCCCGGAGTTCGCCATGGAACAGGGCGGCTTTTCTGTGGTCTCAAGGTGGCACCAGCCTGGCGCCAGTGGAAGTGAAGGTGTTCCGCGGAAGTTTCCTTGCGCCGTTCAGGGAAAAACGGTGGTCGACGATGCCATTGGCTCGGTTCTCCTCGCGGGCCCTGAGCCCCCCGTGGAATAGCGCGACTCTTCTCTCAGCGCCAGCTGGCGGAAGCGAGGGGGCCAGCGGAAGGGAAGGCGCCCCCCAATAGTTGTCCAAAACTTTTCGGTGAACAACGTCGGTGGGCGATGATTTCGCGCTCGTCATCATTCCGGGCCGAGGGTTGTCTGAAATCGCCGCGGGAAACACGTCTTTTGGCGATGTTGTTCGGCGCGGCCAGTGGGTGCAAAGCTGCCCCCCGGAAAGATTGCGATTTCATTCGGGGGGCAGATTGGGTCGACGATGCTGTTTTGTTTGTGATCATTGCGGCCTGGGGCCCCCCGCGGTACAGAGCGATCTCTGCCCGGCGGAAGAAGGCAGAAGCAATGGGACCAGCGGAAGTAAAGGGGTTGCCCGAAAGTCTCGCGAACCCGTTCGGGGAACAACCTCGGTCGCCGATGTTAGATTGTTTGATCTTGTTTAATATCAGCGCAGGTTTGGATGCCTTCATCGAACAGGGCGGCTCTTCTGCGGTCTCCAGGCGGCGCCGCCGCGGGGCCAGTGGGAGCGAGGGCGCCCCCCGAAAGTTCCCCGAGGCCTTTCGGAGGCCAACTTCGGTCGATGATGCTACGCGGTTAGTTCTCAATGCGGGCCTTGAGTTCCCATGGAAAGCGCGACTGTCTTTTCGGCGCCAGTTGGCGGAAGCGAGGGGGCCAGTGGAAGTCAAAGTGCCCCCCGAACATATTTTGAAACTTTTCGGGTAACTACGTCGGTGCGCGATAATATCTTGTTCGTTGCCATTGCGGGCCGATGGGCTGTCTGAAATCGCCCGGGGAATGAGCTGCTCCCCGGAGAGATTCTGAAATCATTCGGGAAACACGTTGGGTCGACGATGTCGTTCTGTTCGTGATCATCGCGGGTCTGGAATTTCCCGCGGGAGAAAGCGACCTGTTTGGCGGGAGCAGGCGGAGGCAATAGGGCCAGTGGAAGTAGAGGCGTCTCCCGAAAGTCTCGTGAACCCGCGCGGGGAACAACCTCGGTCGACGATGTTGCACTGTTTGATATCATTGCGGGCCTGGAGCTTTTACTAGAACAGGGTGGGTTATTGCGGTCTCCAAAACGAGCGCTCCGATCGCGCGCGAAGAGGGGGCGGGCTCGGCTCTTCGGGCGGACGCCTCCGAGTTCGTCCTCGCCATGCAGAAGCTCCACGCGGTTCCCCATTGCGGCGGCGCCGGTGCAGGACATCGGGCATAGGAAGAAGTGGAGCAGATCATGGGAATAAATCGTGGAGCGTTTTTCGAGCTTCGAGGTTTATTTCGAAGTGCACAGTTTTTCTTGTGGCACAAGCTGGCAGAAGCAATGGGGCTGGTGGAAGCAAAGGCGCTCCATCCATAAGCAACCAAGTGCCCGGCTTTTTTGTCGGCCATCTGGGTTCGACGAACATCGTCGTTTTGCGCGGGCGATGGCTTGCAGGGGGGATGAAAGCTCGAATGGCACGTTCCCCGAAGAGTTCGGAAAAAAATCGCCGGGGGAGCGCGGTTGTTCGATGCGAAGGTAGTCAACCCAATAACTGACGAACGCTGGGAGGCATCGGTCAACGGTGTTCCTCGGAGGCTCCCGGACACCATTCGGGGAACAGCGTCGTTCAACGATGTTGTCTTGTTTGTTTCGATTCCTACAAGAGTTCTTGTTTGTTTGCTTCGATGTTCAAGCGAAGCTGATCTCCGAAGGTTTTCTGCAACCTCTCGGGGAACGACATCGGTAGACGATGGTGTCTCGTTTATTATCATTGCGGGCCGAAGGTTGTCTGAATTCGTCGTCGCTACAAGCATCTGGACTCACTCGGGATACGACTTGGGTCGACGATGTTGTCTCGTTTTCATGGGGCAGGGCGACTTGTCTTTTTGGCGCCAGCTGGCGGAAACCAAGGGGCCAGCGGAAACAAATGTGTTACCCGGAAAACCATTGAGACCTTTCGGGAAACAATTTCGGTCGACGATGCTGTTTTATTTCAGTTTTCCACGGGGCAGAGCGATCTCTGTTTGGCGGGGGCAGGCGGAGGCAATGGGGCCAGCGGAAGTAATGGCGTTCCCCGAAAGTCCCGTGAACCCGCGCGGGGAACAACCTCGGTCGACGATGTTGGACTGTTTGGTATCATTGCCAGCCCGGAGTTTGTCATGGAACAGGGCGACTTTTCCGCGGTCTCAAGGTGGCGCCAGCCTGGCGCCAGCGGAAGCGAAGGCGTTCCCCGAAAGTTTCTTTGCACCGTTCGGGGAAAAATTTTGGTCGATGACGCCATTTGGCTTGGTTCTCTTCGCGGCCCTGAGTTCTCCATGGAATAGTCCGACTTGTCTCTCGGCGCCAGCTGGCGGAAGCGAGGGGGCCAGTGGAAGCGAAGGCGTTCCCCGAAAGTCTCCCGAAACCATTCGGTGAACAACGCCGGTGGGCGATGATTTCTTGTTTCTTATCATTCCGGGCCGAGGGGCGTCTGAAATCGCCGCGTGAATCGCGTCGTTCGGCGATGTCGTCTGTTGGCGCGGCCGGTGGAAGCGAAGCTGCCCCCCGAAAAGATTCTGCATTCATTCGGGGGTCAAATTGGGTCGACGATGTCGTTTCGTTTGTTATCGTTGCGGCCTGGAGTTCCCCGCGGGACAGAAGAGCGATCTCTGCTTGGCGGAAGGAGGCGGAAGCAATGGGGCCAGCAGAAATGAAGGCCTTCCCCGAAAGTCTTACGAACCCGTTCGGGGAACAACCTCGGTCGACGATGTTATTTTGTCTGATATCAGCGCAGGCTCGGATGCCCTCATAGAACAGGGCGGCTTTTCTGCGGTCTCAAGGCGGCGCCGCCACGGGGCCAGTGGAAGCGAAGGTGTTCCCCGAAAGTTTCCTGAAGCCGTTCAGGGGCCAACTTCGGTCGACGATGCTATGCGGTTAGTTCTCATTGCGGGCCTTGAGCTTCCATGGAACAGCGCGACCCCTCCCTCGGCGCCAGCTGGCGGAAGCAAGGGGACCAGTGGAAGCGAGGCGCCCCCCGAACATATGTTGAAACTTTTGGGGAACAACGTCGGTGCACGAAGATATCTTGTTCGTTACCATTGCGGGCCGATGGGCTGTCTGAAATCGTGGGGGGACGAGCTGCTCCCCGGAAAGCTTCAGAATCCATTCGGGAAATGAGTTGGGTCGACGATGTTGTTGTGTTTGTGATCATTGCGGGCCTGGGATTTCCCGCGGGGGACAGCGACCTCTGTTTGGCGGGAGCAGGCGGAAGCAGTGGGGCCAGCGGAAGTAGAGGCGTCTCCCGAAAGTCTCGCGAACGTTGCGGTTTCCAAAAGGCGGCGTCGACGGGGCCAGTAAAAACGAAGGCGTTCCCCGAGCGATTCCTCGGACCGCTCGGGGGAAGAACTTGGGTCGACGATGCTATTTGGTTTGTTCTTGCGGCGGGCCTTGGGCGCCCCGTGGAACAGCGCGACTTCTTCCGCTCGGCAGCTGGCGGAGGCCAGGGGGCCGGTGGAAGCGAAGGCGTTCCCCGAAAGATGTTTGAAACCTTTCGTGGAACAACGTCGGTGGACGATCATATCTCAGTTGTTATCATTGCGTTCCGAGGGTTGTCTGCAATCGCTGGGGGTCGTTCGACGATGTTGTTTGGTATGTTCAGATTCCCTGGGGAGTCGCCCGCGCGCCGTTGGCCTGCAACGTGGCGATGCTGCCGCACGCGCACGGCCTCTGCAAAGTCGAGCGCAAGATCGCTAGAGAACTGGTTCACCTCGGCGGGGAGTTGCCAGGAACGCAGCAGGTGCGACGAGTGATGCCACGTTGCCAGTTCGGTGCGCGGGTGCAGTGCGGCGGCGGCCTCTTTCTGATTGCTTTGCCGAACGAGCGGCACTCGGCCCTGGTGCTTCGACTCAGCAGGTACCGACGGAACGATCCAGCTGTCAGACATGGAGAGGATTGGAAGAGGAGGAACGCGGGATCCGAATACCCCCTCTTGGAGCCAGACGTCGAGGGCGACCTGGGGCGGACGGCGACCGCGCAGGACCCGCACGCTATGATGGAGGCATGCAAGGTCGAGATCAAATTCCGCTTCATGATATTGCAAGGCGCGCGCATGTGCCCGATCTGCCCGCGGCGCAGCTTCCGCGGCAAGGGCTGCCAGGACAAGCTTGGCAGCAACAAGGTGTCGTGGCCGTTGGGGGTGGAACCGAGCACCAGGGCTACGGCACACGTCGCGAGCATCTACCAGTTCGAGACGATGCACGAGATAGCAGGGGCGCTGAAGAATCGGCAGTTCACATTCGAGCAGTTCCGACACTATCAGGAGTGGATCCACGCAGAGAAGGCATTCGACCCGAAGTCGAAGGAGAGGGTGGAGTCGACGAGAGGGATGGCTTAGCAGGTGGGCTGGGCCAGAGCACTGCTTCACGTCCACGACCGCCGATTTTCTCATAGAAGATGGCGGCAGAACTTCTTCGGATGGCGTCACCGTCTCGACGGAATCGACGCAGGATGTCAGACATGCCCTAACGCAAGACGGGCACACATACGGCAAGAAGTGCCGCGCGCTCGCGCAGAACGTCTTCAGCAGGGCGCAGCGCCACTCAAGCGGACAAAAAAGGTGATCTCCCCATTGAAGTCGCGTCGGAGGAAAGTGGGAAATAATTGCGTCCTGTGCAAGCACGACTTTCCGAAGCAGACAGCAGTCGATGCGAATCTCCAACGCTCTCTGCTGCTATTTCGGGGCGTGGCTCGCAGGTTCACCCTGAGGTTGTCTGGGCGACGGAATCAGCTGGGGGCCCTGCTCGGTTGCCGGCGCGGTCCCTGGCAGAGCGGAACAGCACCGAGCTTCGCCGCGGCCTTCGGCGGCAACGCCCACGCGCTGACAAACTGGCGTCTGCCACCCAGCGCAGAAGTCCACGAGGACGAGCACTGCTGGAGCAGGGAGTGCCGCGACAGCATGAGCGACCTGCGAATGCCGAAGGCCATGGCAAAACTTGCACAGAGAGCTCAGAGGCAGTGCGCGGGATACTACTGCGGGTACACCTTCGAGCCAGCCAGCGGGCGCGAAATTCTTACGCCTTGCGAGCAGGGGCCTAAACTACCTCCAGCACGCCCTGGAGACAAAGATATCTGCGCAGCAGTGGCATCGCGTCACGCGCAGAGCTCTGCTGGATCTGGAGCACCGATGCCTGCGACGCACCGCGGCTGAGGCGTGGAACCTCTCCACGAGCATCCACGACAAGGATCGCGCGGCGGCGGAATTCGCGCGCGCGCTCCAGTCCCTCGAGTTCAACGGGCGCGCATTGCTGGCCAAGCACGAGAGTGAGAAGAAAAGGAGAAGCTTGGTTGTGAGGAAGACATTCCTGGCGATGAAGGCGGAGCCCGACGAAGACACGGAAGTTCGGTTGCAGCACTTTCCAGATTTGCGTGGATACCGCGGCAAGAACGAGAATAATGCAGGGGGTCACCTGCCCAGCCCCTGGGAATTCCTGACGCACTGGGAACGCCGCAAACTGCGACGTCCGAAGACATGCGGACGGGGCCACTGGTGCCCTCAGCATATGGCTCGAACCGCCAGACGCAAACGACCCCAGCCACAATAATCGCAAGTTCGGGCCGAAAACGGAGGCCGAGCGTGACGCGAAGCTCTGCTATCCGAGTATCGGGAACGAGGATGCAGACTTCCAGCTGCGGGACAAATTGCACATGGAGAAGCGAAAACGCCCCATGACGCCCGCTCCGAACAACGCGCCGATGCCAGACAAGCAGCCCGCGCAGCAGGACAAGGCCAGAGTGTGTTCAGTTTATCTGCGCCCGTGGGTTCTGGATCGCAATCAGGCGACCTCGGAGGTGCCGCGCGTCGTGGGCCTCGACCAGCCGATGGCGGGCGCGTATCCCCACCGCGATAGCGTCGGTACATGACATCGGGCATGGGAAGAACTGGAGCACCTCATGGGAATGAATCGTGGCAGCCTGGCGCCAGTGGATGCGAAGGCTTTCCGCGAAAGTTTCCTCGCGCCGTTCGGGGAAATACTTTGGTCGACGATGCGATTTGTTTTGTTTTCGCTGCGGGCCCTGAGCCCCCATGGAACAGTGCGACTTTCCTCTCGGCGCCTGCTGGCGGAAGCAAGGGAGACAGTGGAAGCGAAGGCGCTCCCCGAAAGTCTTCCGAAACCATTCAGGGAACAACGTCGGTGGACGACGATATCTTGTACGTTATCATTCCGGGCCGAGGCTCGTCTGCAATCGCCGCGGGGATCGCGTCGTTCGGCGACGTTGCTCGGCGCGGCCGGTGGAAGTAAAGCTGCTCTCCGAAAAGCTCCTGAACCCGTTCGGGGAACAATTTGGGTCCACGATGTTGTTTTGGTTGTCATCATTGCGGGCCTGGAATTTTCTATAGGATAGAGCGATCTCTGTTCGGCGGAAGCAGGCGGAAGCAACGGCGCCAGCGGCAGATGAGGTTCCCCCCGAAAGTCTCGCGAGCCCGCTCGGGGAGCAACCTCGGTCGACGATGCCATCGCTTGATGCCAGTGCAGGCTCGGATACTCCTATAGCGCAGGGCGGCTTCTCCGCGGTCTCAAGGCGGCGCCCCCCGCTGCGGGCCCCGAGCGCCCATGGAACAGTGCAGCTGTTCTCTCGGCGCCAGCTGGCGAAAGCAAGGGAGGCCAGTGGAAACGGAGGCGCTCCCCGAGAATATGTCGAAACCTTTCGGGGAGCAACGTCGGTGGACGATGATATCTCGTTTGTCATCATTGCGGGCCGATGGGTTGTCTGAAATCGCAGGGGGGATGAGCTGCCCCCCGATCCATTCGGGGACCAAGATGGGTCAACAATATTATTGTGTTTGCGATCATTACGGGCCTGGAATTCTGCACGGGTGAAAGCGGCCTCTGTTTGGCGGAAGCAGGCGGAAGCAATGGGGCCAGCGGAAGTAAAGGTGTTCCCGGGAAGTCTTGCGACCCCGTTCGGGGAACAACCTCGGTCGACGATGGTATATTGTTTGATGTCATAGCGGGCCTGGAGCTTTTAATAGAACAGGGCGGGTAGATTGGCGTCTCCAAACGTCGGCATAGACGGGGCCAGTGGAAGCGAAGGTGTTCCCCGAGTGTTTCCTGAAATCGTTCGGGTAAAAACTTCGGTCGACGATGCTATTTGGTTTGTTCCCGTGGCTGGCCTGGAGTTTGCTGGCGGAAGCAAGGGGGCCGGTGGAAGCGAAGGTGTTTCCCGAAAGTCTTCCGAAACCATTCGGGGAACAACGTCGGTGGACGATGATATCTTGTTCGTTATCATTCCGGGCCGAGGATTGTCTGCAATCGCTGGGGGAACCACGTCGTTCGACGATGTTGTTCGGTATGTTCAGATTCCTTGAGGAGTCGCCCGCAGGCCGATCGCTGGCAACATCGCGACGCTGGCGCACGCGCGCGGCCCCTCCAACGTCGAGCGCAAGATCGCTAGATAACTGGTTCACCTCGGCGGGAAGTTGCCGGGAACGCGTGATGGGGCATTGCCAGTTCGGTGCGCGGGCGCAGTGCGGCGACTGCCTCCTCCCGGCGACTTCGAACGAGCGGCACTCGGCCCCGGCTCGACTCAGCATGCACCAGCGGAACGATCCCGCTGTCAGACACGGAGAAGATTGGAAGAGAGGGATGGCGGGATCCGAATACCCTCTCTTCGAGCCAGACGTCGAGAGCGAACTCCCAGAATGCGACCTGAGGCGGACGGCGACCGCGCAGGACTGCACGCTGTGATGGAGGCATACAAGGTCGAGATCAAATTCCGCCTCATGATATTGCCAGTCGCGCGCATGCGCCCGAACCAACTTCCGCGGCAAGGGCTGCCAGGACAAGTTCGGCAGCAACGTGCGGCTTGGCGGAGGCGTCTTTGGCGGTGTCGTGGCCGTCGGGGGCGGAGCCGAGCACCAGGACTACGGCACTCCGCGCCCGCATTTGGAGATACACGTTGCGAGCATCTACCAGTTCGAGACGATGCGCAAGATAGCAGAAGCGTTGGATAATTGGCAGTTCACATACGAGCAGTTCCGACATTAATTATCAGGAGTGGATCCACGCAGAGAAAGTGTCCGACCCGAAGGCGAAGGAGAGGGTGGAGTCGACAAGCGGAGGGATGGCATAGCAGGTGGGCTGGTCCAGAGCACAGCGTCATGTCCACGACCGCCGATTGTCTCGTAGAAGATGGCGGATCACATCTTCGGATGGCGTCACCGTCTCGACGGAATCGACGCAGCATGTCAAACATGCCCTAACGCAAGACGGGCATAAATACGGGAATAAGCACCGTGCGCTCGCGCAGAACGTCTTCGGCAGGGCGCAGCACCACATGCGCGAGCGGACCAGAAAGGGGATCTTCCCACTGAAGTCGTGCCAGGGGCAAGGGAGAACAAATTGTGCCATGCGCAAGCACGGCTTTCCGAAGCAGGCAGCAGTCGATTCCAATATCCCGCGTTCTCTGCTGCTATGTCGGGGCGCGGCGCGCAGGTTCAGCCTGAGGGCGTCTGGGCGACGGAATCAGCTGGGGGCCCTGCTTGGTTGCCGATGCCATCCCTTGCAGAGCGGAACAGCACCGAGCTTCGCCGCGGCCTTCGGTGGCAGCGCCCACGCGCTGCCGAACTGGCGTCTGCCACCCAGCGCAAAAATCCACGAGGACGAGTACTGCAGGAGCAAGAAGTGCCGCGACAGCATGAGCGACCTGCGAATGCTGAAGGCCATGGCAAACCTGGCACAGAGAGCCCAAAGGCAGTGCACGGGCTACTACTGCGGGTACACCATCAAAGGCCAGCCGGTGGGCGCGATATACTTACCTCTTGCGAGCAATAGCTTAATTTTCCTCCAGCACACCATGGAGACATAGACGCCCGCGCAGCAGTGGCATCGCGTCACGCACGGAGCTCTGCTGGATCTGGAGCACCGATGCTTGCGACGCACCGCGGCTGAGGAGTGGAACCTCGCCGCAATCGTCCACGACCAGGATCGCGCGGCGGCGGAATTCGCGCGCGCCCCAGTCCATCGAGTTCAACGGGCGCGCATTGCTGGCCAAGCACGAGAGTGAGAGGAAGAAGGGAGCTTGGCTGTGAGGAAGATTGTCCCGGCGATGGAGGCGGAGCTCTACGAAGACGCAGGAGTTCGGTTGCAGCACTTTCCAAATTTGCACGGATACCGCGGCAAGAACGGAAACAATGCAGGAGTTCACTTGCTCAGCCCCTGGGAATTCCTGACGCATTGGGAACGCCGGGAACTGCCACGGCCGAAGAAAAATGCGGACGGGACCACTGGTGGCCTCAGCATTTGGCTAAAACCGCCAGACGCAGACGACCCCAGCCACAAGAATCGCAAGCTCGTCCCGAACCCGGAGGCCGAGCGTGACACGAAGCCCTTCTATCCGATCATCGGGAACGAGGATGCAGGCTTCCAGCTGCGGGACACATGGTGCAAATGGAGAAGCGAAAGCACCCCGTGACGCCTGCTCCGAACAACGCGCCGATGCCAGACAAGCAGCCCACGCAGCAGGACAAGGCCAGAGCGTGTTCAGTTTATCTGCGCCCGTGGGTGCTGGATCGCAATCAGACGACCTCGGAGGTGCCGCGCGTTGTGGACCTCGACCAGCCGAAGGCGGGCGCGGGCGACGACCCTGCAGGTGCAGGAGACAGGCCACAGAAGCGGCGAAGGTCCATGGGATCTAAAATAGGACTGCTAGTTTCTGATTGCGCTCTCGCTTGGAGAAGCTATTTCCGGGGCAACGTCGCGTCGCAGAATGCGGCGCGGATAATCGCGCAGTTTATGGCGGCGTGCCGCGGGGCCGCGAAGGAGCGAGACGAGTTCGACGAGAATGCCGACGATGGCGAAGGCAAGCCGCAGAACTCGCCGGACCACAAACTCGCGCTGCAGAGAGTTCATGAGATATTGGATAAGATGTATGCAGGTCTAGAGGACGCGGGGAACAGGCGAGCACGCGGTGAAGACGGTGACGGGAAGGACGCGAAGAAGGTCGTCGCCGACGACGATCTCAACGAGGCGAGCCTGGACCGGCTGCAGTCAGGCACCGTGAACGAGGGCATGCAGCTGACGGCGAAATCCAGCGGCACGAGCGCTCACAGTCAGAAGCGGAGGTCCCACAGGAAGAACAAATTGCAGATGGAGGCGCATGTGGAATGGAGAGATACTTCTGTGGACGATTGGCTGATGCAGTTGGAGCAAGGCAACAGGCCGCCGAACAAGGACCAGAAGGACTTCTTGTCGTGCGTGGTGGAGCGCTACAAACAGGAACATCGTTGCCTTCGAGATCCTGTCTCTCGCCGAGGAGAGAAGTGGACCGTGAAGGACGAACCTCTGCGGCGTTGTCTCATAGGCATCCCTGGCGCAGGCAAGTCCACGTGCGTCGAGTACATGAGACGTCTGTTCGAAGAAGGCCTTGGGCGGGAGGACGGCGCCCAGTTTCAGTTTCTCGCGTCGCAGAACACGGCAGCGCTCACAGGCGGCCAGGCGATCCGTTCTTGCGGATGCATACCCATCAATGCCACGCAAGCCAACGAAGAAGTGAACAAAAGGAACGGACGGCGACATCGATGAGTTGTTTCAGAAGACTCTGGGCACGCGATGGATTGTGATCGATGAGGTCAGCACGGTGTCACCGTCTCTGCTCGGACTGTTGGATTCGTACCTGCGGCGAGCATGCATGTGACATCCTTGCGCGTACTGGGGCAGAGAGCAACGCCCCGCTCGGAGGTAGCAACGTGGCGGTCGCGGGAGACTTCTGGCAACTACCGCACCAATTTCCGCACGCGCGAATCTTTTCACCTCAGAGACGTCTACAGAGGAACACAGAGAGCTGAAGATGTTCTGGATTCCACAAGATAGGGATGGCATCCAGTAAACGCTTGTTCTCGCGAGTCCCACGCGGGCGCAGGACAAGTGGCGTTGGGCGCGAGGCGAGATGGGAGGGAGCCATGGGGGGAAATCTACTGCTTCATCCACGGGTTGCCTACCCGGAGCGCGGGAACGCGGCTGCCCGAAGAAGACGAGCCGCGGTGCAAGAATCCGACCTGCGCAACGTTGAGAGCTGGACAGTGAGCAGAAATATTTCCACGAGGACGTGGAAACATCGACAGCGGGAACTTCCGTGCGAACGTGGAGTGCGACGTCTGCAAGGCGGAACGGCGGCGCCGATGCTGCGTTCTTCGGGCCGGCGGCGCGGAAAACGAGAGGCGGTTGCAAAGTCCGCCGCTCGACGTGGTTGCATTCGTGCACCAATTCCGATGCCCATCGCATCATGCGACGCAGCTGAGGGCCATTGCTTGATCGCGAAGGAGAAGAACCAGCAGGCGTTCTGGGCCGCCGCGCACTACAAGGATAAGGGGGGGACAAATCGGAAAGGACGAGCCGAAAGACTAGGACGCGTTGCCCGGGCGACGATGCCGGTCATTCGGGGAACGCCAGAGCGCGGCATGAAGAGAGTGCGTGTAATAAAGTATCAGTTCTCATGCGGCTTCCAAACAGGTGTTCCCCGAACAATCGGACGAGCGATTCGGGGAATGCTGTCCAATGGCGTCAGGATATTCGATGTGTTTCGTGCATTGCTGGAGCTCGGCTTGCAGATAACGCAGGTTCTACATATTCAGATCTTATAAGGCTTCCAATGGTGTATCCCCCGAACAATCGGACATCGATTCGGGAGACGCTGTCCAATGCGTCCGATGATCCTCGCGGCCGCAGGAACCCACCTGTGGAATCAAAATCGCTCCACAAGGGTTTCTGCGGCCGCGAGGATCTTCGGTGGCATAGTCGCACATCATAGGTTATGTTGGAGGTGTTCTCCGAACGACGGAAAATTCCGCCTGGGGAACGTCTTCCACCGGCGCCAGGAGAATCGGCGGTACGCGCTATATATATATATATATATATATATATATATATATATATATATAAGTGGCACGTGTGTGCCCAGGCTCATTCAACAAACTGAAGGGCGTTTGAAGCAGAAGTGAAATTCAACATCGAAGTCGCACTCGAGCGCAAGTGGGGTTGCCACACCTTGCGATGTGTGTACCAGGGCCCCCAGGAAGCCTTAGGAGGCCCGACTTGGATACCAGAAGAGGCTCCAGGAGGCCCCAGGATTGTGAGTGTTGTGCGTGTGTGTGTGTGTGTGTGTGTGTGTGTGTGTGTGTGTGTGTGTGTGTGTGTGTGTTGTGTGATGTATGCTTCGTGTGGTGCGTGCTTTTTGTGTGTTGTAGGTGTGTGTGTGTGTTATGTTTGTCTAGCGTGTGATGTGTTGGGCGTGATTTGTGTCTCTGTGCGCATGTAGTTCTGAAGCCCCAGGAGGCCCCAGGCGGCCTCAGGAGGCCCCAGGAGACCCCAGGAGGCTTCAGGAGGCCCCAAGAGGCTCCAGGAGGCCCCAGGAGGCCCCAGGAGGTTTCAGAACACCCCCAGGAGGCTCCGAGGCGGGGTCAGGGGTGCCAGAAGGTTCAGAAGGCCCAGGAGGCCCCAGGAGGTTCCAGGAGGCCCCCAGGAGGCTCCGAGGCGGGGTCTGGGGCTCGATTTTGGAAGGATTTTTCCAGCGAGGCCGCCATTCACTGAGAATCGGGGTCATAATTATTGAAATTACCATGTGTTTTTGAAGGTTTTATGTTAAAATGGTGAATTTTCCATGTGTTTTTGGACCCTGACGTCGCGATCTGCGTGAGGGGTGCCACCGATTTTCAGAATTTCGAGGATGTCCCGAGCGAGACGCCCAGAAAAATCGCGGACGCGTGCGCATTTTTCGCCTCTGAGCTCTACTCCCTCGGAGAGGTGCGCATGAGAATATATATATATATATATATATATATATATATATATATTATATATATATATATATATATAAAAATCGCCAAGTTGGCAAATCGGACCGCGATGTTCCCCGAAAGCTTGCATCAAGCATTCGGGGAACGCGTCGGTCGAAGTTGACCCCCGCAGGGATGTCTGCACCGCTCCCCAGGTTCTCGCGGGGAGCACGGTCGACTCGGAGGAGAAGCGCGAAGTGGCCGGAGAGAGGCTCCTCGGGCATCACGACCGCCAGACAGGAGGAATACCAGGACTGCTTCCACTCGCGCCCAATCTGCCCGTTCGCTTCAGACGCGCTCGGCAGAGGGGCAAAATAGCAGGGCGCGTTCAAGCGCCCGCGCGGCATCTTCCGCGGCCGGGAGCTCCCCGAAGAAGAGAAGAAGAGAACGAGCGAGTGAAAGTACTCATGGGTCGGGAAATAGCGTTGCACAGAAGACCTGCGAAGTTATTCATCGAGGCACCCACTGGGACGAAACTCATTCCAGAGATCGACGGGAACCGTATATACACACTGCCCACGCAGGCACGGCCGTGGTCGCTAGGGGCCGGAGGTTCCATGAAGCTGACGCGATACGGTTCTTCCATCGTGCTTGATTTCGGTGGAGAAGCACACGCGTATTGCGGGAGTACACTGCTGGCTGCCATCGGGGATTGTCTTTCTTGTGCTACGAAGCCCCAGAGGGACGCGATGCTGCGCGCCTACATGATCATGAGCAGGGCGATGGAAACGGAGAACATGCTCATCGCGCAGCCGCACTCCCCCCAGCTGTTCCGACAGGGGATGCCTCTGGACCCAAAACTCCTAGACGTCCTCACGAAGAAGCCCACAACGACTTCACAGGCGAAGGCGGCGTGGAAGGAAGAGGACAGAAAAGCAGCGAAGAAGAAAGAGGACCGGGTCAACTGGCTCTCCTCGATGAGACTGCCTCGCCGCGTCTGCGCAGACAAGCAGACAGCGCAGGAGAAAGAAGACGAGGGCGAGGACATAGATATTGGGGGGAGATGAAGGCATCCAGTTCCAGTCGAGAGCAGGCGCATCTCGAGCAAGACGTCCTTCGACGAGGGGCACATTTGGTTTGCAGAAAGTGCAAGGGAGAACTCGACGGGCACATGAAGAACCTCCTTCTCATCTGCTGCGATGGACCGCGCGAGCGCGAGCTGCCGCGCCAGGATTTCAACCGACTGAATCAGAAAGTTTGGGACAAAGGCGACAGCGCCACTTGCAGCGAGCGCCTCGGGCGCAAACTTGGAAAAGACGAGAGAGAGAGAGGGAGAGAGAGAGAGAGAGAGAGAGAGAGAGAGGGGGAGAGAGAGAGAGAGGGGAAAGAGAGAGAGATGACGCAATGCCACGGCGCGCGCGGGCGAGGCCTGCCAGATTGCCATTTCGTGGGCGACATGCCCCAAGCCCGGCGCAGCAAAAACGCCTGGGCGGAGGCGAAGTGCGCGAGGCGCGTGGCCAGGAAGCGGGTGGGCGCCGGTAAAATCATCGGGGGCTCGAACGCGACGCTCGGCAAGCCGCAATGCCTGCGGAAGTTTCAGCCAGCGGAAGTGAAGGACGCGCTGGAGAACCTCAGGCAGACACCCCAGAAGAAGTGCCACGACTGCCCCCACCCGCCCTGCGCGCAGCGCTTGCTGGACTAAGGGGTCGAGAACAGGCCAGTGGAGGCCATCAAAGCCACGCAGCTTGCTCATGGGGAGCATTTGTGCGACGACCACAAATATCCACCATGCCTGTTTTGCGCAGCGAAGCGATTGAACCCGAAAGCCAGAGATGCCGGCGCGAGGTGCTTCTGTGACGCGCGCAAGCCGCAGGAGTGCCAGAAGTGCGGGGGCCTCTGCAAGAGACGGCTGCCAAAGGAGGACTTTGACCAGGCCGAGACCGGCGACCCCATGAGGAAGTGCAGGGAGCGCGAGGCGGGAGCGAAGAGAGACGCGAAGCACTGCCCTGGACGTGAGAAACAAGTGCCCAAGGTCGACTTGGAGAAGTACGATAGTTACCACCTTAAACCGAAGTGCAAGAAGCGCGAGAAGGCGGACGAGGACGGGAAGAAAGCAGAGACAAGACGATGCGCCGATTGCAAGGATGATTTACCGACGGATGCCTTCGAGAAGTACGGTGACGGGGCGCTAAAACCCAAATACATGAATTGCGACAAGAAGAAAGTGCCCAAACGGATGCGAGTGAGCGTTGAGTGCGAAGCAACGTTGCCTCATAAGGCTTTCCTGGGGTACGACGATGGACGCTATCACAAGAAACGCAAACAGTGCGAGAATAAGAAGTGATGAGCCGAAACAGCACTACCGTGTCCGGTGTCGCGAGACGATGGATGCAGGCCACGCGACGGCGCCAGCGGCGCAGGGCCATGCCCAGCGCGGGGAGGCGAAAGAGAAGTAGCTGCGGAGGGCCAAACCCAGCGCAAAGCACTGCCGAATTCGACGGCGCTGAAATCTATCAGTTGCGCACACTGGCAGGCACAACGGACCGCTTTGTTTACTCGGTGACAAGAAATAACATGAGGAAGTAATCATAGCCATTCGATGGAGGCAGTCTCGGGCGCATCTCGGTCGTCGTTGGAGGCGGAGCTTGACCCAGCCATCGGACCACGCGTTCCCCGTGCTCGACACGTTCGGGGAACATTTTTTGGGGGGAACAGAGCGAGAAGAGGAGGGGGGAAACAACAAGAGGGAGCAGGAAACTGTTGAAAGTTTCTTGGGGCACTCTTGAGCTCTGGGTGCTTTATTGGAGTTTCCTGGGGACCTGTTGAAAGTGTGTTGTTCGGTGGCGCTGAAATTAATCATTTGCGCAAGCTTGGGACAACGGACTGCATTATATACTCGGTGACCAGAAAAACAACATGAGGAAATAATCGGAGCCATTCGATGGAGGCAGCGTTGGGTGCATATTGGGCGTTGTTAGAGGCGGAGCTTGACCGAACCGTCGGACCACGTGTTCCCCGAGTCTCGCCTCGACGACTTCGGGGAGCACTCGGGGGGACAAGAGACGGAGAAGGAGAGATAGGAAACAGCAGGAGGGAACAAGAAATGTTTGAACGTTTCTTGGGGCATTTTTGGGCTCTGGGTCCTTTGTTGGAACTTCCTGTGGACATTTTGAAGGCTTCTTGGGAGGCCTCCTTGGCCTTTCTGGGGACCTCCGTCTGACGCCGTCGGACACCGTTTTTGAGGCCTCTCGGAGCCGACTTCAGGCCCTCATGGGCCGTGTCAGGGCCGTCTTCGAGGCAGTCTAGGCGTCTAGGAGGCCTCTTGGGTCGTCTCGGGGCCTTCTTGGGTTCCCTTGGGGGCCTCTTGAGCTGTCATGGGAACATTTTGAAGGGCTCGCGGGCGATCTTGGCGTCTTGGAGGCTTCTTGGACGAAGTGGAGGCATCTTGGGCTCTCTCGTATCGTCTTGGAGGTTATCTTGGACCATCTTGGGCGGACTTGGAGGCCATCTTGAGTCGTCTTGGGGGATTCTTCCGGGATTGAGCTCCTGGAGCTCCTTTTCGGGTGGCCGGCGGGACGGGCCGAAGCGCCAGGGGGGGTTCTTTTGGAAAAAGGACCAGCAAGAAGTGGAGGAGGGGGAGGATCAGGAAAAAGGAAGAGGAGGAGGCCTTTGGGCGCCTCTTGGGGCACTGTTGGGGCTCTTGGAGGCCTCTTTGGGGCCTCCTTGGGCCTGCTGGGAGCCTTGGGGGGGTTCTTGGGCGTCTCTTTGGCCGTCTTAGGGCGTTCCTGGCTTGTCTGACGCCGTCGGAAGCCGTCATGGGGGCCTGTCTGGGTCGTCTTGGGGCCCCCTTGGGGCATTTGAGGGACGTTTTCGAGGCCATCTTGGGCGTTTTGGACACCTCTTGAGCCGTCTTGGGGCCCTCTTGGGGCCGTCTTGGGGGCTTTGGGGGCCGTCATGGGGCCATCTTGGAGGCATCGTGGGCGATCTTGGGGGCCTCTTGGGCCGTCTTGAGCCGTCGGAAAACCGAGAAGAAGCAAATACCAAAATCCTTCAAAACCCTAAGGAAAAGCAATGATTTTGGTCTCTTCGGGCGCTCCTGGACGGCCTCTTGGGCGCCTCTTGGGGGCCTCTTGGGCCGTCTTAGGCAGGTTTCGATGCATCTTGGGCGCAGTCTTGGAGGCATCTTGGGGCCATCTCAGCCGTCTTGGAGGCCACCTTGGCCGTCTTAGAGGCCTCTTGGGGGCTTCTTGGGGCCGTCTTGGAGGCCTCTCGGGCCGTCATGGGGCTATCTTGGAGGCCTCGTGGGCGATCTTGGGGGGCTCTTGGGCCGTCTTCAGCCGTCGGAATGCTGAGAAGAAGCAAATGCCAAAATCCTTAGTGATGTTGGTCTCTTCGGGTCCTCCTGGAGGACCTCTTGGAGGCCTCTTGGGCCGTCTTGGAGACCTCTTGGGGGCCTCTTGGGGCGTCTTGCAATATTGAAGCCATCTTAGGCCGTCTTGAATGCATCTTGGGCCGTCTTGGAGGTAGATTGGGGTCATCTTAGCCGTCTTGGAGGCTATCTTGACCGTCTTGGATGCCTCCTGGGGCACTCTTGGGGCAGTATTGGGGGCCTCTTGGGCCGTCATGGGGCCATCTTGGAGGCCTAGTGGGCGATCTTGAGGCGATCTTGGGGGCCTCTCGGGCCGTCTTGAGCTGTCGGAATGCCGAGAAGAAGCAAACGCCAAAATCATTCAAAACCCTGAGGGAAACCAATGAGTTTGGCCTCTTCGGACCCTCCTGGAGGACCTCTTGCAGACCTCTTGGGTCGTGTTGGGCCGTCTTGGAGGCTTCTTGGGCGAACTTGGAGGTGTCTTGGACTCCTGAGCCGTCTTGGAGGCCGTATTGGACCATCTTGGGCGGACTTGGAGGCCATTTTGGAGGCCATCTTGGGCCGTCTTGGGAGATTCTTCCGGGATTGAGATCCTTTTCGGGTGGCCGGCGGGACGGGCCGAAGCGCCAGGGGGAGTTCTTTTGGAAAACGAGCCAAAATCAAAACCGAAAGGATCTAGCACGCCAGGCACCCTTGTAGCAAGCCAACAGGGGGCGGCGAATCGAAGACGCCTACGGCGACTCACCGCCGCCCCCTGCCTTTTTGGAAGCGCCTATGTGGCCGAACGTTGAGGCCAGACCTGCCAAGCTATCGGACCATGTGTTCCCCGAATGGTTTGGAAAGCCTTCGGGGAACACGTGGGCATCTTGAAGGTCATCTTGGCCTTCTGGAGGCCATTTTGACCCTTTCGGGCCTTCTTGGAAGACGTCTTGGAGGGCTCTTGGGCCGTCTTGGAGGCCACCTTGAACGTTTTGGAGGCCTCTTGGGCCGTATGGGGGGCCTCTTGGGGCCGTCTTGGGCGATCTTTGGGGGCATTTGGGCCGTCTCGGGCCGTCGAAAGGCAGAAAAAAAAGCGAATGCCACAATCCTTCAACAACAATTTATAATCCATGATTTTGGCCTTTTCGGGCCTTCCTGGAGGCCCTCTTGGAGGCCTCTCTGGCCGTCTTGGGCCATCTTAAGGCCATTTTCGGCAGTCTTGGTGGGCCCCTGGCCCGTCTGACGCCGTCGGAAGCCGTTTGGGGGGTCTCTCTGGGCCGACTTGGGGCCCTCTTGGAATGCTCCAGGACCGTCTTGGAGGCCATCTTGGGCGTCTTAAAGGCCTCCTGGGCCCCCTTGAGGGCATCTTGGGGCCGTCTTGGGCCGTCATGGGGCCATCTTGGAGGCCTCTTGGGCGATCTTTGGGCAATCTTCGGGGGCTCTTCGGCCGTCTGGGGCCGTCGGAAGGCCGAAAAGAAGCAAATGCCATAATCCGTCAAAAACCTCAGGAAAATAATTGTTTTTGGCCTTTTTCTGGCCTTCCTGGAGGCCTCTTGGAGGCCTCTTGGGCCGTCTTGGGCCAGCTTCGAGCCAACTTCGGCCATCTTGGTGGGTTCCTGGCACGTCTGACGCCGTCGTGAGCTGTCTTGGGGGCCTCTCTGGGTCGACTTGGGGCCCTCTCGGGGCGCTTCGGGGCCGTCTTAGAGGCCATCTTGGGCGTGTTGGAGGCCTCTTGGCCCGTCTTGGGGCCCTCTTGGGGCCGTCTTGGGCCTCTTGGGCCATCTTGGAGGCCTCTTGGGCGATCTTGGGGCGACCTTGGGGGCCTCTTGGGCCGTCTTGGGCCGTCGGAAAGCCGAAAAGGCGCATATACCAAAATCCTTCAAAAACCTAAGGAATATCAATGATTTTGGCCTCTTCGGGCCTTCCTAGAGGACATCTTGGAGGCCTCTTGGGCCGTCTTTGAGGCCTCTTGGGAGCCTCTGGGGCCGTTTTGGGCCATCTTGAGGCCATCTTAGATTGTCTTGGGTGCATCTTGGGCCGTCTTGGAGGCAGGGGCCATCTTAGCCGTCTTGAAGGCCGTCTTGGAGGCGTCTTGGAGGCCGTCTTGGGCCATCTTGGAGCCGTCTGGGGCAGGAAAACCCACGGCAACCACATCCGGAAGAGCCTCCCGGGACCCCGGCGGGACGCGCCGAAGGCCCAGGGGGAGTTCTTTTGGAAAAAGAACCAAAACCAAAACCGAGAGGGTCTAGCACGCCAGGCACCCCTGCGATGAATCGACAGGGGGCGGCGGATCTAAGACGCCTACGGCGAATCACCGCCGCCCCTGCCTCTGTGGAAGCGCCTATGTGGCCGAACGTTGAGGCCAGACCTGCCAAGCCATCGGACCATGTGTTCCCCGAATCGGTTTGGAAAGCCTTCGGGGAACACGTGGGCATCTTGAAGGTCATCTTGGCCGTCTTGGAGGCCCTCTGGGCCTCTTGGGCGATCTTTCGGCGATCTCTGGGGGCTCTTGGGCCGTCTCGGGCCGTCGGAAGGCCGAAAAGAAGGAACTGTCAAAATCAGTGAAAAACCTAAGGAAAATTAATGTTTTTGGCCTCCTGGAGGCCCTCTTCGGGGCCTCTTGGGCCCTTTTGGGCCAGCTTCGAGCCAACTTCGGCCATCTTGGTGGGTTCCTGGCACGTCTGACTCCGTCGGGAGCCGTCTTGGGGGCCTTTCTGGGCCCACGGGGGACCCTCTTGGGGCGCTTCGGGGCTGTCTTGGAGGCCATCTTGGGCGTCTTGGAGGCCATCTTGGGCGTGTTGGAGGCCTCTTGGGCCGTCTTGGGGCCCTCTGGGGGCCATCTTGGAGGCCACTTGGGCCGTCATGGGTCCCTCTTGGGGGCCTCTTGGGCGATCTTGGGGGCCTCGTGGGCCGTCTGGAGCCGTCGGAATGCCAAGAAGAAGCAAATTCCAATCTCCTTCCGAAACCTGCAGAAAATCAATGATTTTGGCCTCTTCGGGCCCTCCTGGAGGACCTCTTGGAGGCCTCTTGGGCCGTCTGGGAGGCGTCTGGGGGGCCTCTTGGCCCGTCTGGGGCCCTCTTGGACTCTCTTGGGCCGTCTTGGAGGCCGCCTTGGACCATCTTGGGCGGACTTGGAGGCCATCTTGGAGGCCATCTGGGGCCATCTTGGAGGCCACCTTGGAGCTGTCTTGGGCAGAAAATTGGGGCCGTGGGAAAAATCCCGGGACCCCAGCGGGACGGGCCGAAACCCATTGGGAGAGTTTTTTTGGAAAAAGAGCCCAAACCAAAACCGATAGGATTCGGCACGCCGGGCACCCCTTTGCTAAAGCGAAAGGGGGCGGCGGATCCTAGTGGCCTTCGGCCCATTCCGCCATCGTGCCTGGGTTGTGGGTCTGAGGCCTCTTGTATATGTGTGGGGGTGTCGTGGGGAGCCTCTCGGAGGCCTTTTGGGACCACGTGGAGTATCTTTTGGGCCTCTTGGACGACTCTTGGGGCCTCTTGGCGGCCTCTTGGGGCCTCCTTCGGGCTTCTCGGGGCACAAATATCGAATGTTCGGTTCGTGGTCCCCTGCTTGGGCCCCTCTTGGGGCCGTCTTGAGCTCTTCTTGGACCATCTTGGAGCCCTCTTGGGCCGTCTTGGGGCCTTCTTGGAGGCGACTTGGCCTGTATTGAGGCGGTCTTGGGAGCTTCTTGAGCCGTCTTGGAGCGTCGGAAAGCCGAAAATGCGAAAAGGCCAAAATCCTTCAAACATGTTCGTAAAATCTACGATTTGGACCTCTTGGGGCTCTCTCGGGAGGCCTCTTGGAGCGCTCTTGGGGCCTCTTTGGACCCTCGTGGGCCGTCTTGGAACCATCTTTGGGCGCCTTGGAGCACTCTTGGCATCGGCAGTGCGAATGTGGTGTAAGTTACACATGTTTATGGCTTCGGGGACTCGAATATTGTGTAATTTGCAAGGGTGCGTTGCCTCGGGAACGCAACAATTGTATAATTTACGAGGGTGTGTGGCCGCGGGGACGCGAACACTGAGTAATCTACAGGAAATTGTGGCTTCGGGAGCTCGAATCTCACCTATTCTCACGTGTCCCACCCCCCCCCCCCCGGGAACTCAGACAACGCGATCCGGACGTGGCAACTGGGTCCTTAGGGTGCCCCCCCTTGCGTGGACTTGAAGAATGTACAGTAGTAAGCAGACAGCAGGATTGTAAGATTGGAGACTTGAAACGGCAACTGGCGCAGGGAGCAGCAACTTCGCTCTACAGCTTGGTGGCCCCACAAGGAGCCCAGCGGATTTCTGTTTTGACGGCTTTGTATGGCATCAATGACGATCAGCTCTCGGTGACCGTTGCTTTGTCATCAGTCCGGTCAGCTTCTGCCGCGTGGGATATCGGGTTTGAGATAGTGGCACCCATAGGTTCTGCCGAGCAAGTCTTTGAGACGACGAACGCGATGACGAACGACTCTTCTAATCTCACATCGTCTTTACAGACAAACTTCCAGTCGAAAGGCATCGAGCTGGTAGCATCCTCGATGACGGTCAGAACACCAGAAATAAAGATTGTGACCGCCACCGTGACAACTGTCAGCGTGACAACTGTGAGCGTGACTTGGACCAGCACAACGGCGACCAGCGGCACCACCTCAGTCAGCACGACCAGCGCCACAACCCCGTCCACCTCCACCACAAGCAGCACCAGCGCAACGAGCAGCAGTTCGACTCGTACTAGTACCTCCCAGACCAGCACGAGCACTGCACACACCACGACGGTGACCAGCAGCACCAGCTCGGGGCACACCACGACCATGACCAGCAGTGTCACGAGGAGCAGCGCCAGCGAGACCAGCAGCGCCACTGCGACCAGCACGTCGGTGAGCAGCATCACAGCAACCAGCACTGGGAGCGTTACCAGCACGACTGGGACCAGCAGTGGCACGCGCAGCAGCACCAGCGTGACCAGCAGCAGCACCGTGACTACCACCACGTGGAGCAGCATAAGCGCAACAAGCTCCACAAGTGTGACCAGCACAAGCCAGACAAGCAGCACCACGCGAAGCAGTACCAGCGAGTCGACCAGCACCACTCTCAGTAGCTCCAGTACAACTGGCAGCAGCACGAGCGAGAGCAGCAGCAGTAGCGATTCCAGCACGACTGGGAGCAGTACCACCACTCGCAGCAGCACTTCGGTGAGCAGTATTAGTGATAGTAGCAGCACAAGCGGCACCACCACGACTGGGACCAGCAGCGCCACGCGTAGCAGCACCAGCGCAACCAGCAGCACAACAGCGACCAGCATGTCGGTGAGCAGCACCACTCGCAGCAGCACTAGCGGGACCAGCAGAACCACTGCGACTAGCACGTCGGTGAGTGTTTCGAGCGAGAGCAGTAGCATCAGCAGCGTGAGCTTCACGAGCACGACTGGGACCGGCAGCGCCTCGGAGACCAGGAGCACCGCTGTGACGAGCACCTCTCGCAGCAGCAGCAGCGCCAGCGCGACCAGCACGACCAGCATCAGCACATCCGAGACCAGCGCCACCGGAAGCGCCACTCAGAACACTGAGGCACCATCTCAACTATTCGCAGCACTTCGTGGCAGCACGTCTGGACCTGGGGTCGTCGGGTTCGGGCAGACGTGGAGATGGGTAATGATTCCTCTGAGCAGGGGGAGGTTCAGATTCTGCACTACAGGCGAAAGGCAGAGTAAAAATGGGTAACCTTCCCAAGGGTACTCGTGCATCCTAGCTTTTCCGGTCTATCCGTAACGACGGCCCGCCCGTTCGAAAGTTTCGACATGGGCGTCCGGTGGGCTTCCGTCCTGATCGTGCATCTTTGCTATAGATATTGACGTCCCCCATGGGAGGTTCAAAATGGGAGGTTCAGACTCGGACCATACCCTGTCCCGTGGGGGGTCGCCACTGCAGGCTCGCTGACCCTCCACAGCGAGAGGCCGATCCACGGACGTGCGATGTATTATTTATTAGTCGTTTCTGCTAATCATTTTCTGCTGTGGCTCCTTTCTCGTTCTCGTCCTCCTCCCCCTCCTTCCCTTCCTGCATATTTGAACACCTAAGTGATCATCACTATTTCAAGTTGCCTCCGCTCAAGCCGAAGGCGCCCCGCCTGGTTTACGACGTTACCACTGGTCGGTGCTTGAACTGGGTTGGCCAGATCGACGGGGTTGGACCTGGCGACAGCGAAGCAGAATCACAATGATGGGTCAATGTCCACGGGTACCCTAGCATCCTTGCCTCTCGTGACTCTCGGCCCATCTTAAGCCATGTTCCATAAGCTTCCAACTTCAGCGTCAGTTTGGGCGTCCAGGGGCCTTGCATCCTCACCGCGCGTCCTTCTGATCCAGTCGCACAGTATGAGACCCGAACCCGCTGCCGCGCGCCACCGATACCCAAAGTTGCATTGAGCACGCCGCCCTCGCGCTGCTCGGACCTGCACTTCGCGGGAGCGTCGGAGCTCCTGGTTGATTGGTTTGTTGTGTTCCGTCCTCGCAGACTTGATGTTCTGCGGCTTTGCTCGCGCGCTGCACCGTGCGCACGGGAATACCGCGACCTTGGACCAGGAAAACCCCCAGCGTGCAAAACGCGTCGCCATCACAAAGAGCGGGTGATACCGGAACCAACCCATGTGCAAACACAGGGCCCAGCGAGTGTGGAGAGAGACCGCACCTAGGAGGCCCGATCCACCACCGCAGGCCGTCTCTCCGTTCTCAGCGCTTCAAGGCGGGGCGGGGCAGGGTTCGGAAGTGGCGCGGGTGCTGCCGATGTATATATATATATATATATATATATGCATGCCCGAATCATCCAAGACATTTGGCAGGGATTTCTGCGGGTGCTCAACTCTGAATCGGTGCGGTGACTTTCCATCCCCACTCAAGGCAAGGACAGTCGGATGCCCGCCCCCACTCTGGCCGAGGGCTCGTGCCCGGACGCCTTTCAGCGGCTCGGGCCCAGCACCGCAGTTGTTCACCACTCACCAAACCACCCCAACCCAACCCGAAGGCCCCAACTTATCCTCGATTTCCAGTGGGGGGGGGGTCGTGGAACATCGAGAAAACACATATGGAACCCGTACCCCCCCCAACCCGAAATTCGGGTCTTCGGGTTGGGTTGGGGTGGTCTGGTAGGTAGTCAGTTGTGTGGGAGTTGACGATGTCCGCCTCCTGGCGTGCTCAGGGCTTCCTGCGGGTACGCTTTTCACGCCGACAGTCACGAGTTTCGTCGCCGTGCGCGGCATGCGGCTGGACACGACGATGCGGCGAGGGATGAGACCTCAGCGTCCAAAGGTCCAGTTTTGCCAGAGCCAGGGAGGGGGATTCGCGAACGGTTGGCGGATACCCTGTTGAAGGCTCCGACTGGCCTGAGCGGCGCCTGCGGCGGAATGCAGCGCAAGCGTCGGAAGAACAAGGCAATCTCCATTGTATTACTCCAGGCGTGGGTCGGTCCAGATTGGAAGCCTCGCCGCCCATTTGAGGATGGCCCGAGAGGAAATTCAGAAAATATGCAGTTGTTGCGAACGTGTGGCACGTGGTCGCTTAATTTGCGCTGCGCGCCCAGGAATTCGACACCAAGTGATTAGGGAGAGTCTAAGGACGGCACGGACAGGGAAGCCGATCCATACCTACAATTTGTTGGCGCAGAATACAGGAGGCCCAGGGATATCCGGGGATTGGGTCCAAGAGCGCTGGGAACGCTGAAGGGGACATCAAACACCACAATCAACGACAGCTCAACTGGGCCATGCCCCTCGGCTTCCCGCTGCCCGAATGTTGGGCGATGACCTGAACAGGTGGTCGCGTTCGACTGAAGCATAGACAATCTGCGCGCGATGGTCTGTGGCGCGATCGAATTCCAGCAGGAAACGAAGAAGACGCCAGTTAATCTTCTGCATCGGCGAGAGGAGCCCAGATCGTCTGGACACAGACCGCCCCAACCGCCATTCTGATAAGCGCACGGAAAAGAGGTCTGCTCATCGTCGCAGCGGGACCCTTTCGCGCAGGATCCTCACCGCAAGTCGGGCCGCAGGCCGCCCCTTCCGATGCCGAGCACGCCTCGCGCGGGAAGCGTCGGCCAGTTCCGGCGCCGCTAAGAAAGCGAGTGAGATGACATTCGGCCGAGCGAACTTGCCCGCTCCAGCTCAAGCGCGGACTCCTCCTCCTCCTCCTCCTCCTCCTCCTCCTCCTCCTCCTCCTCCTCCTCCTCCTCCTCCTCCTCCTCCTCCTCCTCCTCCTCCTCCTCCTCCCCCCCTCCTCCTCCTCTTCCTCCTCCTCCTCCTCCTCCTCCTCCTCCTCCTCCAGAAGCGCTGCATTGTTGATGTCAGGGTGGGGGGAGCTGCCCGTCTCGCTGCGCGCGCTCCGCGATCGCCAGGAGGGCCGCAGCTCTGGCAGGGCACGGCGGCGCTGCTTTTGGGACGGCCGCCTCCTCCTCCTCCTCCTCCTCCTCCTCCTCCTCCTCCTCGTCCTCCTCCTCCTCCTCCTCCTCTTGGGGATCAGTGAGTAGACCAGCCCGAGGGACGGCAATCAGGCCGCCTCAGTCGACTGCAGCACACCATTCCCGAGCCGAGGGAGAGATGGCAGAGCCGCCCTGCCCCCCTGGCCGGCCCTTCTCTCCTGGCCGCCGGGGCGCGGCCCGTCTGCCTGCGTTTGCGCCTCCACATGTCCTCGCCCTGCTTCCTTCTCCCTCGCCATCTCCTGCCCCCTTCGCAGTCCCAGAGATTGACACCGACACCAAGATCGGCGGTGTGCCTCCACCGAGGGAAGACCATCCCGATCTCGGTGAAGCCAGAATATCATATTCTGGCTTTCAAGGTGACAGAAAGATTACCACCAACACCGAAGTCTAAGATCATCATCTCCCTGCGGAGGCAAACCCCTTTGCTGGTGTTGGTGCCAATGTCCAGGCCTCCAACCCCTGCCGTTTGTTGGTCCTGCGCACCCCCGGGAGCGCCGCCCCTGGCCTTTTTCGAGGTCACCCGAGTTCCGAGCTCCGAGTGTTCTTCGCCTGCTGTCGCCCACGTGTCCCTTCCCGCCCCGCCCGCCTCGCACCCCCCACTCGCCTTCCGTCGCTGCGCAGCGCAAGCTCCCGGGTGCCAGGGACATCTCGGCGCCTCCTCGGCTGGAGGCACGAGGCAACGGCAGAGACGCCCCTGCTGTTGACGACGATCATGACCACGACGCGCCATGCCAGGTCGAGCTCGACGAGCGCGCCTGCGCTGCCGCAGCCCGTGCCAGTACTGGACAACGAGCGCGAGATTGATTGCTCCGCGGTCGACCGTCGACCCGCGCGCGCGAGGCTTGATTATGCGAGGCGATCACGCAGGCGAGTTACATCGCAACCCCAAGCTTGAACGCGCCGCGCTCGCGCACCCATGAGGGGAGCACTTGCCGGCGCAACGCCGCGGCCTGCATCCACGCCCCCGGGTTGCCCGCCATCGGCTCGCGAGTTCGAGCGAGGAGGGCCCCGGCCCCGCGCCGTCGCGAGCCACCCTCGCCGTCTCCAGCGCAAGCGAGGTATGCGCAGCATTGGCTTCCACAACGCCTCGAAACTTCAAGGAGGGGGCGACGCGGCAGCGGCGCGTGGGCGCGACGAGCCCGGCGGCGAATTTCAACTCGAGCTCTCGCGAAAGCGCCTGCGAGATGGACGCGCATCCGCCGCGCGTGGACTCCACGCCTGCTCGCGGGATCGCAGCGGCCGGCGCGAAGCGCATTCGCCGAGGCAGTTTTTCGCGACGCGCTCTTTCGACATCCTCCACACCGATCGCGCGCGAAGACGGCAGCCGCCACATTGGGCCAGGCGCGAGAGGCGCGCCCTGCGCGGGCCGCGGGCGCCGCGGGCGGGGCGCGGCGAGGCGCCCCCCAGTGCCGGCGCTGGGATGAGATGTCGATTGGGGCAACGAGTAGGACCAGAATGAGGAGGAGGAGGAGGAGGAGGAGGAGGACGAGGACGAGGACGAGGAGGACGAGGAGGAGGAGGAGGAGGAGGAGGAGGAGGAGGAGGAGGTGCGGAGTCGGGCATATACGAAACATGAGGCCTTCATATGACTGACATGCTGCGGGACACCGTGCCACCTCACGAATCACATGTTCACCCTATTGCCATGCCCACCAACACACGAAGACATTGTGACCAAAAGCCCATTGAATGGCCAGACAAAAGCAAACGAGAGACATCCCCCTTCATCGTGGTGCTGAAGGGACTCAACATGGACTTGCACCTGCGCGCCACAAGCAGTACGCGACGATGGTTCCAGAACACCTGACCAGCCTGCCAGCACAACCTGAACAGTGCCAGGCCGTAAACTACCCTGCACATATCTCTCAAAATGCATGCGCCCATACCAAAACACAAAGGCAAACTGAACACAAAGCTTCCCACATAATCAGCGAACAAACTCATGTTCCTCCACATGACTGTAAGGTGTGTTGTGCCGACAGCGATAAACAATAACATCCAACCAGGCTGCACAAAAAGATGACGGGATACGCCCAGCCGACAGGGGGACGATTTGAAGGGCACGAGGCCCGCGGCACGTCCTCTCGCCTGCCGACTGGGACGGACCGTGCTGAAGAACAGTAGGAAGGAATACAAAATGCCCAGCCTGCACCTTGTCAACACGAAAGCGACATGGGCGATGTAAAACAACACCGCACGTGGCCTGCACCGCCAAAGTACTGCTGAGGAAAAAAAATCGCCGAGCCTGACTTCTCCCCCTCTTAGTCACCCGTGGGGCGCGCCTGACCAGAATCATGGAACTCCAGAAGCAAACTCGCCCAGCCGGGGTGTCGCAAGATCGCGACGGCAACGCGGAGGGAAGGGCATGCCTAGCAACCGGGGAGCCAAAACCAAATGGCAGCGGTCGCTCGGAGCCCCTGATCTTGGGAGGAGGAGGAGGAGGAGGAGGAGGAGGAGGAGAGGAGGAGGAGGGCGGAGGAGGAAGGAGGAGGAGGAGGAGGAGGAGGAGGAGGAGGCAGGTTAGGAGGAGGAGGAGAGGAGGGGAGGAGGAGGAGGAGGGAGGGAGGGAGGAGGGGGGAGGAGGGAGGGAGGGAGGAGGGAGGGAGGAGGGAGGGAGGGAGGGGAGGGAGGGAGGGAAGGGAGGGGAGGGAGGGAGGGAGGGCTGGAGGGAGGGAGGGGAGGGAGGGAGGAGGCGAGGGAGGGAGGAAGGGAGGGGAGGGAGGGAGGGCGGGAGTGAGCGGGAGGGGGGAGGGAGGGAGGGAGGGAAGGGAGGGAGGGGGAGGGGAGGGGAGGGAGGGAGGGAGGAGGAGGGAGGGTGGAGGGAGGGAGGGAGGGAGGGAGGGAGGAGGGAGGAGGGAGGGAGGGAGGGAGGAGGAGGGAGTGGAGGAAGGGAGGGAGGGAGGAGAGGGAGGGAGGGAGGGAGGGAGGAGAGGAGGGACGGGGGGAGGGATGGAGGGGAGGGAGGGAGGGAGGAGAGGGAGGGAAGGAGGAGGGAGGGAGTGGAGGGGGGAGGAGGGAGGGAGGGAGGGAGGATGGGAGGAGGGATGGGAGGAGGAGGAGGAGGAGGAGGAGAGGAGGAGGAGGAGGAGGAGTGAGGAGGAGGAGGAGGAGGAGGAGGAGGAGGAGGAGGAGGAGGAGAGAGGACGAGGAGGAGGAGAGGAGTGAGGAGGAGGAGGAGGAGAGGAGGAGGAGGAGGAGGCGAAGAAGAAAGAAGATAGAAGAGGAGGAGGAGGAGGAGGAGGAGGAGGAGGAGGGAGGAGGAGGAGGAGGAGGAGGACTGGGGGCCGCAGGGGACAACCGCCCGCGCGCAGTTCCGTCGCAGCCCGCGCTGCGACCGCCCGCGCGCCGGCCAGCGCCTGGAACGGCACCGCCGCGCGCGTCTCTCTGCGGCCCGAGGCGCAGTTCGGGCCGGCGCCGAGGGGCTCCAGGGCCAGGTGCTCGATGCAGGCCAGCCATAATTGGGGGAGCCGTGGTCCTTTACACCATGGTGGGGGCCAGCAGCACTTGAGGAAACCCTACTCGCAGAGAGATACCAGAAATCGATGGGTTCCCCCAGGGGGGTAAGGACCACAGCTCCCCCAGTTGTGGCTGGTCGGCGAGGGATCTGCCGAGGATTTCCGCGCGGCCGCGTCGCGGTGGTCGAGCGCGGCGGCGTCGGGGCCCGCGATCTCCACGCGTCCGCGGCCGGCCGAGGCTTCGCGGGCGGCGTCGCCGCCCGCGCGCCTGGTCTTCGGCTGCCTCTCGCGCGCGCTGGGCAGCGGAATGCGTTGGAGCAGCCTGCCCCTCGACCTGCCGACGGGGTGCGGCGGGCAGGCCCGCTGCGCCCACCGAAGCGTGCACGGCCCTGCTCCTCCTCCTCCTCCTCCTCCTCCTCCTCCTCCTCCTCCTCCTCCTCCTCCTCTCGCGGCACTGGGCGCCGCGTGAGCAGCAATAACCAGGCGGACGCGCGCAGCCATTCCGCGGTTTTGTTTTCTGGGCGCCGTGCCCGACGAGGTCGATGACCCATGCGCGGTGCGCTTGTCGCTGGCACGGGTCAGTTATCATACAATGTCCCGATCTGGCCCCCCTAACTCATCACATGTGCTCCAGTTCTTGGGCGCTAACAAGGAAACGTTTTGGTGGCGCCAGTGCGCGCCCATGAGCGTTGCCGATGCAAGTTCATTGGGAATTTTGATTTCGTTTGAACGCGATACTCCTCGCGTATAGTTGCAAGGCGCCTATGAACGAGCACGAGCAGCAACGTGCAAGCGCTGTGGCGTTTGCTAGAGTAGTTAATGCTTCATTTTGCCTTCTCCATGTCAGCGCATCGTCCAGACTTGCGCAAGCGGCATCTCTCCCCCTTTCCTCCGCATCATTTCTTCCTCTCCCTCCTCGAAGGCAGATTGAAGGAGGATTGGAGGGTATTTGGATTTTGGGGGGGGCCTTAAAGGCCGTTGTGGGGCCTTCTCGGGGACCGTCGGTGATCTTAGGGTTTTTCATCCGAAATGTAGGTACCTTTGGGCAAAAGTGGGGGTGCTCGGGCCGAAGCTTCTCTGGGCCTTTGACGCTTTCCCGAGGTGGTCGGAAGTGGCGAAGCTTCGGAGCCCCAAAAAATTGAAATCTTGTTCGCTGATATGATTTAGATGTCTCGCTGATCGTGGGCTCCGGCGGATCTTCTGGGCATCTTGGGACCATTTGGGAGCCTTGGGGGGCATCGTTGAGCCGTCCCGGGCGGGTCTTCGGGCCTAGTTTAGCCGTTTCGACGTTGGATTTGGCCGCGCAGATCAGTGCGAGAAAGACCCAAGGGCGGTGTTCGGACCGTGCACATTCTGAAGTTGTCCGCCCTGGGAATACCACAGAAGCTTGACCAGACAACTGGCAAGCATTCTGCCACTCCGCCACCGGTTGGGCACGGTGGCGGATCAAAAGGCAGAGGCGATAGTGCAGACCATACAGTTGGGTTGCCCTGAAGAAGGAACCCTTTTGGTTGGGGAGGGGCTCCGCGTTCCTTAAGTGTTTCACAGCTTGCCTCAGGTTTTCCTTAAGTTTTCGATCGGACATCGAAGTTTAACTTATGGAAAAAAAGGGGCCTCGTTCCTTATTTTGGGTTCCTTAGGTCAAGCCCCCGACTGTATAAAATGTCGCATGGGAGCTGAGCCAAGCTCCCTGCCCAAATTCACGCCCACGCTTTCTCTAATTCAGTGCAGCCGGGCCGCTGAAGAAGGAACCCTTTTCGTTGGGGAGGGGCTCCGTGCTCCTCCATTGTTTCGCTGTGTGCCTTAGGTTTTCCTGAGGTTTTCGATGGGAAGTCAAGGGTTAACTTATGGAAAAAGGGACCTCGTTCCGTATTTAGGGTTCCTTAGGTCAATGCCCCGACTGTAGGTTTCGCGTGAAGCTTGGCAGCCCAATGGCCCCACGGGAGGGCCGGTGGATTCGGATCGATCGTGCTCCGATTCGCGGATGCAGAAACGGTCCGGGGCAGCCCTGAGGCGGAGAAGGTGTTGGAGGCGGTCGGCCTTACCATTTCTGAGGTCGTGGGTATACCAGAGAGTTACATATCGGTTCAGTTCGCGGGATCCCGGATGTTGAGGGCCGCTTCGCGCAAGCTCTCTACGAGTGCCTTCAAGGTGGAATACAGTATCTACGTGCCTGCAGACAGCAGAGTTGGCGTTCCAGCTATTGCCGATGCTCAAGCGTCTTTGGACAGCGTGGGTGTCAACGCTTTCACGTCCATGCTGCAGGAGAACATCGACTCGATGGTCGGGGACGGCGTGTTTTCGGTTTCCGTGCTGGCAATCACGGCAGTCGTCGTCGACGTCCCTATCATCGCCACGCCAGGGCCGGATGACACCAAGAGCTCCTCCAGCCTGCTCATCTCGGGTGGGTGTGAGGGAGGGGACCTAAATCTCAGGAGCGACATAAGGACGTACACGTACATGAATACACGTTGGTTTCGAGAGTACGCATTGCGCAAATGTTCGTATAACGCGGCCGGTCTCGCGGATCGAGGGGCCGTGTTGATGTACATGGCTGGGCGCGTACGTCCTTTGTGGGCTCCCTAAAATTGGGGGTGGGGAAAGGGGCCCTAAGGGGGCCCCTTCTTCACACCCCATGCAGGGCACCCCTCTCAACGCTCGCCCGATCATCTTCATAATCGCCGGAGTGGGGTGCTTGATCGGGCTGGAGTTCCCGGCCCTCGCGTTCGTGTGGCGCCGGCAACGGCTGCAGCTCCAGCGCCGGCTGCTGCGCGAGGCTCGGCGGCGAGCGAGAGGGGGGGGAAGTGAGAAGGAGAAGGCCTTCTCAGGCCAGCCACAACTGGGGGAGCTGTGGTCCTTACCCCCCCGGGGGACCCATCGATTTCGACACCCCTCTCGAGAGATCGTCGAGGCGATGGGTTCCCCCATTCCCCCAGCGCGAGGGTAACGGGACACAGTCCCCAGTTATGCGTGGGGTCGGTTTCAGAAAGGCCTCATAAGGAGTCCCGGGGTCCCCCCCACCTCCTCCCCCCTGCCGGAGGAGACGAGAAGTGAGGATAGTGTCCCTAGGCCCTCCCGAGGACGACAAAAGCCTCGCGGGAGCGACGAGGGTAATAATTGCGAGGGCCTTTCGGATAAGAGAAAGAAGTCCCGCCGCCCTCTGAGAAGGCCTTCTCCAAGGGCTCCCACGAGGGCGCGGAGTGCTTCGCGCGTCGCGGTGTCCTCGCTCCTCCTCCCCCTCCTCCCCCTCCTCCTCCTCCTCCTCCTCCTCCTCCTCCTCCTCCTGCTCCTCCTCGTCCTCCTCTTCTCTCCCTCCGGGGGAGCGGCGCGAGAGCGCGACGTCCTCCGCGCTCCGCGCAGCGCGAGGGCGCGAGAGCGCGAAGCTGGGAGCCCTGGTTCGGGGGCCACCTGCGAACCCTACCCCTGCCCCCCACGAGCTCTGAGGGGGCCAGGGGCAGGGTTCGCTTCGTTCGGGCGCTCCCGAGCGAAACGAACCCCACCCTCCCCCTCAGAAACTGGGGGGGGAGGGGTACAGTCGGTGCCCTGAAGAAGGAACCCTTTTCGTTGGGGAGGGGCTCCATGTTCCTTGCTTGCTTCACAGTTTGCCGTGGGTTTTCCTCTGGCTCCCGAAGGGAAACCGAAGTCCAACCTCTGGAAGGAAAGGGGCCTCGGCCCTTCTTCGGGGTTCCTGAGGTCGGCGCCCCGACTGTAGGGCTCGCAGGTGGGCCAGGAGGAGGAGGAGGAGGAGGAGGAGGGGGGGAGGAGGAGGAGGAGGAGGGGGATGAGACGAGGAGGACGAGGAGGAGGAGGAAGGAGGAGGGAGCGGAGGAGGAGGAGGAGGCCCCACCTGTCCGAAACAGGACCCCCTCCTCACGCTCGCCGCGACCGAGGAGGAGGCGGAGGACGCGCGCGGCGCTCGCCCGCGGCCGCCGCCCGCGCCGCCGAGCGGGGCGTTGCGGCCCGCGCCAGCGGAGGCAGCCCGGGCCGCCGCCCGCGGCGCCCGGGCGGGCGCCCAGCCCGGCGCCCGCGCGGGCGCGCGGCAGGGAGCGCCGACGTCGGCTAGACCAAAACAGGGCCAGGATCGGGATAACTCGCTCCAGAGCGTTCCGGAGCGCTCTCAGAGCGTTCCGGAGCGCTCTGGAGCGGCCGCGGCGCCCAATAACATGCTCCAGGCCCGCCGAGTCTCGGAGATTTTTTGAGTTGTTCCGATCCGATGTTGTCCCGATCTTCGCGTCGTTTTACCTTTGATGCGGGCACCGATGGGTCCCCAGATGGCTGAAAACGAAGCAGTAGCAGCTGCTCGCGCGCCCAGGTTTGGTCCCCCCGCGGCCCCCCGAAAAAGTCGCGCACCAGAGTTCACTCTTACCCAGGGTCACTCTTGCGTATAGCCGAGGAGCGGTCCGCCTCGCCGTCTATGGACGTGGTGGCGTGGGAGAGGGACGCGGTGGCGTGGGACAAGTCGCGGTCGCCGGGGAAAGAAACACACAGAGACACAATGAATCGCCCACGCCCCCAGGAGAAAATGTGGGGGAAGATAGGAGAAGTGGGGGACGCGGTGGCGTGGGACAAGTCGCGGTCGTCGGGGAAGTGGGGGAACAAAAAGTGGCATAAGCATAGAAACTCGGAGGTCCGCGCGAATTTCTCGGATCGGCGTTGGACCCCCCCGGCGCCGCCACTGGCGCGCTCCGTGAGCCAGGGAGGGGGGTCCAGCGCCGATCCGAGAAATCCGAGCGGACCTCCGAGTTTTATGTTTATGTCACTTGTTGTTCCCCTAGGACAGCGCATGTCGATCGGAGGGCACCAGCTATACACCAGCACCGATCCTGGCCCAGGAGCACCCTGGGCCCAGGATCGGTGTACATGCCTTCTTGCCCAAGGCAGGAGGGCGCATACACCGATCCTGGGCCCAGAGTGATACTGGCCAGGATCGGTGTTGGTGTATAGCTGGTGCCTTCGTAGTCAAGCAGTGGCGAAGCGTCTTGGCTTGCCTATGGGCCCACAACAGAATGTTCTCAGAACCGTCCGTGGTCTGCACGAAGTGTTCCTTAGAACGCGTCTGTCCGAGATCGTCCTGACTTAACACCTGGGGGTTATGTTCTAAGAACATCGTTTTCGTTCTTAGAACATTTTTGGGTTCCAAGACAATTTCGTGGTAGGCCTATAGGAGTGCCGGGACAGTCGGTCCCTGCTCAAGCATGGCATAAGCATAGATCTAGGCTTCCCAGATGGGGTCCGATCCCATCTACTCGGACCATATCTGGGAGGCCTGTAATACAGCGGAAGCCCATGCCAAGAAGCACCTTGCTTGCCTCCAGGATACCCTGGGTTTGTTGGGGTTCAGTGGTTATGCTGTGGAAGGCGTGGCGTTCCCACACCAAAAATCAATGGACGTCCTGGGGTCTCAGGGTTGGGTTTCTTGTGGAAGGTTTCTTGTGGTCGAGCTCCTACTGGACTTTCGGAGGTCCGCGCGGACTTCCGCAAGGTTACCGTCTAGAGCGTAAGCTTCTGTCAGGAGGAAAAGAAACACACAGACACAATCAATCGTCGATCCCGCAGAAAAGATGGGAAGTGGGGGGGAAGACAGAAACCCAGAAAATATGGGAAAAAATGGGGAATATTTTTATTTGTATGTATTTATGTGTGCGTGCGTGCGTGCGTGCGTGCGTGCGTGCGTGCGTGCGTGCGTGCGTGTGTGTGTGCGTGTGTGTGTGTGTGTGTGTGTGTGTGTCTGTGTGTCTGTGTGTCTGTGTGTCTGTGTGTCTGTCTGTGTGTCTGTGTGTCTGTGTGTCTGTGTGTCTGTGTGTCTGTGTGTCT